>JAVJAQ010001233.1:0-207794 GCA_032362365.1 Zygogramma bicolorata
ACGTAGATGTTCAATGGTGGAAGTCCAAGTAGGTAGGACCTCAAGAGCTGCAGTTGGGGAAGTTCTCGTGGCTCCTGCGACACTAAGACACGCCAGCTTTTGTATGCCACCTAATAGCCTAGCCGTACCCGATTGCTTTTGCTTTGTCCACCAAGTCACTGCACCGTATGTTATCATGGGTCTCACTACCCTTGTATATAACCAGAGTGTCATTTTCGGGTTTAGTTCCCAGTTTCTCCAGTATATTCTTCTGCAGATTCCTAGGGCCATCCTGGCCTTATGTGATGTTTTTTGGATGTGGAGATTCCATGTAAGCCTGTGATCGAAAGTCATACCTAAGTATTTGATTTCCGTGGCAAAAGGGATCTCCACTTTATTGAGTACTGGTGGTTTCAGTCCTCTCATCACTCTTTTCCTTGTGGACACGACGACATTGGTTTTTTGTGCATTCACCGAGAGGTTCTCATGCCTGCACCATCTGTCAACGATGTTCAAGGCTCATTGCATGCGCTCCGAGATGACATCTGCAACTGAACGTAAAAATTTCAACAGTCATTTATATGATACAAAAAATATATGTTGTGAAACATTATACCAGATGAAATAAAAAAAAACAAACTCACTATACTCGTATGAATTTGAGAGAAAAATAGTAAAACTCAATAATATTCTTTTGTTGAAGTTATCATAGAATCAGAACAAGTTTTACATTTCGTGAACTTTTCTTTGAGTTCAACTATATAGAGATTTAGGAATGTACATTGTAATCTGAAATAATTTTCGAATAAACTCCATCAGTATTATAAGTAAATGAGTTGAATTCTGTGAAAAAAAAATTAATCAATGAATACCACAACGAATAGGTAGATAATATTTTGAAAACAAATTCAAGGAACATTCGATAACAAACTTATTAAAAAATGTTAATAATTTGAATGGTCTAGAAACAAAATATGTACAAAACTTTCCTCAATGGCTATCGACACCACTTCTCATATAGATGACCGACATTAAATCAGATGTACCAAAAGAGTATATACAATAACAGATAAAGACGAACAAATTATTATGAGAAACCATCATGAAAGTTAAACGGAACAGGAATTTCTGAAACTTTAGAATGAATTAAACATCTCCAACGGAATATATGAATTTATGTGAAATTTGCCAAAACAGAAATGAAGCAAGGAAAATACCATATACCCCTTCGAGGCATACAACAAGATATATTTAACACTGGTCGATTATTTTACAAATTTCCCTCAATCTTACAGAATTCAAGGAAAAAAGCTATGCACATAAGTAATACATTAGTTGAATATTTTTTATCCTCTGGAATACAGAAGAATCCATTATTGGCAATGGAACTGAGTTAAATAATGAAACAGAGAAATTCCAAATCTACCTTAAATAAAAATTCATTCCACAACACCTGCTCATCGCGAATCAAACAGTGTGGCAGAAAGATACCATTCAACAATAATTGAACATTAAAGAACTCTACAAGAAGCTCATCCAGATGAAACTAACAATTTAATGGACTATGCTAATATTGGATATAATAATTCTTTTCATAGTGGAATTAATTTCACACCATTTGAACTTTTGGACATGCAAATGCTAGAAACTCAACAGAGATATTTTTGACAACTGCCTTTTATACAGATTATGCTGAAAACAATAAGAAAAAATTGCATTGTACCTATATGAAAATGTGAGAAAAAAGTAGAGTCGAGAAGAAACGAACTGACTAAACGTATTGAAGATAATACTCCAAAGCCTCTATCAAAACCTGTCAGAATGGAATATTGTGATTCGTTGGGTATTATATTATATCTTTAGGTGAGTGCAGGAGGGAGGATATATGACTGTTTGCTGTGAAAACTGTCTTGATGTCGTGTTTTGTCAGAATTTAGCTCACTTTATCAGTGACTCCCCGAATGAAAGAAATGAAAGCTTCCGGGCGTTCAATCGGTTTTTCCGGTAGTTTGGAATGCGAGAAGCAGAAGTTTCGGTAATCACATAATCGACCGCGGAAGCCTATTCGAGTACAGGTATATGATATATATATATATATATATATATATATATATATATATATATATATATATATATATATATATATATATATATATCGATCAAGACTCGGTCATCCAGGTACTACTTATTTGAATAAGTTGTTAGAACTGATTATGATATACTCATATTATTTTTTTGGGTTCTCAACAAAAAATGTTACATTGAAAAATAAAAGGTATAGACCTAGATGCTTCTGGTTCGGCCCCTCCTGTAGATGTTTGTAGGGGCGCCCTTGCTTGGAACCCATCTCATAATGAGCTGAACTGATGAGCAACTGGTAAAATATTAGGCATAGAAATAATGAATTGTCAGTCAAACCAGAGGATTGAAAATAAAAATGCAAAACCTAGCAAACAAAACTATGCATAAAAATCACATGTAATAGACCGGGAGGTCATGACAGGTGACGTTCCACCATTTTTTCGTGCATGCCTTTTTAAGGCTTGATAACTAACCCTAAAATATCAAAGATAATCGGGGTTTTAGCCCCCCCGCGCGTCCTCTTCATAAGGAAAAACGCTTTTTTTTCTGTACAGAATTTTCCGGAAATTTTTCACCGTTGGTCCTACGAGGGGTGCATGCCAATTCTTTCATAGTGTTTTTATTACAAAAACTTCAATTCTTCACATCGGCATGTAATTTGAAAACACGGAATTTTCCTTAATTTTTTTTCAGGTTTTCATAACCCTTTGATCATCTTGGGCCGCTGCGGGGTGCATGCCATCAATTATTAGAGCTTCAATTCTTCCGTATATTACAATGGCATGCAGTAAAATATCACGGAAAAACACGAAAATTCGCTACAGAAAGAAAAGCGTTTTTCCTTATGAAGAGGACGCGCGGGGGGGCTAAAACCCCGACTATCTTTGATATTTTAGGGTTAGCTATCAAGCCTTAAAAAGGCATGCACGAAAAAATGGTGGAACGTCACCTGTCATGACCTCCCGGTCTATAAACAATGACTGGTAATTATTAGGAACAAATAAGTTTCTTGATATGTATAACAAGCACTCTCAACACCATAATGAAAATATTTTTTTTGTGGTATTTCGCTTTTGAGTGGAATAAGGATTAGTATATGATGTTTTGTTGCGACTCAAATTGATCATTCACATCTTCATAATGCGGAGAAAATATAAATAAGCATGAAAATATTGGAATTATTGTTCGAAGTGAAATGTAGAACACTGAATGAATTTGAGCCGTTCAAACGCGTATCGCTGCTCGCTTCGATAGACATCAAAGGACATGACCTGTGTTTGTTTATTCTGAACGTAAATCAAAACTTCGATGTTTGAAAATCCAAACCTGCATGAATTTTCACCATTGCCTAAACTGTGGCGGGGTGTTTCTTTCAGTAAGAAAATTTTTAGTACCCCCTTCAGACAAGTCTGTCAGTTTAACTCTTCGATCTGAAGTGTATGGAATATGGTTGCGTTGGGAAGTTATGAATAACTCAATTCGACATTCTAAATATTTATATCTATTTAGTTTTTTATATCTATTTAGTTTTGTTCGTTTCGTTTCACGGTGTACTTTCTTTTCCACCCTGTAATCGTTACTATTTTTATTGTTGAGTTATTTTAAAACATAGAGTTCCCTTTATATATCATTTTTGCATTGTTTGTGGTTTAAATAGTGCAGAATCTAATATTTCCTTTCTTATTTTCTCTCATTTGTTGTATGAACCCAGGGTAAGTCAACGCACCAGTTTTTTTATGCAACATTTCTGTCATCACCCATAGCTAGGTAGGTACTTGAACTCTCTGAGTGCTGAACAGAAGTTCAGAAAACTGTGCGTACATAATTTTATACCATTTCTATCATCAGATGGACGTGTATGAATATTAATGATGCAGGTTGTTGTTAACTTTTATAGGTTGGATAGCAGAGTTTTCGATGAAATTATACTCGGGAGAAAAACTTTGACAAGTTCTCTTTATTTATTTTATATAAACATTATTATTTTTTTATTTTTAGTAACACCAAGACAATTCAAAAACAAAATGCAACATAAGTATAAAATCAGTGATTAGTGAATTTCAACACTTCCACCCACTGGGCACTGATTTCAATCCGATCTTCTGAACATTCATTGTAAAAACATCTCTTGACAGTGGCTTCGTCAATAAATCAGCAAACTGGTCTTCACTTCTCCGATATACCACATCGATGACTTGAGCTTCATAAAGATCTCTGATGGAATGTAATTTAACGTCTACATGTTTTGTACGATGACGAACCTCATGATTTTTGATTAGACGTATTGCGCTCTGGTTGTCTATGTGAAGGGGAACGGTTGAACTACTAAGACCGAGCTCCTCGAAGAACTGTGATAACCATTTGGCTTCTTTAGCTCCTTCGCAAGCAGCTATATATTCAGACTCAGTCGTGGACAAAGCTACCACTGACTGACGGTGACTCCTCCAGGTGATAGGACCTCCTCCTAACAGGAAAATGTAGCCAGTAGTTGATTTTCTTGTTTCACTATCTCGAGCAAAATCAGCATCAGTGTATCCTTCCAAATTTTGCATATCTGGTCCATACAAAATTCCCAAACTCTTAGTTCCCTGAAGGTACCTGAATATTCGTTTGATCGCATTCACGTGACTTTTATTGGGATTATTCAAAAAACGGCTAACTTCGCCCACTGCAAATGCAATATCTGGCCTAGATATGATAGCAGCATACATAATGTTTTGTCAGGTCTTCGGTATGTAAAGAATAGTATCGACAGCTTTCTCAGTACTTTATTTTATATTCAATCCAAATCTCAAGATGACTTTTGTACACTAGAGAAGTCATCGTGACAACCCCTGTCAGTCCAAAAACTTACTTCACAGGTTGCTCCGTGACTTCTATAAAGAACGATTATAACTAAATACAAACTAATAGTCCTAACAGAACATCCTTCCCTTTTTATAAAACATAATCTTCAAAACGTGAAGGAGGTTTGATGTTCCTAGAGGACCTACGAATTGGCACAGAATGATTTTCACTAGGCGTGGTACTTGGTTCAGTTCCACTTTCTACATTTACCGATTTTTCATAATCACATAATTCACTTTCATTCTCATTACTTGTCTTTTGTGGGGAAAAATCACAACCTGATTCTAAGGTGGGAGTCGGTGTTTGAATATGAACATTTGAGTTGTAATAAGGGGCTGGAATGAGATGCCACCTATTTCTTCTATATTTTCCAAAACTAGTTTCGATCATATAGGATCTAGGTTGTTCTAAAATAGCTACAACTTTGCCGTATTGTCTTATGTCAGTTACCCAAACACTGTCTCCAACAGACAACTTTGACAATTCTCTAGTTCTATGTCGCTTATTGTATTTAGAAGCTAATTTCTCCTTTGCCACATTCTCTTTTTCACAAATGATATCTGAATTGGCAGAATTTTTCAGAATACTTGGTAGAACCGGCAAGTGAGACCTTAGCTTTCGATTCATAAGGAGTTCAGCGGGACTCAGTCCACATGCAAGGGGTGTAGTACGATAAGAGAGCAAAGCAAGATCAAGATCTTTAGGATTCTTTTTGATCAATGTTTTTGCTATTTTCACTGCAGATTCTACTTCCCCATTTGAAGCCGGGTATTTTGGACTACTAGTTTCAAAATGAAAGTCATATTTTCGTGAAAAGTCCCGAAATTCTGACTGAAATTGAGGACCATTATCCGATCGAATTTGATCAGGAATGCCCTAACGACTGAATGATTGCTTCAATTTGATAATGATGATGGACTCGGTCATTTTGTTTAGTTTGAATATTTCGAAAAATCTGGAAAAATAATCTGTAACAACTAGGTACCAGATACCATTACATTTTTCCAAATCTAGGGCTATTTTCTGCCAGAGGCGTTCTGGGAAACTTTCCTTCAAAAAAGGTTCTCTGGGATTTGTTCTATGTTCAATACATTCAGGACAGTTTTTAATCAAATTTTCGATCTGTGTTGAAAGACCCAGCCACCAAACAGAAGCTTTTGCTCGCTCCCGACATTTGACAACACCTTGGTGACCTACATGAATGAATTCGATACATTTCAGCTGTAAACTCTGAGGAACAATGATCCTGGTATTTTTTATCAAAAAGCCTTCTTGAAAACTTATGTCAAATCTGAATTGGTAGTAAGGCAATAAATCAACATCCAGTTTATTTTTGTCAGGCCACTCTGACAATGAAAATTGTTTCAATTTTTGACAAACTGGGTCACGAACCTGTTCTTTCCGAATTTCCTCCAAAAATGGAGGTTTGATCTGGACAGACTGTATAACCATTTTTACATGCGCTTCAGCTTCATGAGCGAGTTCATCAACTTTGGGTTCTTCTGCATTTTTTGCAAAATTCCTAGATAATGCATCAGCAACTGTCAAATCTTTACCTGGAACATAGTGTATTTGATAGTCATACCGCATTAGCCTGATTCTGAACCTTTGGAGTCTTGGTGTCAACTCTTCTAGGGGTTTTATTTGTAATACCTGGACAAGTGGTTTATGGTCTGTTTCAAATATTATAGGAATACCTGTGATATACTCTTTAAACTTATCAGCAGACCAAGCTATAGCAACTGCTTCACGCTCTATTTGAGCATAACGAGACTCTGTAGCAGAAAGTAAGCGAGATGCATAAGCAATAATTTCTTTCTGACCATCTTTTGAAAGTTGGTATAAACATGAACCTAAACCATAAGACGAAGCGTCTGAGGAAACCACGATTTGTTTGGCAGGATCAAAGTAAGCAAGACAAGGACTGTTTTGCAATAGATGTTTGATTTTTTTAAAGGCATCTTTTTGTGCAACATCCCAAATAAACTGTACATTTTTTTTTAACAACGATGTCAATGGTTCTAGAACTTGGGATCTGTTTGGTAGAAATCTACAAGAAAAATTTATTAATCCCAAAAACTGTAAAAGTTCATTTTTGTTGGTCGGTTGTGGAAACCTCGAGATGGATTCAATCCTGGACGGATCGATAGAAATTCCTGCATTCGATATTGAATGACCAAGAAAATTCAAAGATTGTACACAAATAATACACTTATCTTTATTTAGAGTTATTCCTTCGGCTTTAATTCTGTCAAAGACTTTGTACAAGATACTATTGTGCTCTTCCAAGGTCTTAGCATGTATCAACATATCGTCCACATGCGAGATAACACCTTCTATACCAGATAATATCTTATTCAGCAATATGGAAAAATATTCTGGAGTACATGAAATCCCAAATGGTACCCTTTTGAAGAAGTACCTACCAAAGGGTGTAATGAAGGTAGTGAGAAGTTGGGATTCTTTATTAAGTTTTATTTGATAAAATCCAGAATTTGTGTCCAACTTGGAGAAATACTGAGAACCTTGTACTCTGGCTAGTATATTTTCCACTTTCCCAATTGGAAAATAAGATCTTAAGACAGCTTGATTTAATTTTGTATAATCAACGCAGAGTCTTATTTTAGAATTTTTGTTTACAACTACTATAGGGCTTACCCATGGAGTATAGTCATCAATTGGTTCAATTATTTTCAGCTTTTTAAGCCTTTCAAGCTCTTGCTTAAGGGGCTCAAGGAGAGGAATGAGAACTATCCTTGGAGTTGATTGGGCGAATGGTTGTACCCCATCTTTCAACAGAATTTTCATTTCTGTTTTGGAATTGCCCACACTACTGAACAGTTCTGGATATTTTTCCATAACTAAAGACATAGAAATATTGCTCTGCACAACACGGATTGACTTTTGTATGGACCTTGGTCCTACCCCATCGGCAAACTGAAGCAATTTCATCATAACAATTTCTGGACGACCTAAAATTGGTTTAGTTAAATCTTTAATAACATAGATCTCAGCTGAACAAATATTATTTTGGTGAATAATTTCTACCGAATGAGTTCCTAGGACCTTCAAAAGATTACCCGAAGGCCCCGATATTGTTTTAAGATTGGGACATAAATTTGACAAAATAGAGTTATCTATGCAACTGCTTGGTACACAAGTGATGTCGGCGCCTGAATCTACTAAGAACTCTAGGGTTTTATCAAACTCGGTCACATGCAGATCTACGACCCATTCTTTAGAATCTAAATTATTTATGAAAAGTGAGCCCAAGAAATCGTTCTCTTCGGATGATTCAGGTGTCTCATCTTGTATAGATCTGACCTTTCTCGAAGCTCGACACATCACTGCCCAATGTCCAATTTTCATGCACTTGTTACATACTGATTTTCTAGCTGGACATTTCTCCCGATCATGCGTCTGCTGTAATCCACAGTATCCACATTTTCCAGTTTCAATTTTATGATTCTCTTGGTTCTTTCTGCCATGATAACGTGTGGCGCCAGCATTC
This sequence comes from Zygogramma bicolorata, assembly GCA_032362365.1. Classification (NCBI taxonomy): domain Eukaryota; kingdom Metazoa; phylum Arthropoda; class Insecta; order Coleoptera; family Chrysomelidae; genus Zygogramma; species Zygogramma bicolorata. The sequence continues at coordinate 8,420 of JAVJAQ010001233.1, forward strand.
AGTTTTGCTACCTGTCTATGCCCATTCAATATTTCTTTGCTCTGCTGGACTTGAATTTCTGCCTGCTTTGCCATCCGCACCGCATCTTCCAATGTTAAACTGGCTTGTAGCTGCATGTGATCTGAAGTTTTCTTGTCAGACATCCCTTCAACAATCCTGTCACGTATTGCTTGACTTTTGTTGAACGTATCATATGAGCATGACTCAACTAGTGAGTATAAACTACGTATGAAGTTATCTACTGATTCTCCCGGAAGTTGTCTTCTGGAATTAAACTTAAACCTCTCGAATATAACATTATGTTTTGGCACAAAATGATTTTCGAACCTAGTTAACATGGCATCATAAGTAGTAGGTTTAGGGCTGAATGTAACCAAAATCTCTTCGGATATATCGCCCATAATGTACAAGAAGAGGTCAATTTTCTCTTCATCAGTCTTTTTATCTTGTCCAGAAACAGACATATACCTTTCAAATCGTCTTCGCCACTGAGGCCATGATCCCGGATTAGAAAAATCGAACATGTCAGGGTGATTTACTTTTGGATAAGATCCACTACCCACTGCAGTAGTGTTGTTACCAGTAGTACTCGTAGTTGTCATTTTCAACTATTTTGTCTTCGATGGATGCTGCACAAATCTCTGCTACCGGCTACTAGGACTAGTTTCGCAAAACCTTCCTACGAGTTGATTTCAGCCAATTTTCTCGTGCTTTACAAAGATCCCGCCGCTGCCACCATGTTTTGTCAGGTCTTCGGTATGTAAAGAATAGTATCGACAGCTTTCTCAGTACTTTATTTTATATTCAATCCAAATCTCAAGATGACTTTTGTACACTAGAGAAGTCATCGTGACAACCCCTGTCAGTCCAAAAACTTACTTCACAGGTTGCTCCGTGACTTCTATAAAGAACGATTATAACTAAATACAAACTAATAGTCCTAACAGAACACATAAGAGAACCAACAGCTTCACGGTAGGGAAATTGCATTTCTGTTTCATTCTCTTGGCCATTACTCACGAGAAAAACATTGGGATCTGCAGGCGTTGAAATCGGTGTGCAATCGAACATATTGAATTTTTGAATGATTTTTGTCACGTATTGATTTTGATTGATCAAGATCGTTCCTTCTTTTTTATTCTTCTTGATTTCCAATCCAACATAATAATCACCAGCCCCGGTCATTATTTTGAAATTATCTGCTAGCATTTTCAAAAAGGTTTCTACAGATTTCTTGCTTGCAGACAAAACTAGACCGTCATCAACATAGAGTAAAAGGAAAATGTTATCATTTTCTATAGTTCCGTAAAATACACATGGATCTGACTGACAACTGTCAAAGTGACAATTCGCGAGAAAATTCGAAAATTTTGAATTCCAGGCACGTGGGGCTTGTTTTAAACCATGAAGGCTCTTCTTCAGTCTGCATACAATGTTCGAATCAGTTGTTTCAAGCCCTTTAGGCACTTCCATGTAAATTTCTTCAGTCAGTTCACCATTCAGGAAGGCCGTTTTGATATCAAATTGTGCAATCTCTAAATCTTTCATGGCTGCAATTGATAACATAATTCGTACAGAGTCATAACGCACAACTGGAGAAAAGGTTTCCTTATAGTCGATGCCTTCTTTCTGTGAATAGCCTTTGGCCACCAATCTAGCCTTTCGTCTCACATGCGCATTTGCTGGATTCGATTTCACTTTGAAAACCCATTTACATCCAACAATGTTTCGATTCGAGGGTTTTTCCACTAAGTCTTAGGTATCATTCTCCTTGAGTGATGCCAGTTCATCTTCGATTGCTTCCACCCATTCCTTTCTGAATTCGCAGGTTATTGCTTCTTCATATGATGCTGGCTCAATGACGACTGCCGAATAAACAGTTTCTGTATATCGATTCGGAGGCTGTACATTTTTACGAAGATTGTATTGGTGATCCATTTTTGAACTGCTGGCTTGGGTCTCCTCTTCGTGAATTTCGACAATGTTTGGAATGGAATCATCCTCATTGTCTGTTGGTTGTGGATTAGATGTACATTGTTCATGCGCATCACTACTACAGAAGTGAATCATTTCGGGCTGACGTTCTTTCATAAACGTTTGACTTTCACAAAACTTGACATCACAGGCAACTATTATTTTCCTTTTTTCTATATCATACATCCTATAGTTTTTGGATGTTGATTCGTATCCCACGAGATACATTTTTGTTGCTTTTGCATCCCATTTCGATCTTCCAAGTTGGTTAGGAATATGAACGTAGACAGCACAACCAAAAATTCGAACATGATTGAGATCGGGTGTATCTCCGAACCATTTTTCGTACGGAGTTTCTGTTGGACATTTCGTAGTTGGAGATCTATTCAAGATATAAACAGCTGTTTTGACTGCTTCTGGCCACAAGTTATTGTTCAGTCCGCTAGCAAGCAACATAGTCCTGGCACATTCTTGAACTGTTCGATTTTCTCTCTCTATTCTGCCATTTTGTTCTGGAGTGTAGGGAGAAGATTTCTCATGTATAATTCCTTTTCCTGCCATAAAACTTTCGATTTGACGATTGGTAAACTCTGATCCATTATCCGTTCTTACTGCTTTCACTCGTCTACCACATATATTTGAAATAATTTCAATGACAGAAGCAAATTTTTCGAAAACTTCTGACTTATTGGAAAGGATGTAAACGTATTTGAAGCTTGTTGCTTCATCTTTGAAAAGCATAAAATATCGGGCACCACCAATACCGGTCACATTCATCGGACCACATAAGTCTACATGGATAAAATCTCCTGGTTGTGAACATCTTTCCACAGCTGTATGATGAGGAACTCTCTGCATTTTTCCAATTTGGCAATCCTCAGAAAAAGTCACCTCCATCTTTAATGTTCAGGCCTTTAACGATAGATTGGCTGGCCATGTTTCTAATAGTTTTGCTACATATATGCCCCAAACGTTTATGCCAATCTTGTAAAGTAATAACTTCAGCAATGTCAGCTACTTCATTCTGTCGTTGTCGGAAACACATTCGGAACTGATTATTTTTATCTTTCAGGCCACTTGCTACCAAACGATCTTGTGAATCGAACACATTGCAGAAGGTACTATTTATCATCATAGAATATCCTTTCTTCGTTGTAGCACCGGTTGAAAATAGGTTTTGTGTCAACCCTGGAACGTATTGAACGTTTTCCAATATTCTTGGTTCCCATTGATTATTCACCAAGACATCTATCAAAATTGTTCCATAACCATGAATTGGAAGTCTCTCATCGTTGGCTACTTTCACAAACTTTCTCGAATCACTCTCGTAGTAAGTAGCAAACCAATCTTTGTGGAATGTCATGTGTTGAGACGCTCCCGAGTCCGCGATCCAAATTTCTTCACATGGAGCAGCTATGACCTCTTCAGTTGTAGAAGTAAAAGCAAATTCATTATTCGTTTTCTTCTGTTGAGTGTTTCTGGACGATTTCTTATTTCTACATTCTCGTTCCCAGTGACCCAATTTCTTGCAGAAATTATATCTTGTAATTTTCTTCAGCTCGGATATGGATTTCTTTTAAGGTGGATTTGGTATATTCATTTTTGGAGATTTCTGATGAATGTGTCTGTAACTATTTGCAGTGAAGGCTACAGTGGATGAATCTGTTTCGGCTGATTTGATGAGTTGATCTTCTTCCAGTTGTAGTCGTGCTAGAAGATTATCGAGATCTCGTCCTTCTTTTATATTGTACCAGACTGTCCTGAAGTTCTTGAATTTTGGTGTCAAACTGCTTATGATGCGAACCATTTTTATGTTATCGGAAAGTTTTTCACCTTGATTTTCGATATCTGATGCAAGTTTTGAAACTTTGGCGACATAAGAAGCGACAGTTTCATCTTCCGTCATTTTGATGGCAAAATATTCTTCGTATAAATTCATTACGCTTACTTCACTTCTTTTCTCATAAATGCTCAACAATTTTAACCAAATTTCTTGAGCACTGTTACAAGTAAGTATCAGTTGAGCTTGGTCACTCTCAAGAGAACTTATTAATGCTGCCATTGCCTTTCCATCTGATTTCAGCCAAACTTCTTTGCCTTTTTCTTCAGTGGGTATTATGGATATTCCTGTAACGATATCCAGTTATGCTTGGATTTGAAACTTCCATAGACTATAGTTCTGCCCATTCAGTCGATGAATAACTATGCTCTGCTGATCATTCATATTTAGGTTTTCTCAAATCTTCCTCAACACAAAGTTATGGCGACGTACTCGTAAAATCAATTATGCCAGAGAATATGCGATTCCTGGGCCCATAACCTGTTAACTTTTATAGGTTGGATAGCAGAGTTTTCGATGAACTTATACTCGGGAGAAAAACTTTGACAAGTTCTCTTTATTTATTTTATATAAACATTATTATTTTTTTATTTTTAGTAACACCAAGACAACTCAAAAATAAAATGCAACATAAGTATAAAATCAGTGATTAGTGAATTTCAACAGTTGTCATTTACTTTTATGACAATATATAATCATTCGGATGATCAAAATTGGCAATGAAGTCTGCGAAACAATCATGGTGGAAATTGATATGCGATATACCACAAGTTATTTGTCACAATACATTAGAGAATTGGGCTCTGAGTTTGTGGTTAATGAAAACTGTAATATTTATTATTCGAAGAAGTATGAAAAGGAAGAAAGTAATACTTTCCTGCCCGTAGTTGCTAATGCGCGAAGATAAAATAATGAGAATAGAGCAAAAAAAGATTCATCTTAACTTTCTGAAAATTTATCAATCATTAACATGAATCGGTAGTTCTGTAGATTATCTTGATTTTGTTATATTATAATGGTTTACAGGGATAAGGAGAGACTAATATTTTAATAATTAAGCATATAATTTTTTCTTCGAATCTGTTTCAATTTTACGCAAAATCGACTTTTTCATATTTAAATTGCGTTCCATTATCGATATCCAAATAACTGAATTATTTTATCAAAGGTAACTGGCCCCTGCGATGTTTACCGCTGATGACGTTTGTTGAATATGTTTTTTACTGTTTACTTTGTCATTGTCAATTTTGAAAAGTTGTCACGTTAGAAATGGATTTACTGCAAAGTGAGGATGAATTGATGCAATTAACACCACCTGAGATAAGAGACCAGGCGCGAGATGTGGAATTTAACCTTTTACCGGAAAAATCAAGAACTGTATATGAACTCACATACAGCAGATTCATGGAATATAGACAGAAGAAAAATATAGGATCTTTCTCTGAAGATGTGCTGATTGTCTATTTTTCCGATCATTTAAAGAAAATAAAGCATTCAACGTTATGGTCTACCTATTCGATGTTGAAAGCTACCCTGATCTTAAAAAATAACATTGATTTGGCAAAATACCTGAAGTTACGGGCTTTTTGAAACGCCAGTCAGACGGTTTCCATGCAAAAAAATCCCGAGTTTTTCAAAGAGAAGAAATCGAGAAATTTTTATCAGATGCCCCAGATGAACTGTATTTGTGGACGAAGGTAGGAATATATTGAAAATGATCTATTATGGATTAAAGAACTGATTTTCGATTTATATTTTAGATTGTACTTATTGTTGCAGTCGCTGGGGCTTGTAGATGTGATGAACTTTTGCAAATGAAAACAGATGATATAAATGATATGGGCGACAAATTGCTAATTATGCTACCAAATACTAAGACCAAAAGATCAAGATCTTTTGTAGTAACGGAATATTCAGGCGTTTACAGAAAATATGCAGCCTCCAGACCCTCGAATTTAAAAAATCGGCGTCTCTTCTATAAGTATGCGAACGGTAAAGCACATCATTCACAAATTCGGTAAAATGCCAGAAGAAATAGCTACTTTTCTGGGACTATCCCATGCGAAAGAGTATACCGGGCACTGCTTCCGCAGAACTTCGGCCACGTTGCTGGTGCATTCTGGTGGGGACATAACAATGTTGAAGCAACATGGAGGATGGAAGTCTTCCGCTGTCGCGGAGGGCTATATTGAGGACTCGCTAGCCAATAAGTGGAACATCGGCAATAAAATATTTTCTGGCGTTTCCGGAGTATCAAGTGTGGATACTGAAGTTGTTAATTTTACTGGAAAGGAGAGGGAAGTGGACAGAGTTCAACTGTATTAAATAATTGTTCACAATTCACCATAAATATATCTAATAAATAAAAATTTCGTGTTGTAGTTTGCAGTTTTAATGCAATAAAACCAGTTTATTATCATCAGCATCATTTTGAGTTTTCTTAATGTCATTGTCAATTTCAATAACCAGTTTGATTTGAATTATTACTTGGAAGGTTGTCTAGCAACGAACTTTTTCTGCCTAGGCAGTAAAAGTGGACTTTTTCTGCCTAGGCATTAAAAGTGGACTTTTTCTGCCTAGGCATTAAAAGTACAACTTCTAAGCCTGCCAAGTGTCATCAAAAGGCCGCTTTTAATGTCATTTGGAGAAAAAGGGTATTTATTTACAGCTTGAATAGACCAAGGACTTCGATAACAGATAATATCATTTTGACGCAATCCATCCATTGCTTGGCATACAAACCCAACGGTATTACCAAAAGAAGAGTAGTGCTGATAGGTGGTTTGATATCGTTGGGACATCCTACATTAGAACAAAACTTTTAGTACTTTGTAGAACATATTTTTATGGAGTAATCCACGTCAACTTTCATTCCTAGATTTCGAAATACCTAACTACTTCATATCACAATGACTCCATTATTCTCCAGAATATGAAATAATGTTAGCACTTTGACAAATTTCTTCATATCCTATTCTGGAAATTGAATAATCCAGTGGTAAAAATGACGGAATGCACCTATTTTCTACGAATGAATGGTAAGTAATTCAGTCAACAGTTATGGTCAATCTTTATCTTTATCTTCATCAACTATAAAAAAAGAAAGTGGTAGTCAGGTGAAAGTATTTCTATGCTAAGTAAACCATCGCATCATACGTCTATTTTTTGATGTCTTGAGCAAAAGTAGGTTATATCCTAGATTGAAGTCGAACAAAATTTGAAAGATTAACAAATTTAGCATCGCATAATGATTCTGAGTTATGTAAGAGCTAATTATGAACTGGCCGTAATAACTGAGCACCCGTTCTCGTTTAAAAAAGTTATACAATGAAAACCAATAAAAATCACTTCCTTCTTTCCAATAGACCCAAAACTAATATGACCCAGCACAATATGATAAAGAAAAAAGAGGATCGCCTTTGTTTCGTATAAGAATACAAGCTGACCCAGCCCGATATTGAAATTTCGGGCGCTAGCATAGCAGAGAATCTACATTGTTAGGAATGAATTTTGACCAATATAGAATGCGGTCCTATTTGTTAAAAAAGTACCCCCCTCTTGGCAACGAGTGACGTCACACAATTTCAGTTCAGATGTTAAGGGGGGGAGTTCTTACGACTGCGCCATTAATGGTGGTTGAAGTGAAATTTGCAAACTTTTGTTCGAATTTTATCTACACTCATATCTCAGTCGGATCGGGCTATTTAGTGGATTCGATTTTTGGTGAGATATTACGTAAACGTGGCTATCAATAGATGGAGAAGTTTTTATGCATAAACAGAGTCAGTATGGGATATGAATACATTTTGTTATAAGATTTTGGGAAGAACATCTGCAGGAAACAAAATGAGTTAGAATATTGATGATCGTAATTGTATTGATTTTCGACTACTGGAAAGATGCAATATTGCTGGAAAATAATTTTTCAAATGAAACCGAATATATAATCTGCAAATAAGTAGGAGATTTGAGCCGGTTCCATGTCTACCCCCACCACTATGACGTCATTTATGTCGTCTGTGAGCTCATCTAGTCAGTGAGTGGCAGTGCAGGGGTTGGGGGTAATGTTCTTGGGAATTTGCATACACGGTAAAGTGTTGTATATATTCCTTCATGTGTACTCTGTACAAACTAGTTTGCATAAAGTACACATGCCTGCACACTCACACACATACACAGGCCCTTGTGTGGACGCAAACTATAGACTCCTATGTGGGGACTTCGTACGTCGGGAAGTGGGAATCACTTATAAGAAATAGGTACTCTAGTGAAATCGGTTTATCTATATACTCGAAATTTCTAATGGTGCCAAAAAAATGCGTTAATGTGGACGTCCACGTAACCACCATGAGTGTGAATGAATGTCCACAAAACTCAATTTTGTGTGAGTGTGAAATTGCATTGTGTGGACGCGTCCACGCGTTTTCTCTTTGAATGATTTCAGGTTATGCCTTGTTCGAACAACTCAGATTCGATGTGAATGATCATAAACTGATTTCAGAGTACCAACACTGATTTTGTCTGAATGAATGCCTCACCTCTGTAATTCGCACATTCCTTGAAAAAATGACTTGAAAAAATGATCAGGCTGATCGATGCTGGTCAATGCCGTTTTGAAATTTTCGAGGGACCCACCAGGGCTTTCGATTGTGTCGATAATCAGCTTCTCATTAAGAAGTTAAGAGACCAAGGGTTGTTTGATGCTACCTATTGTCAGTCGGATCAAAACGTTTCTCAAGAACAGGAAATCATTTTCAGAACTATGTTGATTATTTTGGGTCCCGTAATGTATTCGACCTTGATAGCCTCTCGATCCTGAATTGAAATGAGATAAATGGTGCAAATAGTTCATACTTTATGAATGCTGCGTACGAATCTAGTATTTATATGTTATGTTGGGAATCTGGTTATGCTCCTTATACCTGTTGGGACATTTCCGTCTCAGAAGCAGAATAAAGTATCCGTCAAAAAACTTTAATATGGACGCCTACGTGAAACAACATGAGTTATTATTATAACTACTTTTCTTCGGGCTTGAAGGCCGTCGTTTTTTGGAATTTCTTCCGGACGTTTCGCTGGCGCGAGTGGCCAGCTTCTTCAGAGGCTTACTCATTTCCGATGACTGAACGTTTCGATTCCTCAAGGCGTATTTATATTGATGCAGGTATTCTTCCAGCTAGCAGGGTGACGTGTAAACACGTCATTATCACGTGAAAATCAGGTCAAATACGTCTAGGTCATTCGGGTCCCAAAAAGTGACGTAAATATGACGTCACTTTGAACACGAATTTTGATCCTTCCGAATCTAGTCATTTTTTCACGTCATTGTGACGTGATTTTATTCACCAACTTTATGTTTTTTAATAATCAAACAACTATCATTTAGGGTAAAATGTTTTCAATTTCTGAAAACGTATAAAAATAAATATGGCAAAGTCAAAAAATACAAGATTCGCCCGTTAGCTAAATTTATCTAATAAATTAGCGGCAATAATGCGAACAATAACAAAAAACAACCCGAACCAAAGAGCCGACTACAAACGAGAAATGACGAATAAACATAAACGTCATAAAATAAACACCTCATCGGCGGTCTGCGGGCCGACGCGGCGGTAGTCGGGCGATGATGAAGCTAGGCCCTGTTCCGTTTCCATGTCTGGTGAACCAGAGTGGTTCTCTCTCTCTCTATCGTATTGACCGGGTCCATCCAAAAGAGAGAGAGAAAGAACCACTCTGGTTAACCAGACAGGGAAACGGAACACGGCCTTTGTTGATGGTCCGCCACGCCCATTGTGGTTTTGATTCTTTTCAAAGTTTGCCAGCCGTTGCCTGCTTTTGCTCAATTTCAATTTCGCCTAAAATTTTATTCCGTGTCGTGGTCCGGAGGTCCTGTTTCGTTTATCGTTAAGGTAATAAAAAAACTCATTTTCATTTCGTCATGTTTTACGGCGTTCAATTTGCCGAACCAGACGTCGGTGGATCTTTATCGATTTCGTTGGTGCATGAAAAATGGCTGACACCTTTAAAGAGGGAAGTTTGGTGGCCCCCACATAAGCAGCAAGATGTTTTTTTGAGGAGCCTCAAAAAGGGAGAGACTCCAAATGAACAGTGGTGTCTATTTAAAATAGACAAAACGTTTTTTCAAGAAGGTAAGTTCTAATAAGATAATCCATTCGAATGGGCACAGAGTTAAATAAAAGGAAATATATGCCTTTCAGTTTTTAAGTAACCTGTTGCATGTGTGCTAATAGACATCAGCCCCCAGATTCTATTTCACGAATTCGATTGTCGAGTAGCTCAGACTGTGACTGTCGAATGTACTGTACCGAAAATATACGCCTATTCTAAACAATTCGATAATGGAATTCGTGAAATAGCCATATTTTCTCGGTAAAGTATTTAAAATACTTTGAAATCATTTAATTTTTGCGTTGAAATAATTGCATATACAATAATGTTACATCTGTCAAATATTGAAAGTATTTCAAAATCATGGTTGAAATAATTTCAAAATCATCAACCGAGAAAATATAGCTCAAAATCTTGGCTCAATTGTCAAAAATTTTGACAAATGACAGATTTTAAGAAGTTAAGATTGTGAAAACTGTTATTATATTTTCATATTTATATGAATAACTAAAGATAGAAACCTGTACTCACATTTTGTTATAGGTAATTATCAAAAAGCTTCAATCAAATTAAGAAGAGCCGAAGAAACTTCTGATGTGGCTACAGACATTGATGAAATCTTGCCACTGAAAAGAGCTAGGAAGCCAAACAGGAAACTATTTACTGATAATGACTCCAGCAGTGAGTCCGAAAATGAAATTGGAATCAAAACAATAAAAGGTGAGTTTAATATGAAAAAAATGATATATTTTTATAACTTGCCAAACAATAATACTAAGCATGCATAAAATTACAGAAAATATAAGAGATGCTAACACTTCTGTTCGGAAACATAAGAGTGATGATAAGGAGTTGCCACCAAAAGTGAAATTAATAGAATTTAATTTGGAGGAATCCAATACAGTTTCAGGTATATAACACAATAATAGACAGACGAAAGAAATATTACTAAATCTTATGAATTGTGTATAGTTTTATAAGTGTGCGCTTATTAATGTAATATTTTCAGAGAGATTTTCTTCAAGTAATGCAAAGAAAACCCTCGACAGGACAACACAAAATCTTGATTTTGACCACCTGTCTCAAATACCAGGCCCTTCGAAAAATGAAGACACTCCAGTTAGAGATAAAGGTATTATATAAATATATTCTTCATTGCAGTAACAATTAATAAATTAATAAATATTTAGATTTCCAAAAAACCATATTAAATATCCTGCTGAAAGTAAAGCAACAGAATCAACAAATATTAAACATCCTTATTGAGCAAAAACATGATCGAGATGCCCATGGCTTAAAACTAGCCCCTCCTACAGATCTTCCAGTTGATCTTCCTCTAAAGACGGTTACTGATGTTAATAGACTTGAAGCTTATCTTGCAAATGAAAAAAATCTAGCTGCTTTGGTAAGTGGTACTAAAACACTTTTTATAAGTTATGAATATATAATAATGAGTTTATCTTTTACTTTTAGTACATTAATTTTTATTTTAGACTACATATTGTGAGATCCTAGGAGGTAAAGATAAAGTTGGAAAAATAAACACAATTCTTCGCTGCCTAATTTCCAACCAGGTTGCAGCTCAATACAGTTTTTTAGGAACAAGAAATCAGAAGCTTCCTTTTGGGACCCTAAACTTGAGAAAAGTTGTGATTAGTAAGTTTCAATTTTATTTATCTTATGTTATATCTTTTTTTTTTCGTTTTTCTTTGGTGTGTTGGCATCGACTACTATGGTCATTAGCCACGTGTTCTGGATAGGCCTTGTTACTAACTCCATACGCCACCTTAGGAGCAGCATGATTATTCGTAGTCCCGTCAATGAAACGTGGGAAAGGTATTCTTCAATAACCCAGAGATAATTTCTAATGAAAAAAACTTTGGTTCATTGGAGAATCGAACCCACGACCCTTGGATCATGAGTCGAGGGCTTGGCCACTGCGCTACCTCGGTCGCCTGTTCATCTTGTCACTTCATTCTGGAATTATTAATGGGCTTGAGAGTCACTTTCGGCATTTAGACTTATATAAATTTAATATTCAGGGTGTTTAAAATATAATACACACACAAATACATCATTGTTTCTGTTATTTTATCTTATTTATATGATCTGTCTTACTAGAAAATTTTGATCCAGACTATGTTTGAGAATTTACCACTTTTTTTACAAGCTTTTATTTAGTTTCACCTGGTGTGTGTGTAATCAAATATTGTAAGTTGAATTTGGCCCCACTTCTAATCGTCCGATTGATTTGAAATTTGGCAGGTTCACATGATTCCGATGACAATGCATTAGGGAATTTTTTTTTTAGAGAAAAAAACAAAATGGCGGCTCCAATATGGCGGACGAGTTTTATAATTTTGGTCCGATTCCAATCAAAACTGGTATCTAGGGGTTTTCAGGGTCGGAAATTACGATTCTTATGTCAAAATTGAAAAATCTTGAGCGGCTCCAAAATTTGACTCACTCCCGGTTTCCGATTTCAGAACTAAAATGTTAAAAATAAATATATAAAAAACATTTTTAAAGACAAGCTTTTATACATATATGCACTAGGAAGGAAAAAATAATTTATTTCATTGTTTGATCTCGGTTATTCTGTGAGTAACAGATTCAAAAGCTTGCCGCGGATATAAAATAGGTAATTTTGTGCGGCAAGATTTTGAATCTGTTACTGACAGAATAACCAAGACCAAACAATGAAATAAATTAATTTTACCTTTTTAGTGCATATATGTATAAGAGCTTGTCTTTAAAATTTTTTTTTATACATTTATTTTCATTTCCATTTATTCCTGTTACTTACTGGAGGGGTAGAGCAGTAAAGATTCAAATTTTGAAGTGTCTGTTATACCTCAACATAGAGACATATTTTATAAATAAAAATTAATTCCATAATTTAAACTACTTTTTTAAATTTTAGATGCTGTGTTATCCAAATTTGAGGGAGATACCCAAGAAGTGGATGAATGCATTAAAGTTTGGCTGAAGCATGGCCCAAAAAGATTAAGTATAGAAAACAAAAAAAATGAAAGGTTAGGTTAGAATTATATTCAAAAGAGAATTTTTATAAACATTTGTTACGTTTCCTAGATGTAATCTTTACATTTACTCAATCTTCACATTTACTCAGTCTTTACAATGCCAAAACATAAATTTAAAAAAGTGATTTCCCAAAGACAAATGTATAGGCGTGTCAAATCTGACTTAAAAAAAATCATTTCTGATTCTGGTAATAGTGACGATCAACATGTTGAAAATGGATCATCCATCAATACATTTGACATGCAAGAGCAGGCAGATGGAATCCCAAATAATTCTATAACTATTATACCCTATAAATCTGATAGCATGCAACAGCCCAGTTTGGCAGAAATAGATGAAAATTTTCTTAGTAGTACTGATGAAGTTGTCTCAGAATTGGAAATTGTTAGTTCTGAAAATGAAGATGATCTGCAGATTAAAGAAGATTTAAATATTAATGGTAACTTTAAATTAGAAGTTACGAATTGGGCAATTTCAGAAAAAATTACTCACTCTGCTTTAACAAAACTTCTCCATATTTTAAAACCATTTCATCCAGAACTTCCCCTTGACAGTCGTACCCTTTTATCTACTCCACGACATTTTAATTCAATAAAATTAGTAACAGGATCATATATACATTTGGGATTAGAACGAGCATTGAGATTATTTTTGAAAAGGTATGAATCTTTTGCTGAAAACACTATAAATATTAGCTTTAATATTGATGGTCTTCCATTGTATAAAAGTTCCAATTTACAAGCTTGGCCTATATTGGGTTTAATTAAAAATATCAATAGTAATTCTCCCTTTGCTGTTGGTATATTTTGTGGTACATCCAAACCTTCCCCTCTTAATATCTATCTTGATGCATTTGTCAAAGAATTTAACTGTTTACAAAAAGAGGGTTTACTGTATGCAAATAAAAGATTTTCAATTTCCATGCATAGCTTCATTTGTGATGCTCCTGCCAAGGCATATTTAAAATGCATTAAATCACATGGGGGTTATTCTAGTTGTGACAAATGTATCGAAGCTGGAAGTTACGTCAATGGCAGGATAGTTTACAAAAATACTGATAGTGTGAAAAGAGATAATGAGTCATTCAGACAACAGGTTGATGAAGATCATCACATTGGAATTTCTCCATTAATTGATATGGACATTGACCTGGTTAATATATTTCCAATTGATTATATGCACAATGTGTGCTTGGGTGTAATGAAGAAGCTTCTGAATTATTGGGTTGGAGGACCTTTAAATGTTCGATTACCAAATAGGTTGGTGGCTGTTATATCAAGTAGACTCATAAGTTATAAAAATTGTATTCCCAAGGAAATAAACCGTAAGCCAAGACCGCTAACTGAATTGCCAAGATATAAAGCTACCGAATTTAGAACCTTTCTTTTTTATACAGGTATTGTAGCATTACAGGGTATAGTTGATATAGCTATCTATAATCATTTTCTGTTGTTTCATACCAGTATGGTCCTTTTAATGTCCGAAAATAATTCTACTATAAGAGTAAACTGCGAAAACTCAAAAAGAATTCTTCAAATGTTTATTAATTATGGACAAAAATTATATGGCCCTGAATTTCCGATTTATAATATACATGTTTTGGTACATCTTCCCGATGATGTTATAAGGTTTGGTCCACTAGACAATTTTTCCGGATTTCCATTTGAAAATTATTTAGGAAAAATAAAAAAATTAATTCGATCTCCTACCAATCCACTCCAGCAAATTTGCAGGAGAATTATTGAGTTGGAATTGGATGAAAAACCTTTAAGTGACCTTAAGCTTTTAAATCAAGATTTAAAATTAGAATGTGAACACTTTGCCGGGCCATGTGATGAAAAATTAGTAACGAGATATAAAAAATTATCAATAAGAAATTGTGTTATGACTATTCATTCATACTCAAAGGCCGACTCCTACTGTTTTACTCCCACATGTGTGATACAAATTGGAAATTTCATTAGGGATAGTGATAATGCCATAAAAATTATAGGAAAGTTTTTTACTTCCTGTGACTCCTACTATGACTATCCATTTGACTCTCAAAGTTTACATATTTATTTAGTCTCAGGTTTATCGGATTTTTTTAAAGCATGGCACATTTCTGAAATTATTGGAAAATTTTGCCTCAAGGAGATCGTTTTGTATCAATTCCTCTTCTTCACACTTGTGTTGCTTAATTTAAGCATAATATAAAACAGTACATATATTGTATATATATTGTTTTTGATGAAAGCATTTTTTTTGCGTAGATTTTTACAAGTTTATTTGGTAAATGTTTAGATTGAGGTAAAAAGAGTTATATTTTTATTTAGTTTAGGAATTTTCTTTGTTTATTTTTTTACAATTTGTGATATAAAACAAAATAAATATTATGTTAACTTGAAATTTTCGCCTAATTATTTTTCAAACATCCTAATGTTTTTTTTTACTATGAAGAAATTTAAATTTCCCTCAAATAAAAATTTTCAGGTAATTTTATTCACGTAAAACAATATTCTGAAATACTGAAGTGATTTTAACGTCAAATTTAAGCTTAATTTAGAGATATTTTACCTAAAAGTCAACGTCTTTTGCACGTCATATGGTGACGTCTTATGTCTGTAAGATCATCGTCAAAAAGACGTGAAATTATCGTGAATATTTTGGCATTTTTGACGTAACAGTTGACGTCTTTTTCACGTCATATAATGACGCCGAATATCTGTGACATATTACCGTCGATAAGACGTGAAATTCTCGTCATTATAATGGTGATTATGACGTAAAAGGGGACGTCTTTTTCACGGAACTACGACGTACCTTGCTAGCTGGGCTGGAGTATGAATTGCTTCTGTCGGGTTCGGGAAATAATCATCTTTATTAGTTGCCGCGATTCCATTAGTTATTCTTGATTTCCTCAGAATGGGATTCCAAATTCTGTTCAGACTCAACGCTTTCTCTTTTCTGTTGAAGTTGTCCGCATGTTTTTGGTTCTCTATTGCCTCCCGTACCAGTCGGCTATGGTAATCCTGGTTGAGGGCAGTCAACTAGTATGAAATTTGCACAACTGTCAATACGTGTGCCATTCACCCAAACGAAAGAAGTATGTTAAACAGGATCAGGTTTGATCGAAATATAGTGCGAATTTTCAACGTGCCAATTTCCACCAATTGCGATGAATCTTGCTGAGAACCTCATAAAACTAAGTTTTGATATAAAGTTAGAAATTTGAAGTATTCTGGTAACTTCAAGAGAAAAAGTTTTCACAATTCACAAATGTTTTAAATCTATTTTCATGATGAAACTTAAATAAATAATTCATATCAGTACGCATTACGACTTCAGTTACCCAAATTGTTTTGAAAGACATGTGATTCAATAATTTATTTCGGGTATAATACGCTTGAGTACCTGTTTATAGAACGAAAATAATGACTTCTCTGGCCAAATAACGTATACCTACCTCGGGAATCTGACCATATTGCTCATCAAATGATACACATCGAATACTTGTCATTTTGGTTGGATTATGAGTATTCCAACCGATATTCACACCATTACAGAGCGATTTGAGAAAGATATTCAACACATAGCAAGAATTTATCATTCAGACAGACACCGATAAAAGGAATCATAACGGCTTTGATAACTAGTGCAGAGTATTTTGCATATGATGAAAATCTGAGGAAGAGGGATTCAATATCCTCAAAGAATTGTAATCATCAGAAACCCGATTTGGTAGTCTTTTCGTCAGTGCCAAAAACACTAAGTATTTTGACCAGTGTCCATTGGTGTCCATCAATTGGGGAGGTGATTTTCAGAGTTCATTCCTTGACTTGAAAATTATGCCCGAAAAAATCTTCACATTCGAGCAAGAGCGTGAATATGCACTTTTTGAAACAGGCGTTATTCAGACTAAGAGCATTTCCTCATGAAATCGGATCAATTATCGAAACAAATTTTCCAAGAATAAGTTGAGAATATATTGAAAGTCATGTTTTTGGAATATTCATTAGAATCCACCTCAAATAATTCATGATATACATATCGAAAATTTTGTGAGAATAGATGCATTAACCAAATACATACGTGCAAAACAGATGAACATAAGTTCGAATGAATCGAAAAGCTTGACAATTACGATAGTTGAACGAAACACATGACTAACTTATCAAAATCGACTCCATAGACAGATAAATAATCTGGAAACTAAGTCCAGACGATGTAAACGTCTATTCGAATACCAGAAGAAGCATAATAATTCAGCTGAATACATGAGCATCAAGCCTGAATTTCAAATGAATCGAGTCGGGAAAAACATATTGACTCAAGTGAAAAATTGTTTTTCGAAACAGATGCATTGGATTTTCTACATATCGGACAACCTCCATATGTTTTTTAACAATCAACACAACATGCTGAATGTTAATGAGACATAATCACTACATTTTGAAAAACTGAAAGTACTCACTATCACAAATCTGTATCTGTATCGTCTTTCCGTATTGGCATTCAAAAAGAAACATGAAGTTGAACAGTTCACTGTTGTACTCAGCTATGACACACGAAACGAAAACAAGTATATACTACCTCAATTCAATTATACAGTAAACAGAAATGGTCCGCTATATATGGCAATGAGAACATTCAACCACCTACCATCTTCAATTGCAGAAATAATTTCTCTGAATATTTTTGAAAGTAAGGTCAAACATTTTTTTCAAACCAATTTTTTACTACGACAATAGAGAATTCTTCAATGATCATGTGGGATTTCTTGATGCAGTGGCAAGTTAATATAATCAAGAGAACGCAATCTATTCGAACTTTTGATACAGATATAATATTATGAAGTATATCTTTCTCACAACTGTCACTAGCAAACATGACTTAATATAGACAAATTTCGAGTGTAGTCATATGTCTTCTCTACAGGGTTATTTTCCACACTCCCCCTCACGAGTAGTTGTCTAGACCAATCTTTTTCACAAGAACTAAAAACCTTGGACCCGGAAGAGCTTTAGTGAGAACATCGGCTTCCATGTCTTTTGTTCTCTGGTACACAATTTCAATATTCCCTTCCTGAATCTTGTTTCTTGTAAAATGAGCTTTGATGTCGATATGCTTTGATTTCGCACTCACAATAGGATTTTCACACAATCTTTTGGCAGCTTGATTGTCACTGAGGATTTTAATTTTGCTATGGAAACTTCCCAGATCATTCGCAAGTTGCTTCAAATGAATGGCTTCTTTCACAGTCTCGGCGATGGCCATATATTCACTTTCAGCTGTTGACAGAGCTACTGTCCTCTGCTTTCTGGATTCCCAGCTGATTGGTCCACTGCCAAATTTGAATAAAAATCCATTATAGGAGCGACGATCTATTTGGCAGCTTCCCCAGTCTGCATCAGCCATTCCTATAATAGGCTTTCCTGTCTTCTTATAGACCAAACTATACGATTTACTACTTTGGAGATACCTCAAAACGCGCTTTGCGGCTACCCAATGTTTCTCGCTATAGCAAGAATTGAATTGGCTGAGGAAACTCACTGCAAATGATATGTCGGGTCGAGTGGCAACAGAGAAATACATCAATGAACCAATGAGACTTTGGTAAGGTAGGTCATTTCTTGATTTTTCACTTTCGACTAATTTCAGACCAACATCAATAGGTGTAGTTACTGTCTTACAGTCTTTCATATTGAACTTCTGAAGTACTTTTTCAACGTATTTTTGTTGACATGCAATAATTTGGTTTTTCTCATGAATGAATTCGATCCCGAGGCAATATTTGAGCTTACCCAAATCACGCATTTTGAAGGTATTCTTGAGTTTTGTTTTTTTTTCTTCCAAAGCTTGCAAATTTGATGAAGCAATTATTAGATCGTCAACGTATACGCAGATGATGACTTTATCCCCATCCTTTGAGTTTATATACATGCAAGGATCTGCTGAGGAGGAACTGAAACCAATATTTTTCAGCGTTTGGTCAAGCTTCAAATACCATGTTCTTCCAGCTTGCTTCCATAAAGGGCCTTTTTGAGTTGGCACACCTTTTCTGAATTGCCTTTTCGAAAATCATCTAGCATCGTTCTCGCTTTTTGGAAAAGTTCCTGGTTATTTTCGCTAGAATCCAGTATAATATCACAGAGGTATTTCTCTAAGTTCATTGGTGTTCGCATCAAAATTTCTTCTTGTAACTCACCGTTAAGATAGGCAGTTGTAACATCCATTTGATGGAGTTTTAAATTTTCTTCTGCTGCCATAGCTAATAAGAAACGAATTGAACTCAATTTGGCGACAGGTGCAAACGTTTCTGAATAATCAACATTTGGTTTCTGTGCAAATCCCTTAGCGACTAATCTGGCATTTTTTCGTTCAAGAGAACCATCCGGATTAAGTTTGTTTTCGAGTACCATTTTACATCCAATAGCTTCCTTGTCGTTTCTTTTATTTACAATGGTCCAAGTATCATTATGGAAACGAGCTATGAATTCATTTCTGATAGCTGCGGACCATTCTTCATCATTTTCGTTTCCAGACGATTCATTTTCAAGACATAAAAGAGACATATCATAATCTCTAGTCCACACCGGAGGTCTTCGTTCACGTTTTCCTCCTTCAGACTCTCCAGAACCCATAATGTCTTGGAAATTTTCTCCAGAAACCGTTGACGATGAAGTTTCTTCTGTCTCGATGGCGTTATTTTCTTCTTCTTCTGGGAAATTGTCATTTGAGGAATTATTCTGTTCTTGTTCAGTGTTTTCTGAAGGAACAGAAAATATTCCGTCTACAATGAGTGGTTCCGTATCTTTTTCTGTTACCGAACAGTGATGGTCGAATATATCAAGAAATTTAACATCTCGACTCACGATGATTGTCGTTTGTTTCGGCATCCATATTCGGAAAGCTTTTGAAACAAGTGAATAACCCATGAATATTCCAGATTCAGATCGTGGCTGAAATTTTCCCTTGTTTCTTTTGTTCAGTACATAGACTCTCGTTCCGAATTCGTGGAGATGACGGACAGACGGATTGTGACCAACCCATCGTTGAAATGGTGTATCTCCATTGAGAGATCGTGAAGGTGAGCGGTTGATCAGATAATTTGCTGTATGGACGGATTCGGCCCAGAAGAACTGAGGTAATTTTGCCCCAATCAGAAGGCATCTTGCTTTTTCTATGATGGTTCTATTTTTTCGCTCTGCAAGACCATTCTGTTGTGGAGTTTGTGGTGCTGACAACCTCCGCTGTGTATCACATTCTTCCAGGTATTAATCGAATTCTACGTTACAATATTCGGCTCTCCCGTTATCAGTGTGGAGGAATTTTATTTTATTTCCGATAAAATTTTCTGCTTCATTTTTGAAGATTTTAAATTTCTCCAGGACTTCATTTTTGTGTCTTATAAAATATATTTGACAGTATCTGGAACTTTCGTCGATGAATGATACGTAGTAGCGGGCTCCTTCTGGTGATTGGACTCGAAACGGACCACAAACGTCTGAATGGATAGTATGAAGCAATCTCAACTGTTCTGATTCTGTTCTAGTAGGAAATGGCAAACGAGAGAACTTTCCTTGAATGCATGTTTCGCAATGATCAAGTTTTTCTGATGAATCAAAATCCAGTCCTGTCAATGAATCACTTTTCAGTGCAATTTTCATATCATTTTCATTGAGATGACCAAGACGTCGGTGCCATTTTTCCATTTTCGACTCAGTTAATTTGATGCACATTTCCGAAAAATGTTCTACACCTTTTGCATTTACTAAGTAAAGATCATTAGATTTTTTTGCTTGTAAAACTACTTCACCTTTTGGATTTTTTATCGTAGCTTTATCCTTATCGAAATAAACGCTGTGTCCCTTCTCTGTAATTTTGGAAACAGACAATAAATTTGTTGATAGATCGGGGACGAAAAGAGTGTCAGGTAATTTGACAGTATCCGTAGAGCTGATGTCAAGTTGAACAAGTCCATTTTCGGAAACACGAGCAGTTTGAGTTTTTGATGCTAACTCCAAGGCTCCTATGTTGTTTTCATTCAAATTTGTAAATAGAAATTTGTTAGAACACATATGTGAGGTTGAACCGCTAACTAGACACCAAGTTTCTGGATCATTCTCGAATTTGATTCAAGCTAGACTTTGATGAACAGTCATGAATGTTGCTTAATTTCTTTGTGAACGGCAGTCTGAGGCAAAATGTCCAAATTTTTTACATTTTCCGCATTTCGGTTTGGAAAAAACATCATTTTTCGAATTTGGGTTACTGTAATGATGTTTCTTATGATAGCGTTTACTTCTACTGTAAAATGCAACTTCAACCTTATTTCCGGTATCAATGTCGTTTCGGGCTTCATTTTCTTCCAAAATTTTTACTTTCAAGACATCGGGATCGGGAAGAGTATCTCTGGACTCAATAGCAATTCGGAAATTTTCGAATGTTGGTGGTAAAGAGTACAACATCATAATGCTTAGAAGTTCCTTTGGAATTTTTAATTCCATATTAGCTAACTTATCTACGGTGTCCAGAAAATTGTTCAGATGGTCACGCACATCACCATTTTCACGTAGTTTTTGTAGAATCAGCTGCTTCAGTAGAGTTGCCTTTTACTTGCAAAATTATTTTCCAGTGTATCCCATGTATCATTGGATGTGGCACAACTCTTTATTTGTTTCAGTTCGCTTGGAGAAATTGTGAGAATGAGTTCCGATTTTGCAGCCAAATCTTGTTTTGTCCACTGAGCTATTTCAGCTGGGTCTGTTGTAGGTCGTGGTTTATCACCATTTACATACCCCCATAAATCATTTTTCATTTTTAGTGAGTACAGCTCGGGCTTGCATTCGCCAGGTATCGAAGTTATCTTTTCGTAGGGGTTCGATTCTGTAGGCAGTTTGGGTCATAGTGAAATAAGCTTCTATATCTCCTTTGGGAAAAAAAAACTTCGAATATACTTGTCGACAATAACTTGACAACTAAAACGCTTTCACTGCGTACTGCTTATTCAGCTTCTGGGCACATAACCTGTGGGATTTCTTGATGCAGTGGCAAGTAAATATAATCAAGATAAACGCAATCCATTCGAACTTTTAATACAGATATAATATTATGAAGTATATCTTTCTAACAACTGTCACTAGCAGACATGACAATATAGACAAACTTCGAGTGTAGTCATATGTCTTCTCTACATCATTATACAACCAATGTAATTTGGAATACTGAAAATTACTTTCGAATCTTTTTTTCCATTTATGTCTTTTGATACTGTATTACATGTCATTATCGTAATCGTGCTGTTTATTTGTTTTACGTGTGTAATTATTTATTGCATTAATCATACTATTATGATTATAATGTCGATTACTTATTAATAATACATACAACATTGTAACTGCTCACATATGTGTGGACTGAAAAAGAGAACTCGAAATGAACTGCACTTCTCAATAGCCCACAGGGCTCTAGCATACATGGAGATTTTTAGTTATAAAAAGTATACCAAAACTGTATTCGAACATTTATGTATTCGAGAAATAAATTCTATTTTATTCTGATATGTTGGACTTTTCACATTCATTCAAACGAATCGTATTCATGTGAGTTTGGTTGATAGAAATGAATTATGACGTTCACTCTGTTATGATTTTCGACATATTCATAGAGCGTTCAGTAGACACTCGTCAGAGTTCTTCCTTCTGAACTTTACTCTTCAGGAATTTTACAATTTCAATATGTGAGCTAGTTGCAATCGTTAGGACTTGATTCGCAGGGACAAATACATTCTTCCATACTCATTTTTCGATATTTATAATATGAACTTTGTTCTGTCATTGCTCAAATATGCACTTGTTCTTTCAAATTGCTGATTTTATTTATCGAATTATGTATATCTGCTGGACATCAGGCAAAATCATTATTTTTCGATTTCAGTATATTTGCAGGACATTCGGTCAAATCATTGTTTTGTATCGTTTGTTTTTCAGCATATTTATCTTGACCCCTATAGATCAACTTCATCCCTCTGGATTTTGGTATACATTCACACACATATGCACTCATATGGACTATCCAGAAAATCACTTTCAATCTCCGTTTTTCATAAGTTTTTCATGTATTTCAGCAGAAATGAAGCAATTTTTGGCGTTCGATTGACTGAACTGTCATTCAATTGGATGAATATTTCTGCCTCAAATCGATCCAATTTGGAATTCAGGTTTTATTTTGATAAGTTTTCGGTTATAATTGCACGAGTGCATAAAAATTACCGATAATTTTACTAGAAAGAGCTCATTTTCATATTTTGGCGAAAGTGTCCGAGTCCGAAGGACGAGGGCTCTTTTACAAAATATGAAAATAACCGAATGCAATTTGTATAAGATATTACGCTTGAATGCAAAATTATCTGGTCATTTTTATGCACGAATGTGATTCATCGGAATATTTCACGAATAAATAAATTCTCAAGGAAATGTTATTTTTGTTCATTTATACTTTTCTCTATAGATTTTATGGAGTACTCACCTAAACGCGAAATGTTTTTCTATTTTTGAAGTCTATCTGACATTTATTTGTGTTGTTTACTGACGTTTTGTGATACGGTTTCAAATGTGTGTTTATGGTGACTTGATACAATGCAATTTCCGCTGTAAGTTTTCGATACAATGCAATTACCGCTGTAAGTTTTCGATAATTGCATTGCAGGACATTCGGTCAAATCATTGTTTTGTATCGTTTGTTTTTCAGCATATTTATCTTGACCCCTATAGATCAACTTCATCCCTCTGGATTTTGGTATACATTCACACACATATGCACTCATATGGACTATCCAGAAAATCACTTTCAATCTCCGTTTTTCATAAGTTTTTCATGTATTTCAGCAGAAATGAAGCAATTTTTGGCGTTCGATTGACTGAACTGTCATTCAATTGGATGAATATTTCTGCCTCAAATCGATCCAATTTGGAATTCAGGTTTTATTTTGATAAGTTTTCGGTTATAATTGCACGAGTGCATAAAAATTACCGATAATTTTGCTAGAAAGAGCTCATTTTCATATTTTGGCGAAAGTGTCCGAGTCCGAAGGACGAGGGCTCTTTTACAAAATATGAAAATAACCGAATGCAATTTGTATAAGATATTACGCTTGAATGCAAAATTATCTGGTCATTTTTATGCACGAATGTGATTCATCGGAATATTTCACGAATAAATAAATTCTCAAGGAAATGTTATTTTTTGTTCATTTATACTTTTCTCTATAGATTTTATGGAGTACTCACCTAAACGCGTCTTACCGCTGTAAGTTTTCGATAATTGCATTGCTCTTATGGGACATTTTATATATGAGGGAAATATTCAATGTAATTGCTATGTATTCGGTTGCACGCATTTATTTCGACCCATTTCAGACACCAAGGCTTGATTCTTTCGTACCCAACTGAACTATCACATTCAGTCAAAATTAATTTTCGATCTGCTCCGTCATATATTCTCGTAGACTTTTGCATTCGTCTGAACTTAAGATATGTCATTTTTCATGCCAATTTGGCATACATATGTTGGAGTAATGTATGTATTTATTGTGAGAATTGTTCGTAAGATGAAATGAATGAATAGAATGGAATAGAATGAAATAGAATTTATTTCTCGAATACATAAATGTTCGAATACAGTTTTGGTATACTTTTTATAACTAAAAATCTCCATGTATGCTAGAGCCCTGTGGGCTATTGAGAAGTGCAGTTCATTTCGAGTTCTCTTTTTCAGTCCACACATATGTGAGCAGTTACAATGTATGTATTATTAATAAGTAATCGACATTATAATCATAATAGTATGATTAATGCAATAAATAATTATGCACGTGAAACAAATATACAGCACGATTACGATAATGACATGTAATACAGCATCAAAAGACATAGATGGATAAGAAGATTCGAAAGTAATTTTCAGTATTCCAAATTACATTGGTTGTATAATGATGTATACCGAATTTCAATATTGAAAGAAAAAAAATAGGTGTGAAGATTATAATAATGAAAATAACTCAGATGTGATCATTGAAGAATTCTCTGGTGTCGTAGTAAAAAATTGGTTTGAAAAAAATGTTTGAGCTTACTTTCAAAAATATTCAGAGAAATTATTTCTGTAATTGAAGATGGTAGGTGGTTGAATGTTCTCATTGCCATATATAGCGGACCATTTCTGTTTACTGTATTGTAATTGAAGTAGTATATACTTGTTTTTGTTACGTGTGTCATAGTTGTGTACATCAGTATATTGTTCAACTTCATGTTTCTTTTTGAATGCTAATAAGGAAGGACGATACAGATTTGTAATAGTGAGTACTTTCAATATTTAAAAACTTAGTGTCCATGTCTCATAAACATTCAGCATGTTGTGTTGATTGTTGAAAAACATATGGAAGTTGTCCGATATGTAGAAAATCCATTGCATCTCTTTCGAAATTTTTTTTTCACTTGAGTCAATATGTTTTTCCCGGCTGGATTCATTTGGAATTCAGGCTTGACGCTCATGTATTCAGCTGAATTATTATGCTTCTTCTGGTATTCGAATAGACTTTTACATCGTTTGGACCTAGTTTCCAGATTATTTATCTGTCTATGGAGTCGACTTCGATAAGTTAGTCATGTGTTTCGTTCAACTATCGTAATTGTTAAGCTTTTCGATTCATTCGAACTTATGTTCATCTGTTTTGCACGTATGTATTTGGTTAAAGCATCTATTCTCACAAAATTTTTTGATATGTATATCATGAATTATTTGAGGTGGATTCTAATGAATATTCCAAAGACATGACTTTCAACTTATTCTAGGAAAATTTGTTTCGATAATGGATGTGTTGTCCGTGTGAGCATTATGCGTGCCATGGTGATTGCGCTGTCACTTGCAGCAATTGTCCAATATGTGAAACATTCGTAGTTTTTTTTGAAAATTTTTGTGTAAAAAATCCATCACTGTTTGTTTACCAATACACATTTCATGAACGTTCTAAATATTTATACCGTCCCCTCGAAAGGGATATGGTGGTTGAAAAACTTGCAAAGGATACCATTGCAGACGATTCTGAAATTGGTGTTCTGTGTCAGATCAACTAGGAAAGGATATAATTGCACACGAATCTGAAATGTTCTGTGTCAGATCAACTTGGGAATGATATGATTGCAGGCGAATCTGAAATGTTCTGTGTCAGATCAACTTGGAAAGGATATGATTGCAGACGAATCGGAAATTGGTGTTTTGTGTCAGATCAACTTGGAAAGGATATGATTGCAGACGAATCTGAAATCAGTGTTCTGTGCCAGATCAACTTGTAAAGGATATGATTACAGACGAATCTGAAATCATTGTTCTGTGTCAGATCAACTTGAAACGGATTTGATTGCAGACGAATCTGAAATTGGTGTTCTGTGTCAGATCAACCTGGAAAGGATATGATTGCAGACGAATCTGAAATGAGAGTTCTGTGTCAGCTGACAGATCAACTTGTAGACGAAACTGAAATAAGAGTTCTGTGCCAGTTGACAGATTCGATATTTGGACTAAAAATCTGTTGATCAACTCATTCTTGCAAAATTTGTTCGGAAAATGAATGTGTTGTCGTAGTTCAGTTTCCGACCAATCTCATATCATTTGCAAATCATTCAGATTCCCTTTTGTCATCAAAACCTCAATTCCTAATTAGTTCTTTTCCTTGCAGGTTTCTTTGACCAAAACTGGGCATTTTGTGAAGCATCTGAAGACATCTGTACGAAGGAGTTGAACAACAGGTTTTGACACAGTCGAATCAGTTTTCAAGAGACGATTTACTATCTGGATTGGTGTCGAAATAATTATAATTTTTCGGTTGTTGATATGTATTTGGTAATAGTTGAATTGTTCCTACAACTCCAGAAGCATCGATATGTCGAGTTGTTTCGAAATTGTATGAAACTGAAGTTATTGATAGATCAAATGACACGTTCGGCTCAACATAATCATGTCTACCTTGCCAAATGAAAAGGTAAGATTAGTTTTTTGAGACGATTCACCAAGATTTCTGGATTTCGGTAATTTCTGAAGCTATTAATGAGTGTGTTATAGAGATTGAATCGATTTCATGAGGTATCACTGAATATTTTCAATCAAACTGTGATCTGATATATTCCAACTGTTACAAATTTTTTGTTGATAGAGCAGAGTTTTCACTAAGAGGTCTGTAAAGAAATTTTGAATTCACTCTGATATCTGTTTTACCAGTCATACCAGTCATGGTGATTTGTTACAATGAATTTTTTCTAATAACTCACTTTGTCACAAAGCAAAACCTATATAATAACATCCGATTTCATGAGGAAATGCTCTTAGTCTGAATAACGCCTGTTTCAAAAGGTGTATATTCACGCTCTTGCTCGAATGTGAAGATTTTTTTGGGCATAATTTTTTTAGTCAAGGGATGAATTCTGAAAATCACCTTCCCAATGGATGGACACCAATGGACACTGGTCAAAATACTTAGTGTTTTTGGCACTGACAAAAAGGACTACCAAAACGGGTTTCTGATGATTCCAATTCTTTGAGGATATTGATTCACTCTTTATCAGATTTTCATCATACTCTGGCTGTCTTCGAAGCCCACGATATAGCACTAATTATCAAAGCCAAAATGATTCCTTTTATCGGTGTCTGTCTGAATGATAAATTCTTGCTATGTGTTGAATATCTTTCTCAAATCGCTCTGTAATGGTGTGCATATCGGTTGGGATACTCATAATCTGACCAAAATGACAAGTATTCGATGTGTATCATTTGATAGGCAATATGGTCAGATTCCCGAGGTAGGTATACGTTATTTGGCCAGAGAAGTTATTATTTTCGTTTCATAAACAGGAACTCAAGCGTATTATACATAAAATGTCTTTATAGTTTCACGAAAAAAAATTATTGAATCACATGTCTCTCAAAACAATTTGGGTAACTGAAGTCGCAATGCGTACTGATATGAATTATTCATTCAAGTTTCACCATTAACATAGATTTAAAACATTTGAGAATTGTGAAAACTTTTTCTCTTGAAGTAACCAGAATACTTCAAATTTCTAACTCTATATCAAGCCTCAGTTTTATGAGGTTCTCAGCAAGATTCATCGCCATTGGTGGAAATTGGCACGTTTAAAATTCGCGCTATATTTCGATCAAACCTGATCCTGTTTAACATACTTCTTTCGTTTGGGTGAATGGCACACGTATTGACAGTTGTGCAAATTTCATACTAGTTGACTGGGGAAAGAAACGTCTAGACTCCGTCTTTTGAATCGTTCTTATCTTAGGGTTCGTCGGTAAGCATTGATGCCTTTTTGACATCGAAGGAAATGTGCCCAATGGAATAGAGTGCTTTCACATTAAAATACCGAAAAATATATGTTTTCCACTTTTTTCCTCGGTCAAATCTGAATGTTTGGCATGTAATGCCCTTTTGGTCATATGATATTCTTGAAGTATAGAAAAAGTTATTCGAAATGAGTACTTGCATTCGTCTGTAGGTCTTCAAATAACGGAGATAGCCAGTAAGGTTTTTTAGGCATCGAAAATTGCTTAATTATGTTTCTTGACATTAAAACGAATCCCCT
The DNA here is from genome assembly GCA_032362365.1 of Zygogramma bicolorata. Taxonomy (NCBI): domain Eukaryota; kingdom Metazoa; phylum Arthropoda; class Insecta; order Coleoptera; family Chrysomelidae; genus Zygogramma; species Zygogramma bicolorata. The sequence goes on from JAVJAQ010001233.1 coordinate 37,031, forward strand.
GATCGAAATTGGACGACCGGGGAACCGGAAGATGCAGATTAGGATCCTAGGTAGCAAAGAAATTTGCCAAGTGGTTTTTAGTTTTGTGTCTTTTTCATGACATCGCAAATTACATGTACTTCTATTTTTTCTGGATTCTTTGCACACCCTGTATATCACCCATGGCAGACATGTTCTTTATTGATGCACACCCTGTCCCCACTGACATTTGACATTTCTGAAGTTGATGCAAATGTAACAGTTGCATACACACAATTCTTTTCCTTCGATGATACAATACTTTGTCCCTGTAATTGCCATTTCAACACCCCTGTATATATCCACTGACATTTGACAGATCTGAATTTTATTCAAATCAACAGTTGCATACACACCACCATACCCTGTACCCGTAACTGCCATGCCAACACCCTTTTACACTTCATTGACATTTGACAGATCTAAAGTTGATGCTAATTATCATTTGTATTGACGTCTTCATTCCTCAATACCGCGAACACTGATTCTCCATTATAACGTTGTTTTCTTTAATGTTACTTACCCTGTACATCCCCACTGACAGATCTGCAGTTGATGCAAATCAACAGTTGCATACACACCACCAGACACTACCCTGTACCCGTAACATCCCTGTCAACACCCTTGTATACAGTCATTTGTATCATTGAGCTCAGTGTCCTGCTCCGCTAATTCAGCTAGTGGCTCATAGGTGACTCTGTGTGTTCTATAACTTTTATGTGGTTTTCATATACGTTTGTATCAATGAACCGAAAGCTCATCTTTCTGCGGGCATTGCTAACACGGCATACAAATCAACACCTCGATTTTCCGAATGAATTTCAAATTATTCTCAGTGTTTCGGGAATACTGATCATGTGAAACGACCGTTCAAGAAGGTAAATCCAACATAGTAGGAATCACACCTTCCACACCTTTCTCAACAATATCTTCAGCCCATTGGGTAGGTTCAGCTCCTTCAGGAACGGTACGAATTTTGAATTCAATACTATTTCCTTGTACCCCGAATCGGCGATTTTTCTTGAAAAATTCCTGTTTGAAAAAGAACTTTTCCATGTCTGTTCACAGCAACTTCCAACAACAAAATGACCACTTCACAGTTGCTTCGAATTGATGAAAAAAGATCACGTGCTCATTCTCTCCCTCCCCAAGATTCACAGCTGAGATCGGAGAAAAGAATTTTGCTCGTGCACAAAATTATGGATTCTAGATCAAAATTATTGAATTTCATGTCTTTCAAAAACCAAAATACGTGAAGTCGAAATGCTTTCTGACATTTCATTCATGTTTAACTATGAAAGTACATGCCTTGAGAGTTGTACTAGTTTTTTCTCTAAAAGTTACCAGAACACTTCAATTTCTAATCTACGAGCCTCGCCACAAACGTTCACACCTTTAATCATTACTATTATTACAGCAAAACCAATTCCTGTCCCAATCCGTGCTGTAAAAGGTTTTGCTCCTTCACGTTTTCACCTGCATTCATTCCAATCCAACTTCCATTTTTCTATTTTGTAATTGTAATTTGAACTTGATTAAAGTACCCTTTGTATGACCTTGTTGCAATTATCCGCTTACAGGATTCTATTACCCTCCAACCTAACAGTTTAGTGATTACCCGTAGGATGGCGCCACCATGTCAATTTCAAATAATATTCAAATCGGTTTACACTTATTGTTTGTTGTAAATGTTTTTATAAGAACGTTATCGGCGTGAACTACGAAAAAACTCGACATTTTGCACGCTTTTTGGCTACTAGACTTTATCGCCCTTTTCATGCTTTCACGTCAGATGAGAACCATTATGGCTTTTTAGTCAAACTACTTATCAGTATTGGTGACATTGGCTGGTCTTATTCTAGGTAAGGAAATTACAATATACCTAAAAGTATTTATTTTGCTAACCTGCATTATCATGCTAAGCTTCCAAGTTCTTTTACACACTTGTTTACTGTTTGTGCAGTCTATATACAATATTTACATTATTTTTCTATACAACGTTAATGTCCTCATTCTAGAGTGAAGCTGAACCTCCCTCGTCAGTTGAGAATAAACGATTTATACTGCAAACCACCTGTTTATTTCCGTTGTCAGCCTGCCTCTACGATCCCAAAATTTACCCTGAGATTAACTGTTTCTGCTCATTATATCACTTTACGAATCGCTGCGCGGCTCTCCGTGCCTCGTGCACACCGTGAGTATTTTTGATTCATCGATGTGCTGCCTTTTTGGTAACATTTTGCACCTGCTGCATCACACAAAAAATCTGAGGTCAACGCAAAAATTTCAGACGTTAAGTTTGACCAACATCCTGTGACATGTTTTCGTGCTGCACACTGTGACAGGACAGGCCCGTATCCATTTACATTACACACGTAACCATCCGAAGAGTGGCGAGGAGTGGGGTGAAGGGACCTAGGTAGCGACCATGGAAGACGGGAGTCGGGAGCCAGCCAATGGAAAAAGAGACAATGTGTAGCTCACACCGTAATGTTATTCTCATAATAATAATAATAATAATAATAATAATAATAATAATAATAATAAGCAGGGGAGACGATACAATATCTGAACAGTCTCTGGTGAGTAGCGCCACCACTTTCCTGAGCTTAGGATGCAAAATCGGACCGGCAGCTAATGCGCATCCGGGAGAGAAATGCTTCTTCTCTCTGGTGCCGGCCGTGGGCCTGCTGGGCTAACCACCTTGCAGGCCCTTTACTCTGGTTCCGATAACTAGAGGACAGGGCCCCCACAACCGACCCCATTCGGATAGGGGTCAAGGGCAAGGTGGAGGGGCCCAAACCGATGGACAGCCCCATGACGACTCTGGCAATGGACACGGACAACGTTTTGAGTGGACCGACGAACTGAGAGACGACCTGATGCGGTGCTACGAGAGTAGTGAGCCCGCCCGAAGGGGATACATGGCGAGAATGCATGCGCTGTGGTGCGTGGCACACCCGGAGCATGCCGCCTTTTCCGCCCAAAATCTCAGGGATTATGTATCCCATCTTCGTGGCCGTGGCTATGTACGCGCCCCACCGAGGCCAGTTGAGCAGGCGGTAGAAATACCGCCAGTGCGATTGGTGGAGGAGAGGGTGCGCCTGGAAGCACCGAGAACCCACAACATCGGGACCCGGAGGATGCTTCACAGAGTGAAGCCCCTCAGGCCAGAACAACTGGCCCGAGTGGATGCAGAGGTTCGTAGTGCGCTTACAGAAGAGGCCGACATCTGGCAGATCAACTGTGCCGTGTATGACGCTGTTCAGGCTCTTTCTGGGAGAGAGGGAGGTGACAGATCCTTCGACCCCTCTAGGAAGCATGAACAGCGCATACACAAGATGGAGGCTAAGATCAAGTCGGCGAGACAACACGCGTCTCGTATCCAATGTGTGATGGACTACTTAGCGGCTAATAGACCATTTACGCACGCAGTGCGGCAAATCGCTGCAAAACTGCGGAGATCCCATCACACATTGAATCGAGGAGTGCTGCTCACCATCAAGCAGCATTGCCTTGAGAGGATACGAATGCTGGTGACTGCAAAAAAGTCACTAGTGAGGCGGGCGAGGGCTTTCTCAGAGAACAAACAGTTCCGCGAGAAACCCTCTCGCCTATTCCAATTGCCTCCGCGTGTTGTGGATAATCCGCCGGCCGCTGATCGGGTGGAATCCTTCTGGAAAGGTATCTACGAGCATCCGCAACCACTCAACCGAGACACTCCAGCCCTGACGCAGTTTGAAGCTTTCTGTAGAAGGCTTCAACAGCCTGAGCCCGAAATACTGCGTCAACCGATAACCACGGATGAAGTTCGGAGAGCCCTTGAGGGTTCGAAGAACTTTGCTGCTCCAGGCCCTGATGGCCTCAATAACTATTGGTGGAAAAAGTTACCGAGCACCCACCACCATTTGGCCAGAATATTCAGTTCTTGGCTGAATGGAGAGCAGCTGATTCCGGAATGGTTTGTCGAGGGGCGAACCGTGCTAATCCCGAAGAACGGAGATTTGTCGGATCCTAAGAATTACAGACCGATAGCATGCTTGAATACGTGTTACAAGATGTTTACACGCATCTTGTATATGCGTACTCTCCAAGCAGTTGACCCGGTGTTCGAACGGATATATGAGCAAAAAGGGTCGAAGAGGGGTTCCGCGGGCTGTAAGGAGAACCTGCTGATCGATAGATGTATCACGCAGGACTCCGTGCAGTATAAGCGGAATCTTTCTATGGCCTGGATCGACTATCGCAAGGCATTCGATACAACATCACATGAGTTGTTGTTGTACTTACTCGAGTGCCTTGCGGTACCCGATCAAATAGTGAGATGCATCGAACAACTGATGCCGCTCTGGAGGACCCGCTTCACCATAACATCAGGTGAAAGCAGGATCCAAACAGAGCCGGTCATCATAAGAAGAGGTGTTTTTCAGGGAGATTCCTGACCCCCCCCCCCCCCAACCCCCCGCCCCCCCCCCCATGCTGTCGGTATGGAATTCGGGATTGACAAATGTGCACTGGTTCATCTCAAAAGAGGACGATGCGAGGATTTCGCGGAGGATGCCCAACTCGTAGACGGAAGCATTCTACATCATTTGAATGCCGGAGAGACATACACCTATTTGGGTGTGGAACAACGCCACACCCAAGAGGTAGACTCGGTGAAAAATGCTCTCCGTGGCAAGTATAGGCAGAAACTACGGCAGATCTGGTCCTCAGAGCTGTCGGGCAAGAACAAAGTTTCTGCCACCAACATGCTTGCCATTCCGATTCTACTCTACTCTACTCCTTCGGAGTAGTTAAATGGACTCAGGAAGAGTTGCGGCAACTTGACGTGAAGACTCGCAAAATGATGCATATGCACAGAAGCATGCATCCCAAATCGTCCGTTCCACGGTTATATCTCCTTCGACAACAAGGGGGCCGTGGACTTTTGAGTTTGGAGTGTCTTCACAACAGAATGGTACTGGATGGAGCCTGTAGAGTCATCAGGAGTTCGGATCCCCTACACTGCATGGTCCGAGATCATGAACATGCAGGAGTCGGAGCCTTTTTATTCAAGGCAGCAAAGCGCGCTGCTGATGAACTTGGTATAGTCTTCGACACCGAGCGGGTAAACCAACTCTCTGTCACCGAGTTGGAGCCCGCACGGAGAAAAGCTCACATCAAGGCTGCAGAGAATGCTAAAATGCTGCAGCTGCATACAGACAAGCCCATGCATGGAGTCTTCTTTAAGAACATCGAGGACCATGGCTTGTCTGTTAAGCTGACATTTGCCTTTCTCAAGCCAGGTGAGCTGAAGTCGGAGACTGAAGGGTTCATCATGGCGTGCCAAGACGGTGTCTTCAATACCCTTGTCTATCGGAGCCGCGTGATGGGTATAGAGGTCCCTGATACTAGATGCAGGGCCTGCCGACAGGCGCCCGAGACTTTGATGCATTTGCTGTCATCTTGTGCAGTTTATGCGGTCTCGGCCTATATCCATCGCCATAACGCGGCCTTACGAGTGCTGTACTATTTTCTTCGGCACTCGTATGAAATAGACAGGACACCGGTACTGCCTTATGCTCCAGGGGATATCGAGTCCGTTGTGGAGAATGAAAGGTGTCGAATTTTTTGGAACTTTTCATTCCCCACCCTCAGGCAAATACAGGCCAATAAGCCTGATATAGTCCTCTTCGACCACCGAAGTAAGACGATATTCGTTATTGAGTTTTCGGCCCCTGCCGAAACGAATATCGTCCGAAAAGAGGAGGAAAAACGGACAAAGTACCAGGATTTACTTTACGAACTCCGCAGGCTCCACCCGGACTATTCTGTCAAGTTAGTGGTTCTGATTATAGGTGTTCTCGGTGGTTCCAGACCAACGCTACTCTCGGAGCTCAAGATCATACCGGCATGCCGTAATGCGGCAGAGATCTTGGCCGGCCGCATGCAGAAGGCCGTTATTCTCGGTTCGTTGCGTCTGCTCAGGACTCATGATTCTCGGAGCCAGTGACCACTTACCCCGCGGTGTGGGGAGTGGTCATTGGTTAATTATACTAGCGCGTCCGCCCACTGGGTCGGAGCAGTGGGAAGTACGGACCCGACTAGATTTGTTTTGACGAACAAAAAATAATAATAAGAATAATAGCATTTATTGCCCAACAGTAAACCATTTATAGAGCAATTTGTTAAACACAATGTTTTAGTACACATCAGAAATATATATGCAATGAAATCAACAAATTATAATTACAAATGAATTTTCAATTGATTCCTTAATTCTACGATACTGCATGTAAAAATGTCACAATGTTCACTTATTTTATTAAAACTCGTGCACATTGAAGTAATGGGTGCTTTCAATAACATATTAGTACGAGGCCTTTTGCACCAAAAGAAATCACCTTGTCTGGATTCTAAACGTGGCACCAGGATATTGATAGAGGACAATACATCAGGACAGTCAATTTTACCAGTGAGGAGTTTATGTAAGAATAATATGGCAGCCTGTTGTCTGCGTTTCTCTAGTGATATGAATCCAAATCTGTCTAACAGTTCAATATAATTCGAACCTCTAGGTGGGTATGTTCCATCCATTTTATAACACAAAAATTTCAAGAATTTTTTCTGAACTTTTTCAATGGACTGAATATAGTGATTGTAAATAGGACTCCATATTAAAGAGGCATACTCTAATTTTGACCTCACAAAATAGTGAAACATCGATATCAAAGCATGGATGTTAACGAAGTTTCTACAATTTCTGATAATAAAACCATATGCGCGATACGCTGAGGAAACAGATTCAGTTATGTGTTTGTTGAATGTTACTTGTATATCGAAATAAACACCCAAGTCACGTATTGCATTATTTCGTTCTAAGTTGAAGTTGTTGATGGAATATTGATATTGAATCGTTACATTTTTCCTGCTGAATGTCATTATCTTACATTTTGATATGTTAAGAGGTAAGCGATTTTGTTCACACCATTTATGCAAAAAGTTTACCTGGTATTGTAATTCAATACAATCGTTAATGGAATTCACACCACTGTAAAGTTTTAAGTCGTCTGCAAACATCAGTCTGTTGCACCTCAGTGATTCATATAAGTCATTAATGAAAATGGGAAATAACAATGGACCTAAGTTTGACCCTTGAGGAACTCCACTGGTGGCTAAGTACATATCAGATTTGTATCCATTGTAATACACAAACTGTTTGCGTTGTTTCAAGTATGACTCTAAAAGTGTAACATAATTCAAGTTGAAACCTAATTTCAGAAGTTTATGAATAAGCAGTTCATGATTTATCTTGTCAAATGCTTTCGAGAAATCCGTATAAACCACATCAACCTATCATCAAGATGCTCGCAAATATATTGGCAGAATACTGTCAAGTTTGTAACAGTAGATCTGGCATTCATAAATCCATGTTGATTTGAGGAGATAATATTAGAGGTTGCTTCATAAATACGGTTATACAAGATTATCTCGAATAGTTTTGCTATATTGTTCAAAACTGCGACTGGTCTATAGTTTTCAATATCATTTTTTGCCTCGACTTGAAAGGGCACACTTTCTTTTTCCAGTCATTAGGAAATACTGAAGTCCTCAAAATCAGGTTGAATAGGGTTTTCATTGGATAATGTAAGACTCTCACACAATCTCTCATAAGAAAGGAAGGTATATTGTCATGTCCTGATGTGAATTTATATTTCAGCTTTTTTCCTGCCTTCAGAATTTCCTCATCACTGATAGGTTCTATCGATATATCAACAAAAGTGTTAATATCATAAGGTGATTCTAAATTTTGTGGAATTATATTAGTGCTCGTTGAATATACACTTTGAAAAAACTCCATGAATCCATTAACGATAGAACGAGGTGTATTGTATGTTTCATTTCCGTAATACATTGTACAGTTGTATTCATAGAAAATGGGTACACTATACATAGTTTTCTGTTTTTATTATTGTTATTGGTTACGTTGTGTTTAAAACTTTGCGTTGTAGAAAGATTCTAATACATTAAAATCATTATTCACATTTTATATGTTTTTGTTTTGTCTATCGCCGTCGATAAGAAAAGCCTGATTTACGCAAATATGGCAAAATCTAGTCATAAGACTTGTACCCATTTTCCGTGAATACAACTGTACCTGGTATTATCGACGTTTTATTTTTTTTGGTGAATGAATTGCCAAAAAAACTTCGGTTCGACTTTCAATTGTTCTTGTACTTTTGTCAAATGAATATTTGTTTGTTGTTGTTTAGTTTTGTTTTTCACGATTGATCTCAGACGTTTGAATTCATTCCAAAAGCATTGATTTCCAGTATGTTTGAACTTCTTATGCAATTTGGCCTTTTCCTTGATGAGTCCTATTATTTCACTACTATACCATACAGGATATTTATGCTTAAAATTTTCAAAAGTTGGAACATGCGCATCTAGTAATCCATAGAATTTATTATAAAACCTATCGACAGCTAAGTTGATATCTTCAATATTATCGAGAAATGTCCAATCTGTGTAAAGGATATCATTATATAGTGACAAGTAATCGGCTCTTTTATAATTATAAGCTTTTCGATGATTGTTAGAATCGAAATTATTCTTTTTATAGTGCAGAGTTCGTCAACTACAATCGACAAAGATGGATGGTAGAGGTCTTCGTTTACAAAAGAGAAATTCTCATGCGATACATGACAACTTAAGTTGCTTGTGACTAAATCTAACAATTTATTATAATAGTTTGTTACTCCATTGTATTGGTTGAAACCCGTAAATGACGGAAAATTTTTAACAATGCAAGTTTTTCTATCCTCTAAGCTATTCTCAATGAATTACAATTAAAATCACCCACGACGACAACCTTCTTCAAAATTGCAATCTCCCAGTTTTCAAAAGCTTCAAAAAAGCCATCGTATTCATTTACAGGAGTAAAAGGTGGAATATGAATTACCATTACATAAAAATGTGTCGTTTGATAGTAACATTTGCAAACAATAAAGTCGATTTCGGGAAAATGTTTTGGAGAAAAGGAACGTCGATAACTTCTGAACGAATGGCAGCATCAACAGCGAGTAACACACCACCACCAGCAGTTTTTTCTAAGATATTATACTTTCGATCACTTCGATAGACTTCATATGAGTCTGGAAATAGTTCACTAGAATCGACTTCTGGTTTGCTGTACAAATATTAGTCTAGTAATGAAACGAAACAAATCGTCAACTCTCAATATCGCATTGCTCAGTACACAATCATCGAAACTTCACACATTAACATAGGTTGAAAGCAAATGATTGCAATGTTCAATGAAAACTTCTGAAGTACTGTCATTATTTCCATCGGATATTGGTATAGTATCAATATATAATCTAAGTAATTGGTAATTGACTGGTGAATTGGCCACCTGTGGGTTTGCTACTCTTTCTGGTTGGTTTTACATATCATTATTATCACTATTCATATCAAGGTTATTCAAATTTCCAATTGATTCGTCAATTTTGACTGTTGAAATTCGGAAGAAATCAGTTGATAATTGATATTCACTTTAGTTATTGGTTATTTCTTAAAATTATTGATTTGTGTTTTGAAAACTAAATTTTTTTTAAACAAATATTCATGGGGATGCTTGAAGACTGGCTTTAAATTAAATATTCGAAAAATGACCAATTTGTTCAGGCCAGCCTCAACTCACCTACACTGTAGGTTGACGGACTAACACCTATTAGAAAATAATTACTCCCCTGGCTAATACCACGAAGGGCATTGAATAACATCCAACAGGTGTTAGTGTGGGATTCTTCACAGAGGAAATTCCATATATGCTCTTGGCGATACACCACCAGAATTGATTTTCAATTATTGGGACGGGACACACTTGCAGACCGGTTTCGGGCTATTTGGCCTCTCGTCAGTGCAAGGCAGTGCCATCATCAACATAAGTCGATGACTTCCCATAATTAAAAATCATACTCGAGTAGAGTATCTTCCCTAGACCTAGGCTGATACAAACAACTAGCAAAATAGCCGTTGCTGCGCCATCTGCCCGTAGACTAGGTACTTACCGAGAGCATATCCGCATGGCCCCAATTCCTAGTACAAGGAAAATACGAATAAAACAAATATTCATGGGGATGCTTGAAGACTGGCTTTAAATTAAATATTCGAAAAATGACCAATTTGTTCAGGCCAGCCTCAACTCACCTACACTGTAGGTTGACGGACTAACACCTATTAGAAAACAACTACTCCTCTGGCTAATACCACGAAGGGCATTGGATTACATCCAACAGGTGTTAGTGTGGGATTCTTCACAGAAGAAATTCTACATATGCTCTTGGCGATACACCACCAGAATTGATTTTCAATTATTGGGACGGGACACACTTGCAGACCGGTTTCGGGCTTTTTGGCCTCTCGTCAGTGCAAGGCAGTGCCATTATCAACATAAGTCGATGACTTCCCATAAGTAAAAATCATACTGGAGTAGAGTATCTTCCCTAGACCTAGGCTGATACAAACAACTGGCAAAATAGCCGTTTCTTTTTAACTCTATTGAAACCTGTTGCTACGAACGAAAGGATAGAAATACAAATCAAATAAGGTAATCAAATCCGAACAAAAGGTTGAAATGGATTTTTGTTTGGATTTGATTACCTTATTTGATTTAGATTTATATCCTCTCGTTCTTAGCAACAGGTTTCAATAGAGTTAATAATATAGACCATTACCATTCAGCAAGGAAAATTGTCAACCACTTCAAGCAAAAGTCTATTATAGTAAAACAACAGTTAATCTGAACTTACTACCTCAATATAAACATCGTCTTCGGGCATATCTTCTTCCAACACCCTCTCGAGCAGCTGTCTATTCAAATCTCGTAGGATTTCAATTTTGTGATCCAATACGATAGTGTTTCCTTGTAGGTCACTTACTTAGACGCCTGCATTTTCAATCGATCCTACCGTTTCTTCATAAATTCAGAGATATAAGAGTTTCATAATTTTTTCAACGTCCTCTCACGGAAGCCAAATGTTATGAATTCGTGAAGCAACACCTTACCGGTAAAGACTCGTTACAGGTTCCAATGAAAGAATTATCGTATGAAAAGGTTTCCTATCCGTGAAAATACAGATGATGTATCTTTTTCATTGTGTTATAATACAATACTCAAAATCGACAAGTCAAAAAAACATAAAAACAGTACCAACAAGAAAATATAGTCTCCAGAGTGAATCTTCCTTTGATGTACTATTTTCAACAAATATAATACAAACATATCAGCTACCGTGAATGACATTTCAAAATATACCAAAATAACCAAGGATCAGTTGAAAACCACATGTAAATAAATAAACGTCCTTTGAGGAAAAATTATTGACATCATTTTATAGTAAATCTCGTTTTCAAGAAACCGTACAGAATTCTTCACAAAGATGGATCAGATACAGATATAGACAAATATACAAGGTCTACGGAGTCCACATCCGATCTCTGAACCTCAATATCGTATGGACCCCGGCGGGATTCGACAGTGAGCTCACTGAAATAACTATGACAGCGGAATGAAGATCAAATAGAGATCACGGGTCACTCTAACTGAAGCCTCTCGGAGTATCATTAACTCTGAACTGGACCAAGGGACATGCTACATCGAGAGGCAACTGCGTCACCAACTCCCTGGTCAGGAAGGTCTAAATCCCTTGGCACCTGATCCTTTCAGAGCTATCCAGCAACCTCGATGAGGAAACGGCCAAGAAATACCAATGTCCAGGAAGAACCTTCGACTAATAATGAATGTTCTGACAGGACACTGCCACTGAAGGTATGTGACTCGTCTCTGTATGAGCTGTGTACAGGAAGATGAAAGAATGAAGCGAGAATGATATATGTGACTGCCCTTCATTTTCATCGAGGAGATTCATGCTCGGCGAGTCGATACTCGATCAAGTGGGCATGAAAGGGATACTGCTTGATGAAATTATCGACTACGTTGAAACGATAGTCACCGAGTTAGTCCCGAATCTATGTGGAGAAAACACTTACGTCCAATGAGGCCTAAGCGCAGTGGGCAATGTTCACATGTCGACACTATATATACTAACCAAAAACTTGAATCTCATGAACTTTCCAAATATTATTGATTATTGATGTGATGTGAAAATTTAAATGAGTAGTAAAAATAATGTGAAATTCTAAATGTTCCAACAGTCAGTTAAAATTAATAAAATGTGAGAACAATATTCTCGTACGATCACAAACAGTTCAAAAGAATGTAAATATTAAGATGAAACCGTACAAATTAGACAACCGCGAACAGTTTGAAAGTATGAAATTATGAAAAAAAATTATATATACTAAAGTACAGAATCAGTTTGGAATTAAATGAGGTTTACATGAATTCCAGTGGAAAATACAGAATGAGAAAAAAAAAAGAAAATCTGTGGTTGGGTTCAAATGGTCTGAGTGTCACTTGAATTGGATCTTGTTGATTATTTTGGCGTTTCTCCGAATGAACTGATTAACGATGTTTTTGGTTTTAGCTTCTGGTCTTCCTTTTTACTGTCCACTTGGGGTCTTATTTGTTTTACAAGTGGATCTTTTCTTTTCCGTATTCCTTTTTCCCTCCTTTCATTACCCCTCTCTGATAACGAAGGGAAGGCGACGCGTTGATTTGCTCTTCCTCTATATCTTTGAGGGAAGATGTTAGTGGTTCACAAGCGGTTTTCCTCTGTCGAGGTGAAAAATAATCTCTGCTTGTGATTCGTTTGATGTGCTGGATATCGCTAGCTGTATATTTTTTTCCTTCCACAATCAGTTTATTTCCCTTGATGCTTGCCTTTTTGTTTTTATTTCGAGCTCCTTTCAATATTTTCTACCCTATTGAAATTTTTCTATCTTTCAATTCCGATTCAGAAAGATTCTCGGCAATAAAAATTCCGGTATTTTTCATTTTGGACTTTTTCTCAAAATTTTTTGGCGTTTTATGTGAGAGACTGGTGAAATCAATTCAGGCTTTTTATTTCCTGACTTCCTTCCTATCCTGAAAATATTGTTGAAATCACTTGATATTTCTTTTAAGATTTCAATCAGGAGGTGTTTCAGTTTTCTCCCCCTCTATTCTAGAAGTACCAGGTTATTGAGTCTTTGTCTCCTCTCTACTCTCTCTTGTTGGCTTTTCATTCGTATGTCCTCATCTTGAAGCACCTGTACATCACCTTTGTTTTACAAAGGAACTGGGTTGACTGTTCCACTTTTTCGATATTCTCTGTCAATATTCATCCCAATCAACCAAGTATACATTCGTACCGTTTGAACGTCATTATTTTGTGGTAGATAAATATTTGTTCCGTAATTTTCTGAGTTTCTAACCTACTACAATCCGAAAAAAATTGAATTAATATTGGAATCTATACAAGTGCAGTGACTTTCTACTCTATGATGTGAAATCCAAAATTGTTAGGAGGGCAGATGTTTAATCTACCCCGAAAAGTTGCTGCGTCTATTGAAAAACAGTTCTTTCTTGATAGAACAAGTCCAATTAGTCAGCAAACTTCTCGCATAATCCAAATTTTTCTATCAGAAAAATAATAAGAACTAATATACCTATATATAAAAATACTTACCGTTAACCTATCGGAAACGAATTTAGATTTTCTCCAGAGGAGAGAAAACATAAAAAATGGATTTCAGGATATTTCTATCTCCTCAGGAAAATTAAGTCTGCAATGAAATCTTTCCCAGAAAAATTCAGACCATATATAACTCCGAAATATTCCTTCGATTTCACTTCAAACTTTGTTTAGAAAATAGAGTTCTGAACATGTGCGTAGTATATTCTATTCAACACATAGTATCCATATGGCACTTTTTCTCGTATTTAGTGAGAATGTGAAATTGTTAAATGGGTTCCTATATTCTTCCTACTCAATATGTGAAAAAAAAAATATGCTACATTGTTGAATTTTTTTCAAACTCATATATAGTTACGTGCAGATTCAAATTCCGATTACCTTAAAATCGAATACTAATCAAAACCTTTAGGGACTTCCCTAAATTATATATTATAATACAGTTGTCCTTTGATTCGAAATTATAGATGAAATTAATTTAATGGAAATACACTTAAGAACTATAAAGGTTCTTGTATCATTCTCGTACGAAAATTATATTTCTCAGTTCATTAACCAGAATTACATAATAAGCCACTCAATTTGTTTAGGTGTTTCGGTCTGCCGGTAACAGCCATGACCGGTGGACATTCATCGAGAAGAAACCGTGACATTGCGTTATTTTCTTGATGTCATCGAAATGAATTACCATACGCTGAATTTTAAGCATGCAGAAAATCGAAATTGGCACGATAGTTTGTTGCTTACGTGCTCCGCCGTTTTTGGGACTAGGTATTCAATGTCAATTAACTAACTTCGCGACCGGATATGTTGGAGGAGACATGAGGGCAATGTATTTTCCGAAGGTCGTTGAAATGTAAAGAATACTTTGATAAACGATGAAAAAACATATGCCAATCACGATGCATTCGAGAATAATTAGTAGTAACAGACGAATCTTAAGTATATGAATTACTATCTCTAGTCTTTAGATTCAGTGAAAATGTTCTCTTCCTGAAGATGGTGAAATGCGCATCGAATGAAAACAATCTCAGTTTGGTGTTAGGGTAATTAATCTCTACAAAAAGGTTCAATACCCTGATAATTTGAATATTATTGAAGTTTGACGAAACTTTTTGCAAAAAAACGCACGCGACTGTTATTAAACATTCCGATGTCGAGTTACGGAATCACTAAACAGAGGTAACTTTATCATTTAAAAATTTTTTTTTGGACTTTCTACTCTATGATGTGAAATCCAAAATTGTTATTCTCATAGAGATTATCATCATCAATACAATAGATCTGTTCAGAACGAAGCAGGAAAATGGAAAAATATTTACATTTGGATAATATCTGTTTTTAGAGCAAGTTGGTATATTTGCCCCGATACGTAACTCCAATATTATGAAAAAGCAAAATCAACTGACAAAATACCAATTTGTCCTCAAAACAAATATTATAAGAATGGAAAGCTTTTTTTTTCATCTCCAGGGAAGAGAAAACTCAAAAAATGGATTCCAGGACATTTCTATCTCCTCGAAAAACTTTTTCGAGAAAATAGTGATTCAGCTGCACATTTATAACCATGCCTTATTTTTTTTTACAGAATTCACATCGAAATATTCTTTGTTTTTTTTAAGGTATTCAACTATTATTTTGAGGAGATATATTTTCAATATTTAGGTCAAGCGAGGAAAATAGAAATTCAAGGTTTTCCCCAATCTCCTGTTTGTAAGTCAGACAATCAGAATATCGAATGAAAACTCAAATGATGATTGAACGACTGTTTGGAAACAATCAGTGCATTTAAACAAACTTCGACAGATTCACTGTGGCAATCGAAAGTTATACTGACTTCAAATGGTGATAACCTGTTTTGTAGGTGGGTTCTTTCAAATGGTCCCAAAGTTTTGGCCTTTCGTCATGACCGTATTATTTTCTAGGCCATATAACAATCGTCTCTTACCGCCGCTTATTTTTTCCTAACTCGTCCTGCCTCTCTATCCTGAGATGTAACGAAGTTATTCAGGCGCCGGTTACTCAGCGTAGAAAGGCTGGTCGAGCGAAAAAAAATAAAAAATTAGCGACAGTGGTGGACGAAGTTTTCGAATGACTCGCACATTTTTTCAACCAAACTTTTTTAAAAGTCAAATTGATATTTTCAACCGAGTAACAAATTGGATGTATACTTTCCTCATCATCGAACGGAACTAGGTTCTTGAACCATTTCATTATGAGTAGATTGGCAAGTTCCGGTTTTCTTCTTCAGCCTCGCCAAAGATACTTTGGTTGAGGACTTGATTGAAATTTTGGGTGATTTTGGCAATACCGTTCACCTATCGGTGCGTTCGATGATTTCATGCAAGACTCCATCCCGCGTTAGCTGACCCATCAAATATGTAGGTGGAGGAACCGACATAGGTGGAATGTCAGTAGTTGATTTATGCCGATTATGAAACCCCCCCCACTCCATTTGACCTTGCCGTGGCATTGACGGCAAACTCGACAGGAAGACTTTGATGGTCCGATCGACCTTCATATGACCTTGAATACCTGTTAACAACCAGCAATATTAGGATTGATATTTTTACTCCCGCCAACTGTGTCCAGACGCCTGACCAATCGCCGCGCGCGGTCAAGGTGGGCGGGGCTTATGAGAATGCGAAACGCGCCTAGATAAGCAGCCGGTTTTTGAGCATTCAGCAGCATTCGCCGATGAGTTATGCACCAGCGTACGACTAATAGTAAAAACTGAGAATTCGTATTAGCAGCAGTAGCCGCAGAAAACGTTGAATACGCATTCAGGCGATATTATTCCGATATTTTAGGAGCGATATTATTCCGATATTCAAGAAGCGGAATACTAGGAGTTTCAAGAGAAAACTAGCTGGTTGTTTTTCGAATAACAT
The DNA here is from genome assembly GCA_032362365.1 of Zygogramma bicolorata. Lineage (NCBI taxonomy): Eukaryota > Metazoa > Arthropoda > Insecta > Coleoptera > Chrysomelidae > Zygogramma > Zygogramma bicolorata. The sequence goes on from JAVJAQ010001233.1 coordinate 53,562, forward strand.
ACAAAGGATACTTCCATAAGGGGTTCTACTACCGTCGATTGTAGGGCACAATCGACTTGTATATGAATTCGTATCAAACTGCAAACGAAGCCGACTAATAGTTCCTTTCGGAACTCATCGTCATCAAATCAACAGTTCCTGTCGGAACTAACCTCCGGTTCCTGGGCTCTGGAGAGCCATCGTCGAGGAGCCATTAATAAAGTGCTTTGCACCGCTCTATATACTTTTCATTTGAACTGTGACATCAAGAAGAAGCCTTTTTCTCCACACGGTTTCCAAGACATTGTAAGCAGTTCTTGCCTGAGCCTGGGTGAGAGCCGTGTGGAGACGTCGGAAGCTCTGGGCCCTCCACCCTTACCTCGTCGTAAGGGTTGCTCGCTCCGGAGACGCCTACCAGCTATTGTAGGGTTTGTCTACGCTGACGAACCATTGCACTGCATAGTTGCGGCTAAAAACGTACCTCTGGCATCGGAGAGCCAGACACGTGGTCGCGGTGTTTGGTCGGGGCTTTGCTCGTGATTTTGTGTGTCGACTAGGATAGGGCTCGTAGTGACCCCTCAGTCCGGCCTCTGTGCCAAAGTGGTGGCTGAGTGCGGAATTTGGACGGTTAGCACTAGATTTCTCATAGGGAACTTACCGATAACAATCCGAGAATTAAATGATCGATCTGTTCAGGTCGAGAGCGCGCAGAGTGCAGGTGGTTGCGCGTGTTTGGGTATTCTGCCCAGAAATTTCCAACCTGTACTAGTATTTTGGGAGTTTTTAAATACATCGAGGAAGGAGGTATCTCGGTGATACTGTCATTGAGCTCTACCTCAGTATGTCAAAGCAACCAACGACCCACGAGCCGGAGCACAAGGACGGCGAAATGGATCGGCCTACGGCAGATCTGTTCGCGTCCCGAAATTTTTCAAGTTTAGTAAGCCGCTTTCGACAATATACCCTTGAGTGTTGGCATGGTTTAGCTTAAGCTGCATTGCTCTTGAGTGACACTGAAATTTGTGAATTGTCTCTGAGCTGGTTGCGATTGAATAACATCATAGTCAATATTTTTCTAACATCGAATAACTTCGTGCAGTGCCATATTGAGGAGGAATACATATTATACTCTGTGAAGTGGATATCTTTGCCCTTGAATAACCTTGCCTGAATGAAAACAATGGTAAGTTTTGGTACTATATCCATGTTGAATGAGTCTCACCTACAATAGTATAATATAATGCAACAATCATGTAATGATGGTTATTAATACACGAGCATCAACCGGGATACGAATCTAGCCGAATGTGAGTTTCGTATGGTTGATGCGGGTATATTGATAACCATTACATGAGAGTTGCGTACGCTATTTCATCTACACCCGATAAATAGTGAGGAACTACAAAAAATATTATATTCATATTATTTGTATTGCACACATTAATATTAATCAAACGAATTGCTTGGAAAATGTCTACAAAATTGTAATTAATGGTATCACTCAAACAAATAAAATAAAAATAAAATAAAACGATGAGAAATGAAGAGAAGATCAAAAATTATAACAAAAAAGATAACTCGAGGCCGGAATTGAACCAAAGTCTCTCCCAACTAGTTCAACCAGCTCAGTGCCTTAGACCGCTCGCCTACGGAGAGCTCAGAAAATTTGATTGAAAAAATAAATCATGCATTTGTCAAATGAAAAATGTAATCATTCTTACTGTATTTCTGCGGTGAAGGTGTCGAAGGTGATTCTCCCATATCGGTGGTATCAGAAATTTCGTTATGATTACCGAAGTTTGGCTATATTCTTCAAAAATTCAATACCTACACCGATTTTGAATTGACAAACGTCAAATGCAGAGCATGCACATAATGCTTGATTGAAAAATAATGAGTTTCTATTGGTTGGAAATCTGTATCGTAATGAAAAATCTGTATCGTGATGTATTTCATTATAAAACAGGTTGTGGGCATATAAGTGTATTATTAGAGTACGGGTGTAGATAAATACAAATACTACTACTTGATAATACTCAAGGTGTATTTTCAATAATGGAATCGGATGGTTCTCATCCTCCTCAAAGATTGTATATAAAAAAGGGCTACCCACTCATGGCAGTGAGTTGAGTATCAGGTGTATTGAATAGTTCTGGAACAATGTTTTGTTGAAGCGGTTGTGGTGAAAGATTCGGTCGTGAAGATAATATGCATCGTCATCGGGTACAGTCCTGTAGGTCGAATGACGGTATGGGTCATTCAGCGAATAAAATTAAAGTGGATTCTATCCCATCGATACCGGCCGAATAATTCCGTACTTTGTGTGATGAAATGGTTGCTGCAAATCGAATGAATTCGCAACTCAAAACGCTGGAGCACAAGACAAATGCTTGCACATATTTCACCGATGGTGTGAAAGTCGTTGATAGTGCCTTCAAATGAGCTACAGGGTTGAAAGTAAAAATCAATTTTCTGATTATCAACCATTTTTCAATGAAGGGAAACAGAATGTAGAAGCTTTGATTGATCGTATGGTGCAAGTCCATAATGTTGTTAAATTGAACATGGAGCTGTTTAGACGGTATATAATCCAAACTCAAGAGTTGTCCGAAATTAAATCATTCAACAGTCCTAATCAAGTTGTTGACCAGTCCAATGACATTAAAGACGTATACAGAACATTCGTCGAAATATTTAGCGCAAAGCTCTGGAATTACAGGAAAGATATATACGTATTCAATCTATAAAATCTTAAGATTCCCATTCACAATTTTATTTTTCCACGAGTTGGTGTCTGGAGAGAGTTATGTTCATCGAAGTGAATATCAACAAATTTAGCTCTCTCAGTGGTTCCTCCTACATCAAACTGTAGCGCTTAGTGTTCTCTTTAAATCGACTTCAAGAGAACCAAATAAAAACAGAACAAAAAAATTACAAAAATTAAACTCTTTACCTTGTGTCAATTATCATTGAATATTTGGACAGTTGCCGCTAACCTTTAGAACAGTGGAGAAGGGAGTGGTTCGATTAAATGTTTATCAATGGGCGCCACATGATTTTCAACTGTCCAAACCAAAAGTTGTTATATTAGCATCACATACAAACCATGAATTATGGGAACTAACAGGAGAGCAATTGATAACAAGGCTGAAGTGAAATGACAAGTGTATTAACATATGAATTCACATAAAGACTATAAACACCCTGTATACTAGACAAATGAATTCGGTGTTCAGCAATAGACAACAAGGCTAGAGTGAAATGACAAATGTAAAATCAACTTATAAATTCACACAAGATTCTTACCACAAGTGTATTAACATATGAATTCACATAAAAACTAAAAACACCCTGTATACTAGACAAATGAATTCGGTGTTCAGCAATAGACAACAAGGCTAGAGTGAAATGACAAATGTAAAATCAACTTATAAATTCACACAAGGTTCTTACCACCCTGTATATGACACCAAAGGAAATATATATGTTCCGCAGTAAAACGCAAAACTTAATAAGCGGAGATTAACCGTCAGCTTTTGTTACTGACTGTTTCCAATTCTACCTCTTTTTCCCCCTTGACCGGAGCTCAAGCTTAAGCGCAGGTGGGTATGTACGGGCGCAAATAAAAAAAAATGTACGGGCGCAAATTCCTAAAAAAACTTATGAAAATCTCCGCTTTTCATACAATCACTGAGGCGAATATTAATATGTAGAAAAAAAATGATGAGAAAACGAGAAACTTTCCGTTTATTGTTAGGTACTTGCGTAAAAGCTTGAATCCGGAAGACCTTCAGGAGTTGTGGTGCCAAGAATGTCAACCAACTCGTCAAATCAGTCCATCGAGGTGGCTCGCTGGCAGTACAATTTGGTGAATTGGTAAGATTGAAACCCGACACAAGTCATAAGGTATTGCATAAAAGTGCATACCAAGAATGATGAGAATGAGTGAAGCTATGGATCGATTAATTGCAACTGAAGTATATAATGATCGGTAACTCAATATGATAAAAAAAAACAGAACAATTGATCACCCTATATACTAGGAGCAAATAGGTATCGCATACAAATGCATATGAAGTGAACACCTCTTCCTTACTGACACGAGAGAAGTACCCATTGGGATGACCCTGTATATAGTAAGCATTGACTTAGCGTAAAATTTGTACCAAAAAAAAATCATCTCATCAATTATTAAAATCAGTCCTAGTTAACCACAACTTACTATCCACCCTGTATATCATTAGCATCCGTGGTGCGAAAATGCAAAAAAAAAGAATCAATATATATATTCAAGAATAATCATAAACTACTCATTATATAAAAAAAAAACATTGAAAACTGTCGATGAAATCAGTTTGTATTCAAGTAGTACATTGAACAAGAACTGCTTGACCCTGTATAAAAATAAAAAAAAATACTCTCAATTGAATATTCGAATATATTTATCGTATGATATCACCGCAGAATATAAAATTCAAACTTCCTAGTGAACAACAAAAAAATTATAAACGCCTGAAATTCGGTATATTATAATCAGAAGTAGAATCGAACCATATTCAGTGAAAGTTTCACTAGGTAGGCCGCTAATAAGAAACCAATTCTAGGAGATCAAATTTGAATAGTTTCTCCTGATACAAAATAAATTAAGTTACACCCTGTACCTCGACAAATATTATAAATAACTTCTCGAGCCGTAAGCCCAGGAAAAAATTATTCCATCGTGGCTGATGATGGTGATTTCATCAAAATTTCAGTTTACAGAAACACAATAGACTCTTAGTGTATTATTGTGAAATTCAGGAATTTTCTATTAACTAACGTTCAGGAAAACTATTCTATAACTACAGCAGCCGAATCAAAAGTAGTTTTATTTTAACATCTGAAGAGGAGCAAAAAAAATAAAAATAAAATCATCCCTACCTTTCAAAAAGGGTTTTATTTGCAGTCCAGTCAATTCTAATGGAATGATAACCAATTCTGGGGTTTTCGATGGAAAAATATCCCAATTCCTTTCTCCAAGTAATTTCACGATCGTTTTCTGTATTATCGAAGGAAAACTTCTGAAATTGTGAAACAACGTTCGAAAACCAGACCTACCGAAATAAAAAAACTACTCATACAAAAAAAACTTCACACAAAACCCACCGTTCGTAATATCTTCCGGTACCATCAACCAGGAACGTCTTATCTCAACTAAATTCGTCAATTACGGGTAGCAACAGTATTGATGAGGAACTGCATGGAAAGAAAAACTGCATGAAATTTCGACGAGGAAAAAAAAATCAACCAGACTCACCGTTTCGGCCCTTTAAATCCCTATAACAGGACGTGATTGACCTTTACAAAAAAAATCTCACAATCACACGAGACAACAAAGGTACTTCAATCACTTCGTAATTTTTCGAAAATGTAAATCCCCACTCTAGGGTAGTAATAATGATTACTCAATCACTTTCGAAACTTGGGACCGTTCTAGAACGTTCGATGCTTTCTAACAAAATGGCATCAATTTCATCCAGCTAACGTCGTATCGAAACTTTCGGCAACCTTTTTCAAAAAAAATATCGGTAATTGATTCCGACTAATTCGTACTAGTCAATTCCTGCAAACAATTCCGTGGTAAGTTGAGAAATTCCTGAGTAGATGGCGGCGGCAAACGAATGCGTCTCTACTTCAATGCAACACTACCGTCATTGGTGTTTCTATCAATATCTAGCTATCAATATAAACGACCTACAATTTACGTGAGAGATCCATCTTTCGATGAGCCGAAAAATCACATGGGTAAATGACAATAGCTCAAGTCCTGCTAAGGCCAGGAACCTACCACAACCTTTCGATCCGAGAGTGCGCTGCTCTCAAGACGAAACAACAAATAGAATGACAGGTCAGCTGTGTAACCTATCGGAGGAACTAAAATAAACAAAACAATATAGGAGGTTAGATGAGAAATGCAACAATATCTCTAAATATACCAATTCAGGATGTAAGAGGAATATAAACTATCAAGATACGTTAACTTCTGGGAAACATAACAGGTAAGGCCGGATTTTTGAAACGTTGGAAACGTACTTCTGAAGTGAATCGTGTTTTCCTTTCACTTTGCAGGTTGTCCCGTTACAAATCAGTTCTCGCTATGGGGAAACAAATAACGATATCATGATTACTAAAGAAATGTCTGCAAACTACAGTTCGTTCCGATATTGAAGATAGTATAATTAGATAGTAAAATAGTGAATAAACGAATAGGAGTAAAATAAAAGTGTTACAAAACTTCCAGAATTCATTGCTTTGAAGAGAGCTGTTTGAATGTAAAGAACAAAGATCAGAAATGTTTCGCATGGGCCGTCACATCAGCATTACGACCCGCCCAAACCATATCTTCTGAAGTAGGATCATCCCGGCATATAGGTATGTTCTCAATGTTGAAGGTATGGATTTTCCAATGAAATTACGCGATATTCCAAAATTTAAGAATTTGGATGATTGCTCAGTCAATGTTTATGGGTTGGAAACATCTTATTACCCACCCTTCTGATATAATCACTAGACAAAAACGGGAAGATGAAATGCAAATAGATTTCAAATCAGGTACTTCATTATTACTACCTTTTCTTAGACATAAACAGAAACGAGCGGTACACAATCTGTCTGAATGGCAGGCACGCTCGCGGCTATATCCTAGTGAAGACGAGGTGGGTTTTATACAAAATAAATCTCGTGGGCGCCAGGTAAATTACCAAGCCTACCTATAGTTTACTCTCTATTCTCATCTACCTCAGAATAGCCAAATAATAATGGTTGATACACTCACACAATTGAGTAAGACACCCTGGACAAAACTTATACTAGTCTATTTCAGTGGTTCACTAACCTTTCTTAAAATTACCTATTTCATAAACGAATTCTGTCAAGCATGGTGCGCCGTGCCTGTTATACAAAAAGAACTTATATAAACCATAAAATCCTAACATCCTAAACAGGATGGAGGCTCGATATTTACGATGATAAAGCACCTCAATCTTATCAACCCCCATCAACCAGCCCGTCAGACCACTCTAGCTATCCGACTCCGCTTCAAATCACCCGAAGAACAGCCGTGGTTAGACGAGAGATAGAAGAGGATCCAAGAAAACCGAAATTGCACAGCCCAAGTAGCATGGAGCGTCTCTTTTTTTTTTGGTCCTGTTCAGCCTCCGAACAACTCAAAAGCGAACCCCAATAGCCCAAGCGATCCACCAAGCCAAATCCACACAGAAATTGTCCAGCATCCGGGAGCTGCAATCCCAACAATAGTTATAGCCTATTGTCAGTGCCAAAACTCCTAAAATTCAACTCAGACCTTGAAGAGCTACTGAGCGGAAGAAATGCAAAAACAACACGAAGAAGGATATGGAATGAAAAGAATTACATCCGATTTGTAGTCAATATAGTTCAGGAAAATGATTACCACTCACATTCAGAGACTAACATGAACAGGACCCCGTTCATGTTAGTCAAATACAGATGCTGTGAGATTTGTTGGTGCTGCATACACGTGACTTCATATAACAACATAGTACAACAAAAGTACGTTAGACCACCATTCATATCATTCGTCGGAATACTAAAAAAAAAGAGAGAGAAGAGAAGACAACATCCCTTAGGAATCATACCTACAGCATATAGCATCCAGCATAAAGAGTTGATTTCGACAGAAAAGTTAGAAAGAAGGTAACTGAAGAGAAAAAATTTTTTTTAAACTACATACCAAAAATAACTTAGCACAACAGACGAAAAGCACATATTCCTAAAATGCACCTTAACTAAAGGAACAGCATAATGCATATTGAAATATAATTTCTCAACAGCAGAATTACTGTCATGGACCTGAAAATACCTTCACAAATAATCAAAAACAAGAAGTGTATCTTCAGCCACTAGATAGGGACGGTGCCAAGTCCAAGTTGCTTTATGCCAATGCACGGGTCAGCCATCTTCTTACCCACAAAACGAAAATACAAATAAAAATGCTTAAGTCGAGGAAGTCTACAAAACGAATATGAGATCCTTTACATGCCAAACTCCAGAATGTTTTCCATCATCATCCGTTAGCTCATAAACCCAAGTGGATACACATTTCGAAATAATAAAAGAACCAATATATTTTGGTGCTAGCTTGGCATTGAAATATTTAGCAGCATCTGACAAAACATGATTCTTTCTCCAGACCAGTTGATTTACATGATATTGAACGTCGGGACGTCAAAGATTATAGGTTTTCCTACTTTAGTCATGGGCTTCCACTAACAGGAGTTTAACTTTATCGTATAATTCATTGAAAATATTTTTGAAGTAGAAAAAGGTCATATCAATAATAACAATCCATTCGACCTCAAAGACCACATAATCATTTCAGACTATGTTCAAACACACAAAGACACATCCCAAAAATTATATCAATCGATACAACAAGCAAATCAACTGACCAAAAAAAAAGATTATAGATGAAAGAAATGAATACCGAAATGCACCCCTAGATTTTTCCAATAAACAAATCGCTTACATCAGGACCAAATCACGACAAAAAGACCAACAAAAATTCAAGAAAGGTAAACTACTCGAAGAGACAAACATCAAACTCGAAACTGACAAAGGAACTTTTCGTGATTGTTTCGTCTTGTTTGTCAATTGAAACTTGATGACACTGTTTTCGACCCATCCTATCGATTGTTAACAATAGTTGAAAGTATTGATAAATATTCTATTTTATTCATTTTATTTCATCACAAAAGTATATCCAGAAAACCTAACACTAACAAAAAACGTTTGTTACAGGCCGTTAACGAAAATGAGGTTACCGACCCTATATACCTGGCACTTCTCGTACTCCAAGTACGATGTGACGAAGACATTCAAATCAATACTATCAATAATCCCATTATCCCTATTCAATTTGGAATGCAAAAACTTTTTATAGTGAACATACATTTCTTCACTTTATCGATTTGAGCCCAATAATCACCCAATCGAGCAATCTTGAAATATATCTTAATATAATCAAAAATAATTTCAACAAAGAAAACGTTACCAATCCAATTTCTTGCCATGGTCTATCTGAAAACATGCTTCTGAGAACTGAATACCTTATCCAAACAACCCAATCAAAGTCAGATAACCTCCAATCACATATTCGTGTTAAACGAGGTATGATTGACGGAATCGACAAAGTCAATAATGACAACAATTCAATCAATTCAAATCAAGAAGCACTCGAAAACAGCTTGAAAACATTTCAGGTGGCAATCCAAAGAACAATTGCCGATCTCAAAAACTATATTAGCTTTTGAGGAATACTCTCCCAAATTATTTTAGACTGTCAAAATATTATATTATTTATTGACAATATTGGAGATGCAATTACATTTTTCGAATTGAATGCTTTGCATAATTCAATCTTATTCAGTTCAGACCTGGAAGAAATGATGAAGTACTTGAGTAAAATCTACAACGAAAATGAAATTCCAAAGTTTGAAAATATTCTGTCATAGTATCAATTCTTCGAAACTCAGGTTACATTTACGAATACAAAATTGATTTTTTCAATTTATGTCCCAATTATCAGGAACAACATTTTTATGTTTTACCACCTCTACCCAATTATCCAAAACCACCATATATTCATCCCCAAATATCCCTACTTGGCACAAACAGCTTCGAAGAATCGAACGAGTGTCCACTACTAGAGGAAACTGTTAGGGGCGAATTTAGAGAAAGAGCATGAGCAGTGAATGTGCATAAGATGATACCCGCCTCTAACTGTCCCAGCAGCTCAGTTGAGTATGGGTTCGACAACAAAATTAGGTTTCGTTATCAGTGAAACACTTTGGGTTAATTTTCTGGTGCGCCACGGATTTATTGCCAGTTTAAATCCGAAACCACCCTGATGGAAAGGGACAACCCACTGCACTAATTATAATAATAATAAAATATGAATTCAAATGTATATATAACAAAGATATTGGAATAATACCTGGTAGATATATGATTTCTTCAGTACCTGAATAACTTGGACCAGACTAAAGAAATAGACTTGTACCTTACTAATAAAATATATTATGGAATTACACCAGTGCCACACAGCTTTATATGGCTTATACCACCAGTAACAACTAGATGTGAAAATGTATAACAATATCAACTATGCAGATAAAAGACTGACTCAACTACCAGAAATCAGCATTCAAATGGATTTCTGTCACAACACCCCAAATGAGGATATTCAGGTGACTATATTTGGGTAAATTCAATTGATATTTTCAACTTAGATCTTAGTAATAGGGCTATTCATGTGACGTCACGTTTATAGCGTACATTATAGTTATCAATGAAATACTTGATGTGAATGAGCCTGATAGGCTGTCTCAGCTTAATATCTAAACTTATCTGATACTGGGATATGTCGTAATATTGCTTAACGCTGACTCTCTTGAACTAGCGGTGCCAATCTCTATCTTCCTAGTCGACAGGTCAGTCTTTGTGTAGTGGCTGCATGAACACTGGGGGTCTGACACCACACAAAGGGGTGCAGAAGGTGGTAAATAGAGACCAAAAGTAGGGTCACTAAGATAGTCCTAAACGTTGGCCGATAAATAGGACGTGAGCTTGAAGAAGTGAGGCAGAAGGAGTGAGCCGGAAGGACCCTAAAACAAACATCACCAGTCTGACTTCTGTTTACACTTATATGGAATGATGGTGCCTTTGTGCCATTGTTGGGGCCACCAATAAGCTTACTAACCTCAATTCAGCGTGAGGGTAAATATACGACCTTGATGGCTTGTTCGGCCGTTCGATAATCAATCTCTTATTCCAGTGAGAGTGGCAACACAAGTCCTAACCCAAATATATCCTGCAGAGCAGACAAGAAGTTCTTCCTGAAATACACAGCGCAAACAATCGCAGACGAAGACGAATGAAGAACTCTTGAGAAATGGAATATCCCAAATCCGTTATGTGATTGAATAAATATCAATGGATAATCCAAAAGAAATTGGTTAAGCAGAAACTTGGTAGACTCTCAAAAAAAACTCAGCCTTCAACTCTCCTTTCGAGTGAGAATATCGATATGTCAATATCAATGACTACGGAAGCTGTCAGATGTCCTTCATGCCAATAGTGTCAAAATACAAGAAGGGGTTCCGCGATCCGCAGAACATCAGGAAGTTACAAAAACAATCATGGGATATGGGATGCCTCAATAGTGAGAATACGAGTGTTACGATATTAAATCGTTATCTGATGTTTGGTTCCATGTAAAATCTGGACAATAAGAATTAGACCGATGGTATTTACATATTCATCTGACAACTTGTAAAATTCATTGTTGCCAACTGATCTCAGACTACACTATATGAGGACGCAACTTCCCAGTGTTCTGTCCTAGTCTCTTGTCGGAACCAAAACAACTGACAGGTGACAATTTCTGATATTATTGCACATAAATGATCGAATGTTACAAAAGGAGTAGTGTGATTAGGTTCTAGGAACATAATAACTTTAAGGAGTAAACAGTAGAAGAGAGGAATATATTACGGTCTTCTGTTCGGGTAACGGAACAGTAGTAACTACGAATAACGCTGAAGTCGTTGGACCATGCCTTAAATGTGTAGGATATTCATCGACTGACAGCACACGGTGTTGCCAAATCATTTAAACTGAAGCAATGTTTACGTTTAGGCAATTGAAGCGCTAACAAGTACTCTGAAACTCGAAAAAGTGTGATAAAGATATCATGAGGATGTGAGGTAGAATATAGATGCGTATGCGGTCAATCGACGAGGCCTACTATGCGTATCTTCCCAAAACAAGAAAGAATGTGTTACGGTGCAAAATGAAACCGTAACAAATCCCCCCTCTACTCGGAGAGGCATTAAAGTTCCCAGAACTTTGATGACGATTACTCGTAAGGCTTCCTATTACAAATATACAATTTTAACATTCAAAGTGTAAGTCAGACTGGTGAAGCAATATGAGGCAGAATTACCAAGATCTATCCACCAACTGTTGCACAACATACAATATTTACACACAGATAAAACAGTCAACACAGATAAAACAGTCAACAACACTGTGTTGAACTGGTGTCTGTGGATTGTTGCTGGCCTCCTGTCCCTGAAGCGAGAGCTAAGAGTGATCATCCAACACCGAACTCAGATCAGATGATCTTTTCGCTGCTAGATGAGAATGCTGCGCCATCGAAACATCTGATACCACTCGTCCCTGAGTTCAATGTTAAAGCACCACACCAACCATCACAGCAGTAACAGAAACCCCACAAGAATCCACGTGTGGAAACGAAAAAAGGAAATGAAGTTAAGATAAATATTAGCAAAAGACAGAGATAGCCAATTGTCCACTTCAATTGGGGTGAGATATAGCTCTACCAGGCTGAAAGTGGCTAAACCACAAAAAAAATTACGCAAAAATTCGGAGATCCTCCTGAGTTTGATACCGCGAACAAGTCCTCAGTCGCGACGAATCCAAGGAGCTCAGGATCCCCCAGTAGTGCCGCACGACCGCTCTTAGGCGAGCTTCACACGTTGACCGGCCTAGGCCTCCACGCTAGCGCACACGACACCCCCCAGGTTCACCCTTCCATGGATTCTGCTTGACGAGACAAGCTGTCGGACTGAACTATGCTCGCGCCCATCACCCCAGGTCTCCTACAGACAAAAAAAAATGGGGGAGGCATTGAAATGCATGATACCAAACCGCCTTAAAATTTGGTACCCTAGCAGACACAACATTCAATACAAATGAATGGGAGGTTAAAACCCAGATAGAAACCACCTCCAAGTTTGCTATCCAACTCATGTAAGTTGATGTCGAGTGGTCAAATGTTTTCGATATTATCAATATGTGTTTTACAATAATCAATGAGATAAATAAATTCGGGATATGCCTGGTGATCGTCATACTAATCAAAATTAAAAATCTAATAATACCCTGTAGTAATCAAAATATGTCTGTACAAAAATATTTAATCAAATAAATCCCTCAGCGGAGGATATCAGTACAAGTTTGACAAAATAGCTTTAATATGCAACACTGCAAAGCTCTACACCAAAACAAACCATGTACTGAAATAGGCTGCAAGAAAACAGATCCCGAAACTACGCAACATTTTACACGGATATACTACTAATTTCTTGACAGCAGATTAAATCATTACCATCCTTCACAAGAAGACATATTACGGTATTAACTAATCAGATATCTCATTGAGAAAGAAAAACAACCTCTCGACTCAACACTATCATCTTGAAGTCTGATATATGAAGACAAAAAAAAAACATCTGAGACCAAAATCAGGATAAGGCGAACTCACGGAACACATGGACATAAAATGAAACAGTTCAACAGGCCAATCGTCCACTGAAAATCAGCAGCGAAGCTCCATATCAAGGCATTTTTTTTTATATATTTTTTTTTATACAATGATAGGCCAGTCGTCCACTGAAAAGCAGCAGCGAAGCTCCATATCAAGGCATATTTTTTTTTTTAATACAATGATAGGCCAGTCGTCCACTGAAAATCAGCAGCGAAGCTCCATATCATGTTTGGAAGTTGAAGAACAATCCAGACACCAAGAAACAAAAGAACCGCTGACACAACTGATGGTTACCAAAAAGATCCGATTGTTCACCAATTTTTGTGGCATTATGAGCAAACATGAGAGAATATAGGATATCTCAAATACGCAAACAGTGATGTAACTGCCGTAGGTAATGGATGATGTTATGATCCACCTACTATCTGGGAACGTGCCAAGTTCAAGTAGCTTTTCACATAAGTGAGGGACAACCAGATTTTGCCCCAAATAAACCTATCGAAGGTAATTTGGCTCTGGGTGCTCGATTACAGATGATTCAGCCTCATCTATTGGGTGAGGTTTCAAATCTTTTCCATGCCAGACAGATGTCTTACCCTTATCATCTCTCAACTCATAAGTCCAAGGTGATAGTATTTTAGTGATCGTGAACGGGCCGAGGTATTTTGCAGCTAGTTTGGCGGTAAAGTTGTTGGATGCATTGGAGATCGCATAATTTCGTCTCCACACATTCTGTCCTACCGAAAATTTTACAGGACGTCGCCGGAGGTCATAATGTTGTTTACTTGTATTATGCGCTTTCAGTATTCGAGCTTGCACATCTTTATAAATGCGGGAAAATGCATTTTTCTTATCCTCAGCAGAACAAACAGGATAAGGTGACTCGCTAGGAACATATATTTCATTCTTCCCGTCAAGAGAGACCTCACGTCCAAAATTCACAAAATTAGGAGTCAGGGCAGTAGTCTCATGTTTGGAAGACCGTATTGCATATGCAATTTTCGGGAGATAGACATCCCATAATTTCTGGTTTTTTGAAACATAAGCAGTAAGCATGGTCTTAATGACACGGTTCACTCTCTCAGTAGGATTTGACTGAGGGTGATAGTTTGCTGTATATGCAATATCGAAATTGTAGGTCTTTGCAAGATTTTTAAAAAGATTGCTTTTGAATTGAACACCATTATCCACCACGATTTTCTTTGGTGCGCCGAACATGAGAACAACTTGCTCTTCTACAATTTTAACTATGCTACTTGCAGTAGCGGACCTCAACGGAAAGAGTAAAACAAATTTACTAAAAGAATCACACACCGCCAGAATATATGCAAAGCCCTTTGAACTTCTAGGCAAAGGTCCCATAAGGTCTGCGCTGATGAGTTGCCACGGTTTCTCAGCAGTGGGGGTTTTACTCAGCATGTATCCAGGCATAGGTTTTTGCTCTGATTTGATCGAATTACAAATTTGACAACGCCGAATGTACCTTGTAACATCAGACTTTAATTTCGGCCAGTAATACTTAGCTGAAATGCGCGCTACCGTTTTATATATACCTGTGTGACCGGATATTGGATCATCGTGATACTTTTCGAGTATTCCGGAGCGTCTCTCCTTGGGGACAACTAACCTCCACTGTTCAGACGGACTAGACAATTCGGGATATTGTGGACGAACAAATTTGAAAATTTGACTTTCGTCATTGACTCGGAAACAAGGATAGCGTGCGGGATTCTGTTTTATTTCGACTAACAATTTTTGGTACCATCGATCCGCAGTTTTGCTATAATCAAAATTCTCGAAATCCTGAATCACCAACCTATCAACATCAACATTTTCTAGAGAAACAGGAACAGACCTAGAAAGAAAATCTGGAACTACATTATCTGCTCCTTTTCTATGGATGATCTCATAATCGTAAGGTTGTAAACGTAAACTCCACCTGCCTAGTCTACCCTGGGGATCTTTCAAGTTGTGAAGCCATTGCAAGGAATGACAATCGGTGACAATCACGAAATGGTATCCATCGAGATAATGTCGAAGTTTTTCAACAGCCCATATAACAGCCAAACATTCTCGTTCTGTGGCACTATACTTCCTTTCCTGAGCTGTAAGAGAACGAGACAAATACGCTATCACTTTCTCACCATCTTCGAAGTTCTGACTCAAGACCGCGCCGACTCCATAGGCGGAGGAATCTGTCTGTACATAGAATGTCCTACTGAAATCAGGGCACGTGAGTATTGGTGCGCTTACCAAACACTCCTTTAAGTAACGGAATGAGGCTTCACATTCGTCCGACCAGAAAAACTTTACATTTTTCTTGGTGAGGTTACATAATGGTGCTACAATTGAGGAGAATTGAGGTACGAATCTTCTATACCAAGACGCTGTCCCAATGAACTGTCTTACCTGCTTGGCGGAAGTTGGAGGGCGAATATTCAGAATAGCTTCTACCTTTGATGCATCTGGACGCAAACCATACCGATCCACAACATAGCCTAAATATTTCAACTCAGCTCGGCAAAAATGGCATTTATCAAAGCTAACGGTCAACTTCGCGGAATATAACCTATCAAAGACTTCGCCTAAAGTTTTTATATGAGTTTCAAAGTCCTGTGAAATAATGATTATGTCGTCTAAGTATACAAGAACTGACGGGGACAAATCTGGACCTAGTACTCTTTCAATTAACCGTTCCCAGGTAGCTGGAGCGTTAGTTAAACCGAACGGCATAACCTTAAAACGGTACAATCCTCCAGGTACAGTGAAAGCTGTATAGTCTCTGGAAGCTTCATCAATTGGTACTTGCCAGTACGCACTCTTTATGTCCAATGAACTCATATATTTGGCGTCACGGAGTTTATCTAATATTGAAGAAATGTATGGTAAAGGGTAAGCATCTTTAATAGTTACCGCATTTAGCTTCCGATAATCAACACAAAATCGGTAAGAATTATCCTTCTTCTTCACCATACACACAGGCGAAGCCCATGGACTTCTACAAGGTTCAATTATATCCTTTGCTAGCATATCCCGAATTTCTTTATCAATAGCTTGCTGTTTGATAGGAGAAACTTGATAATAGCGTTGCTTAATAGGTTTTGTATTGGGAAGTAGTTCGATACAATGTTTCACCAAATCAGTTCTACCTAGAGAAGTTCCCATCAATTTTTTCTTTTCCTCAACCAAGTGTCTGAGATGGTCTTGCTGCAAAGGAGAAAGCATCTCTTCACATTCTATTCCACACATCTCCACTGATTCTGGAATATTCTTGGAGAAATGCCAAACTCTTTGCCTTAAATCTGGAATTATATTCATGGACTTCCAAAAATCAACACCAAGAATTAGAGTCTGAGGCAACTCGGGGACAACTAAAATATCTATCACACAAATCTTGCCAACTAAGCATAAAGGGGAAGTCACATAACCAATACTTTTACATTTTTGACCATTCGCCACTCTACATTCATTGACAGAACTATGCAAACTCAAACCCAGTTGTCTCAGAATTTCATATCCCTTCTGCCCAACAATTGTTCTGGATGCTCCAGAATCCAATAGTCCAGTAATAGGACGCCCTAGAATAGAAACATCCAGGTATGGACGTTCATCACCAGAAACACTTGAAAATACATAATCGAGAATTATTTGCTTCTTAGATTCTAATACGGAAAAGGTCAAATTATTCGACTCGGGACAACCTTCCTGACCACCTAAGGTATCCCTGTAGAGTTTCCCTGTTGCGACGAAGAAGAGTTGTTAGAATGTCTGTGGTTATTTCGATTTCTATTTCCCCATCTGCTAGGTCTTTGAGAGCATCTTTGACAATCGCGTACGGTCACATTAGGAGCTCCACACTTGAAACAAAATTTTTTCCTTTCCTTTAAGCATCCTCTGAAGGTGTGGCTATCACTTCCACAATTAAAACAAACATTGGAAGATGAAACTTCTGCCAAATCTGGTACAGAGTCACTTCTCGAAGAAGTTGAAGCATATGCCAATTCAGGAATCAAAGACTTGCCTTTTGATGGAGGGGGAACGTAAGATTTCACCAACTCCCTTTTTTCGTCAAGTACACGGCAAACTTCAATAAGCTCAGTTATAGAACTGACTTGCTTGAAAGCTAAAAATGGATGATAATATGGATCAATACGTTCCATCATCATTGAAAGTTGAACTTCATCCGAAACAGGGGTTTGCAATTTGTTAAACAAACCCTTCATACTAGCAACATACAAACCAATGGATTCTTTGGGGCCTTGTGTCCTACGTTTGATGTCTTCAAACAAATCCTTGTCAAAATTGGCAGGTAAAAATTGCTGTCGCATCAACCGAACTAAAGAATCCCAATCCGAAGACCAAGTTTTCACCAAGCTGTACCAAGTAGCAGCATCTCCTTCAAATAAGTCTGCAGCATCCCTAAACAATATCGATTTTGATATACCTCTAGATTTTCTCATTGACTCTATCTTTTCGACAAAGGTAGAAAACGAAATCATTCCAGGCTTCCCAGTAAATTTCATACCCCAATCACGAACAGGAACTGGCCTAATTTTTGCAGAATCCTCTTCATCACTAGAAGAATCACTGGAACAAACTGCTGAACTATGCGCATTTGGTGTTACCAAGGATTGCCTCAAAACTGAAATATCAATAATGGAGGGATCTTTGGGACCTTTACGAGCCTTCACTTGCAACTTATCTAACAACAATAACAATTGTACTCGATAGTCAGCCTTAAGTTTCTTCTCAGCTTCGTTCTGCGGACTACACCTGTTAACACGACCTAACACATGAGCAAGTTTTGATGAAATACTTATAAAAGTTGTGTCTTTTTCTGTACCTGAAAAGTCATTAATGAGATTTTTCAATAATTCAATGTTCGTAGAAATGGCCGTAGAGTCATCAGCAAACTTGAAAGGATATGCTGGATTTTTAATAGCAAGAGAAGTTTTTTCTAAAGCTAAAGCTTTCCGTAAAGCAGCTCTGATTTCATCAACTGTAAGGTTTGTTCCATCACCAAGACCTCGAACTATTATTTCATACGTTAATTCATCTCTAGTAAGACGGTTGACATCAAATTTGATTTTTGATGAACTCATGATCGAAACTATAGTAGGGACAGACAAAATTTTAAAGCGGCCAGAAAATGGAATGATTTACACTTGTTGAAACTATATAAAAGTGTTTAAAAAGCCAAAATAGACCAGAAATAGGCACTTTTAGAAGAACGACGCCGGGCGTCGGTAGGCGTCGGTGCGCGTAATCGAGTTGAAATTATATGAAAGTATAAAAAATATCAAAATATACCAGAAATATTCACTTTTCAATAATCGACGCTGGGCGTCGGTAAGCGTAGCGACCTTGGAACTGTATGAAAGTGCAAACAAAATCAAAATATACCAGAAATAAGCACTTCCCAATAATCGACGCTGGGCGTCGGTAAGCGTCGCGACGGTAAATGAAAAGAAAAAATAAAAATAAATGTATACAAATGATTGATAATCAACACCCCACCACTCGACAAAAATATTTGAAAAATAAGGCAAAATGGGAAATAGTGTCCGTTATCCAATTACGAGATCGAATAACTATCAGCACAACTATTCTTTATCCTGATCCAAGGTACTGAGAACGAAAAACACTTGTATTAATACAAAACAGAGAACGAAAAACACTTGTATTAATACAAAATATCAATTCAAGTTTGAATATCAAATGCACTTATATAAATGATCAATGTTGAACCGAATACCTCTACCAGCCTATTCGCAAACTATGAAACCTACAATTAAATTATTTAATTGGGCGCCATTTTGTTAGGGGCGAATTTAGAGAAAGAGCATGAGCAGTGAATGTGCATAAGATGATACCCGCCTCTAACTGTCCCAGCAGCTCAGTTGAGTATGGGTTCGACAACAAAATTAGGTTTCGTTATCAGTGAAACACTTTGGGTTAATTTTCTGGTGCGCCACGGATTTATTGCCAGTTTAAATCCGAAACCACCCTGATGGAAAGGGACAACCCACTGCACTAATTATAATAATAATAAAATATGAATTCAAATGTATATATAACAAAGATATTGGAATAATACCTGGTAGATATATGATTTCTTCAGTACCTGAATAACTTGGACCAGACTAAAGAAATAGACTTGTACCTTACTAATAAAATATATTATGGAATTACACCAGTGCCACACAGCTTTATATGGCTTATACCACCAGTAACAACTAGATGTGAAAATGTATAACAATATCAACTATGCAGATAAAAGACTGACTCAACTACCAGAAATCAGCATTCAAATGGATTTCTGTCACAACACCCCAAATGAGGATATTCAGGTGACTATATTTGGGTAAATTCAATTGATATTTTCAACTTAGATCTTAGTAATAGGGCTATTCATGTGACGTCACGTTTATAGCGTACATTATAGTTATCAATGAAATACTTGATGTGAATGAGCCTGATAGGCTGTCTCAGCTTAATATCTAAACTTATCTGATACTGGGATATGTCGTAATATTGCTTAACGCTGACTCTCTTGAACTAGCGGTGCCAATCTCTATCTTCCTAGTCGACAGGTCAGTCTTTGTGTAGTGGCTGCATGAACACTGGGGGTCTGACACCACACAAAGGGGTGCAGAAGGTGGTAAATAGAGACCAAAAGTAGGGTCACTAAGATAGTCCTAAACGTTGGCCGATAAATAGGACGTGAGCTTGAAGAAGTGAGGCAGAAGGAGTGAGCCGGAAGGACCCTAAAACAAACATCACCAGTCTGACTTCTGTTTACACTTATATGGAATGATGGTGCCTTTGTGCCATTGTTGGGGCCACCAATAAGCTTACTAACCTCAATTCAGCGTGAGGGTAAATATACGACCTTGATGGCTTGTTCGGCCGTTCGATAATCAATCTCTTATTCCAGTGAGAGTGGCAACACAAGTCCTAACCCAAATATATCCTGCAGAGCAGACAAGAAGTTCTTCCTGAAATACACAGCGCAAACAATCGCAGACGAAGACGAATGAAGAACTCTTGAGAAATGGAATATCCCAAATCCGTTATGTGATTGAATAAATATCAATGGATAATCCAAAAGAAATTGGTTAAGCAGAAACTTGGTAGACTCTCAAAAAAAACTCAGCCTTCAACTCTCCTTTCGAGTGAGAATATCGATATGTCAATATCAATGACTACGGAAGCTGTCAGATGTCCTTCATGCCAATAGTGTCAAAATACAAGAAGGGGTTCCGCGATCCGCAGAACATCAGGAAGTTACAAAAACAATCATGGGATATGGGATGCCTCAATAGTGAGAATACGAGTGTTACGATATTAAATCGTTATCTGATGTTTGGTTCCATGTAAAATCTGGACAATAAGAATTAGACCGATGGTATTTACATATTCATCTGACAACTTGTAAAATTCATTGTTGCCAACTGATCTCAGACTACACTATATGAGGACGCAACTTCCCAGTGTTCTGTCCTAGTCTCTTGTCGGAACCAAAACAACTGACAGGTGACAATTTCTGATATTATTGCACATAAATGATCGAATGTTACAAAAGGAGTAGTGTGATTAGGTTCTAGGAACATAATAACTTTAAGGAGTAAACAGTAGAAGAGAGGAATATATTACGGTCTTCTGTTCGGGTAACGGAACAGTAGTAACTACGAATAACGCTGAAGTCGTTGGACCATGCCTTAAATGTGTAGGATATTCATCGACTGACAGCACACGGTGTTGCCAAATCATTTAAACTGAAGCAATGTTTACGTTTAGGCAATAGACGAGTTCCTCACAAGTTGCCAACTTATAAAATTCGTCGAAAAGGTCTGCCTCTCCAATTTTGATTATTTTAAGATAGTTGTGTAGAGAATCAAAAATTATATACGCTGGTTCGTTTACTTTGAGTCAGAAAGCCTTTATAAAGTTTTTATATCACTTATGTCAATCATAGATTTTTTGTCTAAAAATAGGAACTGTTGGTAACGCAATTCCATGACAAAAACATTGATGGTGCTTCTTGTAACATAACCTGATATTTTTATTTATTTTTTTTTGCAATATTAAGCAATTTGTGCTTGAATGTTTATGAATTTTCCCTGATTATCCTCATTCGTCATGCATATTGTTTATATGATGCTCTTGTTGAATGAGAATGTAGGTAGGTAGATTGAATTATTGTTTTCTTTACAATACCTAATGTGTTTTTAGGTATGAGACGAGGTTGTTTTAAGATGAGTATTTTAACATTCAGACACGACAAGGCATTCCTTTCACCAATAAAGAACATATCAACATTGCTAAATCTTTGAAATTAATACACTGCATTGTTTGTTGTACCTACTTGTGCAAGAGCTAGAGAAATTTTGATGGATGCTGTTCATGTAATAACCACTTGAAAAAAATCCTTTTGTATAATGAACGTGATTCCTGTGGGACGAGAAGAAAAACTATGAAACTGTTCGAAAGGAATCCGGGTTTATACAATGCTACAGAAAAGATGATTGAACAGGCTCTATTCTTGGAGCTATCAAAAATGTATGATTAATGGTTGTGGAAAAGGTGAAATGAGAGAATGAGATATGCTTGTCTTTTTGAAAAGGGAAAATGAAGCAAAGATTTTCACCATTAATGTATCACCATTCAGTGTTCAGCATGGAAGTCGACTGGGACTGCAGACAGTAAACATATCCCTACCTAATACCAATTTTTAATGGCCTTAAATTAAGGTGTTCGAAATGACAAGCAGGGGAAGTTTATCTGCAACAATTCAAAATTTTTATGATGCAAAGATTGTTGGAGTGGTACATACTCTTAGAAAGGCAGAAAGAAAATTTCACCTCAAGATATAGGCGAAAGAAGATTATGAAGTTACTATGCCAACTATTTAATTAAGACAAAGTGTTTTCACATTCATCTTAATAATTAAGATGTGTGAGATTTGTATTATAAGACTACAGTACACAGAAATAACCATGACCACTGGGAGATCTGCGTACTGCACACCAAGGGTCTGCGTTAGAGAGAAAAAGCAGGGTTCTAAATATAATATATAAAAAAACATGTTTTTATACTAGCAGGTTCATTGGCAAAAATTAATAGAAAAATATTATTTATTTTATTTTCATTTATATATGATTGTTTTCTGTCAAAGGACATGAATTAGCAAGAATAAATATCTGAATACAGAAATAAAAAAATTCATATACAGGACACTTTTGGATTTAATATGAGGAGTGATTTTTTTTCTTCTCCAAGATGATGTCTTAAGTATACTAAAGTAACATAAAATAATTAGCAAACTTCTGGGCAGATATCAATCAAAAAGCAATAGTAAGATGATAATTTGAAAAAAAAGGTAACATTCTTCATTCAGAATACAAAAAAAGCTCAGCCAAATGAGGTACCTATTCTGTTCAATGTACTAATAGCATACAATCCAAAATGATAATGTAGTGACTATTAATAATCGTCAATATTTATAAACTGCAGTTATCAAATTTTCTTGCTATCATAAGGGTTATTGAAGACAAACAGAAGTATACTTGAGGCTTGGCTAACCCTGGGTTTGTAGAGCTTTATCGAGTACATTACATATGTTATGAATTCTTATATATCTGGCAACTTTTCATTTTGAAGATTTTTCACCTCCATTTCAAAAGTCTTGTTAAGGGTATTTTTTGTCTACACGTCACAAGATAATAATTGCTTTTTGATAAATTCATTTCAAATTAGGTAAAAGTGCTGATGATGTAAATGGCTCATCTTCTGATATCTGATTTTTTATTGTCTGTTTCCAAAACCTTTGTCAAATTTTTTGTCACCGAGTATAGGTAGGTATATAATATATATATTTTTTTTGTGTGATCCAGGCATTTGAAGATATCCGATAACATAATTGGAAAAATTTGTAATTCAGTAGATCACTCTTCTTATTCAGCATCCTAAAGATCAATAGCCATAGCTTATATTTTCAACAATGTCTTCCGAGAAGAACTTTGTTGAGACACAAACATGAAAAATAGCTTATTTCCAATCTCTATTTTCATCGATACATATCTAACACTCTTGAGGTCTGAACCCCCATTTTATAGTTCATAATTCCTGAAATAAGACGACTCATTATTATGATTGATCTTGAAGCCTCCATCTACTTAGGTTTTATTGTGGTTTCATTCGGTTTTTACACCAAGATGATTGTGATTGACATTATTGACTAGTATTGATCGTCAGTATGAATTTCACGTGGAAAAAATTCGGGGAAAAAGTTTCTATCCCCATAACCATAACAATAATAAATAACCTCACTTTCTAGTTCAATCTCGAATTTATTTTGAATCAATCGCCAGTTACGGAAAATGAAAATGTATTGTCATGGAATTGCGTTACCAACAGTTCCTATTTTTAGACAAAAAATCTATGATTGACATAAGTGATATAAAAACTTAATAAAGGCTTTCTGACTCAAAGTAAACAATCCACCATATATAATTTTTGATTCTCTACACAACTATCTTAAAATAATGAAAATTGGAGAGGCAGACCTTTTCGACGAATTTTGTATGTTGGCAACTTGTGAGGAACTCGTCTATTGAAGCGCTAACAAGTACTCTGAAACTCGAAAAAGTGTGATAAAGATATCATGAGGATGTGAGGTAGAATATAGATGCGTATGCGGTCAATCGACGAGGCCTACTATGCGTATCTTCCCAAAACAAGAAAGAATGTGTTACGGTGCAAAATGAAACCGTAACAAAACTTATTTCTGCATTGAAGACTACTACTCGCAAGACCATTGTACAGCCCAGCTGATCGAAGGCAATATTACGACAAATGCCAACCTCTTCCAATCAACGTAGGCGAAATCATAATAGAACAAATCATTCAAGAAGAAGTGCTAATCATTCCTGTACAAGAAGAAAGTATTTTCTCCAAGTGCAAAGCTGATCGATACATCGAAATAAGCACCCCAGCACCTGTTAAAATCCCGAAAACATGCGAAATCCAAGTGACTCACAAGTCATTCCTCAACAACTTGAAAATTCGGAAAGGAAAACCTCTCATTCTGTCAAAAATCCAAACTAATTATGTGAAGAGTCCAAATATCCATGAAACACGAAATTTCTCCAAACTCAACTTGGACGCAACGTACGAACTCAACAAAATAGCCGATAAATTGACATCAATTCAAAGGATCCCTCTAGCCGATAAAATCAATAACGAACTGATCTTCGGTATCATCCTAGGATCGATTATATCGATATTGATTCAAGTGGTATCAATAAAAGAAAAGAAATAAATAAGATCGAAACTCAAATGGTTCTACCCAAAGAAGACGAAGAAGGAAGAAGTTGTTCCAGAAATTGAAATGGTTCCTTCCAGACAAAAATGATTTCAGAATTCCATCATTTTTGGAACTTAAGGAGGGAGGAGTTATGTAACGACCGTTCCCATAGTTCTGCTGCTCTCATGGAAACATGATATGCTGACAGCGCATTTCCAAGAATCCGTTATCTAGACTCTCAGAGCGACAAGACCATTTTTCTGTTATATTTTATTACTCATTCCATTTGTAACTCTTTTTAGAGAAAGTCATCTCGAACTTGTACTTTATAAAATAAATATTTTTCAAAAAGACTAAATTCCGTGCCAAGTATTCAATTTCTGGATGAGTAACATACCACTTTCTCACCATCGGCATGTTGTTGCGTCAAAACTGACCCGATCTCAAGTCCCGAGGCATCAGCGTGAATAGTAGAAGGTAGTAAAAAGTCAGAACACGATAACACAGGTGCACTTATAAGAAATCCTTTCAATATAACCAATGCTTCATCACCCAATTGCGTCCACTGAAAGGGTTTATTTTTACGCAAGAGTTCTGCCAATGGAGCTGTCAAAGTAGGAAAATTTGGGACGAAACGTCGATATCATGAGGCCAAACCTTATATTCGACGAACTTCAGAAATATTCACTGGCACAGGTATGTTTATGATTGCATGAACCTTTCCCGCATCCACTCGCAAACCTGAAGCATCAACTATATACCCTGAATATAACAATTCTGTTCGACAAAATTGGCACTTATCTTCTGGACCTAAAATTCTGTCAACTAAACGTTGAAAGGTAGCTGGACTGTTGGACAATTTCATCGGAAGACGGCGAAATTGGAATAAACCTCGATAAGGAACTGTAAAGTCTGTTGAGGGACGAGAGTACTCTTCAAGCGGAACTTGGAAATATGCACTCTAAATATCCATTGAACCGAGAAATTTCGCATCTCGAAGTTTATCTGATGTAGAAGAAATATAAGGTAGGGGATAAGCATCACGTTCTGTAACTTCATTTAATTTCCACACAAGTCCACACAAAATCTATAAGTAGTATCTTTCTTCCTCACCAACAAAATAGGAGACGACCATGGACTATTACAACGTTCAACTATACCTTGATCAAGCAATTTATTCAAGTCTCTCTCAATATGACCCTGCATTACCGAGCTAACGGGATAATATCTCTGTTTTATGGGAGGGGATGAAGTTTTGATCTCGTGATAAACAAAATTTGTGCAACCCAATTCATCACCCATATCCCTGAATGCATCTTTCACAACTTGATTCGAAATAGTCAACTGTTAATTCTTGTTCAGACGAAATTGAACCTATAGAAACTTCAGAATCATCTGCAAATCTTCACTCCCCACGACGATGGTCAGGAACAATCTGTAATTTTTTTCCAGAAGTCAATTCCTAAAATTAAAAAAGGAGGCATATCTGGTTTAATTAAAGCAGAAATTATTTTCACTTCATTCTCAACTTTCATTGGTAACTCGACTGATCCTATACTTGAACATCTTTACCCATTGACAACACGACATGAGACAATATTTTTACAATTCAGATTGAGATTCAATTTTTTTTCAAAAGTTGCCACCCGGGACCTCCTTTAATTGTATTTGAAGCTCCAGAGTCCAATAAACCCAATAACTCAATACCCAATATAGAAACTGATATGTAGGGACGTTCATCGTTCTGCGCATGCGCCAAAATATAATGTATGACTTTTTGTTTGTTTGGTAAACTTCAGTCGAATGATATAAAGAGCCACAAATACGGCCATCAATGGACTCCTTCATTATTTTCATGGACTAGATTTACTCTTAGGACAAGTTCTTACTGTAAAGTTTGGATTGCCACACTTGAACCAATATCTTGTTTTAGATTCCGTAAAATGTTTAGACATTTGTCCTGATTTTTTACAATTCCAACAAGTTACTATTGACTAACTTCAGCTGATGTGGTTGAAGACATATCTGATTAAACATAAGCCAAGCCTGGTTGTGGTCTCGGTAGCGTAGTGGTTAGCTTATCTGCCTATCAAGCGGAAGGCCGGGGTTCAAATCCTCGCCGGGCCACCGTTCTGGGTAATCGCACGTTAAAAGGTAAATCCCCATTGATCCATTGCTCGCACGAATTTCGACCTCTGAGGGTTGACGTTCGTCAGCTGGTTATCGAAAAAGAACAATTTCAGAACATTTTTTTAAGGGCATTACGATATCTGGGTGGTGGTACAAAAGCTTCGATTGATTCTTTCCGAGCTTTTGATTGCCTTCGTAATTCCAATAAATGTGTAATTGAGTTAATTTTTATCGAACCTACTGACTTTGAGGGAGATACATTTATTAGTAAAATCTTTTATTAGTTAAATCTTTTTTAAAAGTGCCTCTTCATTAACTGGAAACGTTAAACGATTGAACATATTATATATATAATGGGGTAAAGGTGTAGAACACGCCAAATCTCAGATTCTGTTGAAAATCGTAGGGGAACTTCAGGGTACCTTGAAATGAATGGAAAACATGAAATTTTGGTGCGGAAACTATAGAAAAACCTTATATCAATGAAAAGTAATGTGCGGAGGGTTCGAAAAAAACCTTAGATTTACTGTTATATCATCCTTGTACTTGCCACTACATTCATGAAATCGTATCTACGTAATATACTATTCTTGAATAAATATTATGTTTTCGTACATATTACAGCTCATACAGTTTGCATTCATTACTAGAATTTAATTACTACAAGTCAAAAAGTTGACCATTTATGAAATTTCAGTCATTTGACAGCTACAGAGATAACTGGTACGATGTTGCCAAAATTCCGAAATGTTCTATTTTATATTCGAATGGTATAAAATTGCATGTTATGATCTTTTAAAATTCGAAAATGGACATATTCTGCCTTCCTTCTCTGCACTACAAAATCTCTCGGACCACCCGCGTTTTCATTCATGGTAAGTAAATTTTTTGAAGAAGATGAATTTTTTAATGAAAATGTTTCTTTGCATTCGGGTGATGCGATTGAAGATCTAGACTTAATGAAAGAAGATGGAAGCGACTATTATCACAAGATCAAACGAACTTACCTGAGTGAAGTTCGATCTTGATTATATGAACCGCCTCGTTCGAAGAGATCACAAATGGTACCCCTACTTCCCGCTAGGTGACGCCACAATTTTTACAGAGAGCAATTTTGTGCCTATGTCTGCCGTGGATCGCTGCTCCATGTTCCGTGCGCCGTCATTCTTTGAATTTGCACTATATGTTACAACCTCTGGGCATTTGGGGGTCTCTATTATTAAGAGACGGGAGGGTGTGATCTCTTCGAACGAGGCGGTTCATATAATCAAGATCGAACTTCACTCAGGTAAGTTCGTTTCATCTTGTGATTATATTTCCCGCCTCGTTCTCAAGATCACAAATGTAGATGTTTAAAGTCTGTTGCAACCATACTAGTGCTTGATAAAGTACATTGTCTGTATTTTATTAATTTTATTTCAATACAAACCGCTTGTCAAGCGTTAACAATAACATTGTTATCACATCACTCAAGTAAATATATTTATTTATTTATTTATTTATTAATTTTTATCCAAACAGACCTCAGAGGTCTCATTACATGGATAAATAGTATCATTATACATATTACTACACATACTACTACACATACATATATGTACCTAATAACTATACATAAAGTGAATACCATGTTAAATTACTGAAATCATTTTTGTCATATAATAATTATACAAAACAAAATGAATGACTTTTACTCTATGATGCAACACTCAAGTCATTTCATGTTTGGTTGAGAATTGCCTTTGCGAAGTCTGTTTGAGAGTACAGAGGTCTGTTATAGAACTGAAAAAATGTCTCTGAATCTTTCGATCAGCCTGCAGTTCTCCGAACGGTTTCCAGTGATTCCCCATTTCTATTTGCCGCATGGTAGACGCATGTCGGGTGCTGTGAGCTGTAAACACTGTTACGTCAATTCCACATTTTTTCAGCATTGTTTTGATCCAACGGCTTATGGATTGTGTCGTTGCTGTATGAGGTGGTTTTTCATATGTCAGAAGCAGTCTATTTTCATCTGAAGTTCTGATTGATTTCGTTCTTTCTAAATAACACAATAATGTGTTAACAGCACATATATTATTCTCCTTGTAGCGAGGTAGGATTAAAGCAGGTTGATATTTACTTCTGCCAGAAGTTTTGATTCTCTGTAGGATTTTATTTCGATGTCATCGCTTCTAATCTGTATGTTCTCGACTTCTATGAGTGACAGGGTTTGTACCCTATGACCTGTTACTAATGCTAATAGGGTGACTAGTTTCTGGGTAAGTACCTCTAATGTGATGTTCTCATTGGACAGTTCATTCAAATATTTTAATACAATTGCTGGGTCTCAGGTACTGTGGTATTTTGCTTTGGTAGGTTTCAGGTTCTGTGCTCCTTTGAAAAACCGTTTGATTCTGAAATCGGATCCTATTTCTGGCCCTAACACCAATGCTAGGGCCGATCGATGGCTGTTTATCATTCCATAAGAAGCTCCATTATTGAATTGGTCCGTTAAAAATGTTAGCACATTTAGTGGTGATGCCTCGAAAACATCTAGGTTTTTGCTTCTGCAGAATATCCACCACTGTTTCAGTCCACAGTTATACTGGTTCATTGTAGTTTTTGTTATTGACGACAGCATAATTTCTATTGTGGGATCCGGAATTCTCTTCAGTTTGAGTGCCTGGCAGATGACATTCCTCCCACCAGGGTAAGTTTTTCCCATTGAGGATGAGGTTCCCTGTTGGAAGAAAATAGGAGATCTTTGTTTGGAGGCAATATAATAGTATTTTTGTTTGTGAGTTTCTCAAATAATGGGAACCAAGGTTGAGTCGGCCACAAAGGCACTACCAAAATGCCTTCTGCTTTGTCCTGTATGCTTTTTTGTAATACTCTTAAAATTTATGAAAATGGGGGAAAAGCATAGAAGAAATGGTTTTCCCATGATATTGTAAAAGCATCAATGGCGTGTGCTTTTGCATCGGGTCTCCAAGAAACATATGTTTCACACTTGGCATTCATATTGCTTGCGAATAGGTCAATTTTTGGTTTTCCAAATTTTACTATAATTTTTACAAATACTTTTTCGCCAAGTTGCCATTCCGTTTCTGGTGGCAATCTTCTTGACTCGTGATCAGCCTCATAGTTGTCAGACGATTTTACATAGGAAGGAAACAACCATAAATTTCGACTCTCACTCCACTGCCAAATTTTCCTCGATAAATCATTCAATAATGGGTATTGAATACCCCTTATACGATTTATATAGGAAATGGCAGTGGTGTTATCTATCCTTAGTAGTATTTCAGAGTCCCTTCGCTTTTCAGCACAACACATCAGGCCATGAAAAGCAGCCAGGAGCTCTAGATAGTTGATATGGTGTGTTTTTTCCTGTTCGTTCCAATGTCCATGATATCGCCTACCTTCGCTATACACATCCCACCCTGTGGTTGAAGAATCAGAGAATATTTCCATTTCAAATCTGAATGTTTTTATGTGATTATATGAGATCATTATGTTAGCTTTCCACCATGCGAAATCGTCAGACAATTTTGAGGGGATTACCATTACTTCATCGAAATTACCTTCCACTTCATTCAATTTTTCTCTCTCAAATTGTTTCATATATACCAGGGAGAATTTTAAGGCTGGACAAGCCGACCCTAGAACACCTATAAAATGGGCAAAGTCTCTTATTGAGCAACTTTTTCCAATGAAATAGGTTTTTAACAGACCCATGATTCTGTTTTTTTTTTCCCCGGGAGTGAAATGGTCATGTTTGAAGAGTTGAATAGAAATCCTAAGAATTTGCACTCTTTCTTAGGTGCGAGTTGACTTTTTTCTTGATTTATAATGAACCCTAACTTAAGTAAAAGATTTTTTGTTTCAGTGACATTATTTGAACACTCTTCGAAACTATTTCCAATCAAAAATAAGTCATCCAGATAAATGACTGAAAGCAGCCCTTTCCTTCTAAGGAAAGAAACTACTGGTTTCATCAATTTTGTAAAGATCCATGGGGCTATTGATAATCCAAACGATAGGCATGGAAATTCATACATATTGCCATCGAAATTGAATCTCAAATATTTTCTGTCATTTTTATGTATAGGAATTAGAAAATAGGCTTCTTTTAAATCTAAACATGCCATGAAACAATTCTTTGATATAAGCTTTGTTGCTGTGCTTTTATCCTATAACTTGAAGTGTTCCGTTTCTAGAAAAGTATTCAAAATTTTTAAATTCAATATTAATCTAAAGGAACCATCTGGTTTCTCCCTCAAAAAAATTGTTGACAGAAACTGGCCTTGACATGGTGCACACTTGATAATCGCTCCACAGTCCAGCAAGTGCTCTATGGAATTGTGAATGTTATGCTTTTCTGTTTCTGACCATATTGTTCCTTTGGGAGCATTTGTCTGAAAAACTTTTCTGGTGACAGGAATACGTATGCCTCTAACCCATGATAATATTCTTTTGTCTGATGTTAGATTTTTCCATTCATCTATAAACCTACATAGTCTTCCAGCGTATGTACCTACCTGCTCTAGTACCTCCTTCTCTTCTGGTCTCTCTTGTACTGATGTCTCTTGTTGTGCGAAGTTTGACTGCTCCTTTTCTGTGCTTGATATTTCGGTCCGCCTTGACGATAAGATTTTGGAGCTTGTCGAGGCAGACCTTTGTAGTTTAACGATCTTTTCGCAGTACTAGTACTGACATATTTTTGTTTCTGCGGTTCTGACTTCAGTTCCATGCTGGTTTTTTCCAATGCTTTGGTCTCCTTTACTCGCTCTGCAAAATTAGTTCCAAACAGCCAATTATCTCGAGGGACAACAGCCATGGTATCCCTCACTGTTTTGTTTAAATTTGCAGCAACTAAAACGCGCCTTGTCTCGGTTTCAGATTGATGGATGTCTGCCAATAATCTGCCAGCATCACTAATTTTTTCAATTATTTGTATATTATTCGTAGCTCTGTCCTCTGGTTGTTCAACTAAAATAGTGAGGGCACTCCCAATTGCCCCCAAACAAGCACCAATTTGATTTCGGATTGTTGTTAGTCTTGCATCCCTCCTGTGTACAAGTTCGTTTATTGACGATTTTATCTCTGGGTTCAGTTTTAGTGCCTCTATTAATGGACAGTTGCTTACGGTTGGATATTTTGCCATGAGAGATGTGCGGACTTCCGCATCCAGACCTTTTTTCAGTATCTTGTCCCACCTTGTGGCAATGTCCACATGAATAACCTCGCTGGTTTCTTGAGTAGTAATATCTTCTCTTAGGACATGTAGGACATCTTTTGGAAGTGTTACTATTGGAACTTCGTTCGCCAGAGGATCCCCCTCCTGTGTAACTTCATGAATTTCATGATTATCTGAAATAATAATCTCATTATTTAGTGTAACTTAGTACCTTCAAGTAGTTATGCCAAACTCTGGCACTAGCGACTCAGAACCCATTTTTAGGGTCAAAATTGGCACCCAGTTAAAAGTATTGTCATATTGTCAAACTCTGACAATTCCATGCAAAAACTCTTTGCATAGTGAGTTGCAAACTTACTTCCATCATCTATGATGTTGAAGAACTCACTATTGTGAGATTCTGCAAACTCTGCAGAATCTCTTCGTGATGAAATATCTGAAATGGTCGATCGGGATCGGCCTTGTGAGTGGGATAATCTGTTTTCACGATCACGACGCCTTCTTCCTCTGTGTCCGCCATTTTCTTTTTCGGATTCCTCTCCCGAACTTCTTGAGTGGCATCGATATCGTTTGATGAATTTCCTAAACATTCTGTTCATGTTCGAGTCTTCTGAATCACTTGATGATTCTCGCCGTCTTTTATACTTATTGCTCATGACTGCAAACTTTCTGAAAACTTTCAAAATTTGTATCTTTGGATTGAATTTTAATTTGCGTTGCGTTCACTCTAACTCTAGCACAAAGATAAGGAATGACGGCGCACGGAACATGGAGCAGCGATCCACGGCAGACATAGGCACAAAATTGCTCTCTGTAAAAATTGTGGCGTCACCTAGCGGGAAGTAGAGGTACTACATTTGTGATCTTGAGAACGAGGCGGGAAATATAATTGATGTTGTGGAAGTAGTTTAATAACATTTTGTTAGGTTTAGGTTCAGTGTTGAGTAGGTTTGACTTATTCTTTCACATGATTGCACATTTTGGATCATAATCCATTGTATGTTGTTTAATAATATTTAATTTCACTACATTCTTATATAAGTACTTATTATATATAATATATGAGATGATGGAATTATATTGGTTGTCGAAAATAATCGACAAATGTTATAGATGAATATTATGATGCACCAGCGAGATTTTTGAAAATTTTTGTAGGTGTTGGTTTTTCGATATGGTATAATATTCAATTCTCAAAAAAAAATCGAAAAATATTTACTATTGAAAATTTTTGATTTGCACCATAATTGCATTTGGTCCCATTTTTTAATATTTCCCAGTGATGCTAGGTTAGATAGGTTAGACTTCAATTTATCCCAATGATCAGACGTTAAACAAATGATGCTAGGTTAGTTAGGTTTGATTTTCATTTATCCCAATAATCAGACGTTATTCAAGTGATGCTATGTTAGTTAGGTTTGATTTTGATTCATTATGATAATCAGACTTCATTCAAGTAGGTTGGTTAGCTTTGATTGTGATTTATCTCAATAAATGGACGTTATCAAATGATGCTAGGTTAGTTTAGGTTTTGATGGCAATTCGAATATAACATTGTCCCAATTTACAGCTTGGCAACTTTGCTTTACATCATGTGCGTTATAGGTAAAATGTTGTCAGTATGACAGTCACTGTTGTCAGTGTCAATGGTGAATTTTTCTAAGTGAACATTTTGATAATTTCAATGGATATTTGGAAATAAAATATGCTCAATTCTGATGTGTTCAATCAAAAAAAGTGTGAGTACTTGTATTTCGTTCGAAATTTCGTGACTAAAGCAACAAAACAATGAGATTCCTTTCAATTCAGATATTACTAGTTTTTTGGTTATCATTTCAGTGTTTCACACGAAAAAACCGTGCGGTAAAGGTGTAGAACACGTCAAATCTCAGATTCTGTTGAAAATCGTAGGGGAACTGCAGGGTACCTTGAAATGGATGGAAAACATGAAATTTTGGTGCGGAAACCATAGGAAAACCTTATATCAATGAAAAGTAATGTGCGGAGGGTTCGAAAAAAACCTTAGATTTACTGTTATATCATCCTTGTACTTACCACTACATTCATGTAATCATTCATGAAATCTACACCTTTGCCCATAATGGCAACATACACGCCAGTATTCTTATTATGGCCTTGTGTCTGTTATTTTACCTCCTGAAACAATCTCTCATCATAATTTGGTGGCAGAAATTGAGTATGTAACTCCTTCACTAGTTGTGACTAAGATAAAACTGTTGAATGAATCGATCTGAACCATATAAGCGCTCTTCCCACAGAAAGATCACTAGCCGAACCAGAAAGTTGATCTTCAGTAACATTTCTGGAAACACATAACTCCCTAACATTTTCCAAAAAAGCATTCAATGACACATGAGAATTGTCACCCGCAAATTCATTGATGTTCCATTCAGAAACAAGAACCATTTTTAACTGATTGAAAGCAGTCACAGGAGAAGAATTCCGAACAGCATTACATTGTTTATCATCATCAGAATCCTCAAGCTCTGGAGAACTAGAAATCCCAGTGGATGACATAAGTATTCTCAAACCTAAAGGTGATTGACCTTGTTGCGATAACCTCTTATATCTCCTTGCTCTTGATTTGAGTTCAGACTATGAGTTGATCAACTCAACCACCAAATAGTTCGAATGGTCAAATACGTATCCAACGATACCCCAATAGATAAACCCTTTCTTTCACGCTGCAGATAGCTGCATTACCTCGCTTCTGAGTGGTGAAATATAATCGGAATTTTCATCGTAGAATATTCACAACGTCCTGAAGGAGAAAGGGTTATGTCATGTGGCATTGGCGTTGAATCCCCGACTCAAGTATGTTTCCAGAAATACCAAAAATCTGCAACTGCCCAAATTCGCAAATGAAACGGAAGCTTATTGTACTAGGAATTATAATCCCTCAATGGAAGATGATTTCAAAATCTTCATATACAAAATTGCTGTACTTGCATAAAGCCAGAACTTCAAAATGACTCAGTGTCAATCAAATGTCAAAATGTCCGAGAAAAATAGCAGAATCAAAAAACTGCCACCGTAAAAACCCTTCCTTTAATGTTGCCAACCCAGATATTTCCCTACTTGATTAAGCCAAGTCATGAAGTGGGTATTATTACCAATGAATCATCCGTGGATATCTGTTAAGGCGGGCGATCAGTGTCTTCCATGTTCATTTCCAATTGCATTTGGAAACCATTAGACATCTTGAGTTCAAATTTGGCACACTCATTGAAAAAATGTTGAATTTTGGAATGAATATAAAAAATTTCATCTTTTTTCAAAATTTCCAAAAAAAAAATTGTATATTCGAAATTAATTCGGAAACGATGCATTTCTATTATTTCATCCGAAAGCCCTGTGAAAGTTACGTATATTCTGAAAAAATCAAATTGTTAGAATGCTTCCTTGCAAAATGCAATTAGAATTAAGAATTTGGTGGCATTTCACCACTATTTGAACCAGTTTCATGAAATACGTCGCAACTTACCGACATTTTTAGTTCAGCCACTAACGGACAGATGGTGATGAGGCATGAGGTTTCGGAAAGCAGTTTCGATTACGGAAACACGCTGAAGGAAGGTCTATTTATTATTGCTCCCATCCACATGGCTGGCTTAGACATTGGCGTAGTTGTTTACAACGAGTGAGGTTTGCCCTTTATCGATAATGGGTATAATATGTAGGAATTGGTTTTTTTGGGAAAGAAACACATTTCTAGATATGATATCAAACATCGAAAAATGGAATGAAAAAATTTGTAATCAATACAATTTCTTGGGGCCGAAGCGTTTCCTTCGAGAATATTTTCAGAGTTATAGGTGCATTGAATGAGTATTTTTTTCTTCTTAGTTTTCTGGGTATTCAAGCTGGTAGCATTTGAACATCCCGTGACAGTACCTACGTACCTACCTACTGAACAAATTGAACCGTAAAAAGTTCAATGGTTTTCTAACTGTATAGCTTGTGTCTTATTCGTTTATGGAAATCACAATGCTAAATTATTCAGTGTAATTTCACATCAATCTGAAATATTTTTGAAGCTGCGACGTAGGCACTTCTATCATAAAAATTCTAGCAAAAATTGAATGAAAATTAAATGCACGGCATACCAACAAGTTTTTCATTGAAATATTTCTTTTTGACGATTCCCTTTTCCTGTCCATCGGTTTTCGAAAAATTAATTTGTGTAAGATTAATATGGTTCGAATTATAGCCCTATTTCGACTCGGGTGAAAAAGTTATATTTTATAAATAGAAACAGATTTTTCATTACGATACAGATTTCCAACCAATAGAAACCCATTATTTTTTCAATCGAGCATGATGTGCATGCTCTGCATTTGACGTTTGTCAAGTCAAAATCAGAGTAGGTATTGAATTTTTGAAGAATATTCCCAAACTTCGATAGTCATAACAAAATGTCTGATACCAGCGATATGGGAGAATCACCTTCGACACCTTTACCGGCAGAAATATAGTTAGAATGATTAAATTTCGCATTTGTCAAATGCATGATTTATTATTTTATTTTTTCAAACTAATTTCTGAGCTCTCCGTAGGCGAGCGGTCTAAGGCGCTGAGATTATGTTAGCTAGTTGGAAGAGACATGGGTTCGATTCTGGTCTGTTTTTTTTTTAATTTTTGATCTTCTCTTCATTTGTCACTGTTTAGTTTCTCGAAGTAATACCATTAATTACAATTTTGTAGAATTTTTCAAAGAAATTCGTTCAATTAGTATTATTGCGTACAATACAAATATAAATATAACATTTGTAGTTCTTAACTATTTATCGGGTGTTGATAAAATAGCGTATGCAACTCTCATGTAATTAAAAATTAGAAATTGATAGAATCTATATAATAATATATTCCTAATCTACTCCGAAAAGTTGCTGCGTTAAATGAAAATAGTTACTTGTAAATGAAACACTTCCTATCAGTCAACTTCTCATATAATGTGAATTTGCCTTTCACGAAAATACAAGAACTAATCTATGCTACTATTATAAAGAGGTGACGTCTTTTACTTTTTTGTTTGAAGAGTAATCTTCGGAAATTAGAGATTAATATATGCTATTTTTCAGTATGATTGAACGAAAATTCAATAACTCAAATATTATATGCAAAACAAGTTGGAGAATAGCATGCGAGATGTGAATCTCCACCGGCGTGCGCTGACTAACAGTTCGGTTCGACTTCTACACGGACAAAGTCGGCGGCAGAATCTAGTATAAAGTATATGAAAATACTTAACTTCGGTAACGTTTCCATTTTCAAAACATATTCATGAATACTTAAAAAAAATCTATCAAAGATTTCATATAGCATTACGTATAGATTCCAATAATAATTCCTATTTTTTTTTTCATTGTGGTAGGTTAACCATCCAAAAAACCAAAAGGCATAATGAATGCACTACCAAAAATGACTTTCAAACAAAACATTGTTGTGC
This sequence comes from Zygogramma bicolorata, assembly GCA_032362365.1. NCBI lineage: Eukaryota > Metazoa > Arthropoda > Insecta > Coleoptera > Chrysomelidae > Zygogramma > Zygogramma bicolorata. Next base: position 90,997 of record JAVJAQ010001233.1, read on the forward strand.
TTTCATTGCCTAATTTCGCACTACATAACAGTGTAGTCCTTCATGCCCATGAAGGGATATAGTTTATTTTATGGTTCGCACCTATCATGAAAAACATATTTTTTTTCGCAAGTTAACGTTCCAGTTTTCGCAGTGTTTTTCTAGCAACAACGTAAGTAATCAAAATATAACGAAATTTTCCCCCAATTCTTTATACTATTGGGGAGGGGGCTGCTCCTGATGTCACAAATCTTTTTCCTGTGACAACAGCTGAGGAGTGATGAATTGAAATCTCACATCAGTGAAGTCATATCAACTCCTTGAAAATGGCTCCAAAATCGACCGAAACGTCGATCCAGATGCGGTTCAACCCGATCTCAACGACAACATACAACTGACCGCGGAAACCTATCTGATCACATAATATATTATAATGGAGCGTAAACATCTACTTCATTCCCTTCGTACATATATAACTACTTCATCACAATCAATCATCATAAATTCTTCCAATATAAATTCAGAGTTTTCACAAAAGACAAGTTTCTCACGAAAAACTGTTGCCCGCGATTTTTTTTGTGGCATGGTCAGAAATTGAATCCTGCCGTTTGATAGGAGCTTATATTATGATCTTTTTTTGTGTATGTTTTTCTCTTATCAATAAAAGCAATATTATTATTATTATAATCTTGTCAACTGAAATTTTCTATATAGTTGGGACGACTATCTTGCTTACATTGCATGTATAAAGATATGTTCGATCGGGTTTTTATCCTATCAACTATTACCTATTACCCTCTTTATAAACGTATCCACTGAAACTTGTATGCACCTAGAAAGTTATTCCTTGTACATTTTGGGTTGAAACATAATATAGGTACCTGCACTCCAATAAATAAGTCATAAAAAATATTCAGCAAATCTATCCTTGTCATTATCAAACATCATTCAAGTACACCGTCTCACTTTCTTCCATTAGTTCGGCCGGTCATAAATTCACTCTTGTTCCAAATACAGACAGGCGTTGCCAAATGATAGTATATTGCGTCCTTGTCTGAACGGTCTAAGAGACCATCAAAGAAGTAGGGATAACTAACGATTCGGCAACATAGTTCAACATCAATTCAGCATTAGTTCAACATTTAGATAGAAATTAGTTTTGATGCCAGATATATCGATGAAAACAATGATGACGAAGACAAACTGTAAAATGGGTTTACATATGAGATAAATATTGATTATAATATATCGTAGCGCCGTCGCCGGATTAGTTTGTCAGGCCCAAGTGAACGCTGACCTTAATATTGAATTTCATACCCAGTGTTCGAAAACTACTGATATCGATCAATATTTCCAGGCGGAACTGACAGGTTTCACTTGTAGTACCGTGACATCTTCTGGAACTGAATTGCACTAATGGATTATCCTATTGATTAAATTGATTTCACAGAGGTCAGATGGCGTGACCTATTGAATGAAACAGTAATGACAATGAAATCAAATATCGATTCACAAAATCTTCAGAATATTCCGTTTCAGTTAAGACTCTAATAAACGGTGCTATAGAAAATCAGCCGCAGTCCTGAGTAAATAACTACTTGAGGTAATGAAAGGCCGGTTAAGTGAAGTTATGGCAACGTAACCAACACTGATTGATAGTGAATATCGAACAAAATTTAGTCTATCACAATATATTAATGTTACAATCTTTAGAAGACAACCAGCTGAATAATGAAATCGGCGGACCGTTATAATATGCGCGACTCAAGCTCGGGCGACACGTCAATTTGCTGACTATCACCGATGAATCCGGTAACAGTCATTACTGCTGGATTACAGATTATTGACATTGGTTTCATCCAAAATATCATCTCATGGTCATAGGATCTATTTTTTGATGAATGTTTGATGTATTTTTCTGACGAGAAAAAAACTACTGCGGCATCAATTGAATGATTGCAATTTGATTCCTTCAACTATTCTGACAACACAAATGAAAATTGATGAATGTGGTAGAGCCGTACCTGAGAATATATTGAGATTTGAAATTTTTCATTAACATTGTACCAATGAAGCCATTAACGGTTTCGGGGATTGAATTCTCAACTGCCGATGTGGTATTTGCGATAAATCCTTCGAAGTGGTGATGTAAGAGTAAGAGATCATTGTCACTTGACAGGAAAAAAAAATAAGATGCAGTACATTCTCGATGTAATTTGAACTTCAAGTAACAAAAATTTATTCCGAAACTTTTTCCATAATCTAAGGAGATATGACTGTCACTTATTCATAAAAGAGATGTGCACAAATGAAAATAAAGTGGATGTCATCGCCCAAACAGAGGAAAGTTTATATTTCTTTTTCTAAACATCTATTGATGGGCACTACAACTGATAAATCAGGTAGAGTGAAAAAGCAATTCTCAAAACTGAGATTCATCGATAGCTTCAGATTCATGTCATCTTCATTGCAGTAGGTGGGTGATTTTTTGTCAGATGAGCAATGTAGTGAAACACGAAAGTATTTTCCGGAATATGAAAAATTCCATCTATGGAAAAAGGGCGTTTTTAATTTTAATTAAAATCAGATTTTTATGCTATGCCCAAACATACAGGTATAGAGTTGGAATCGCTCACAGATATTGACATGATGAGCTCATTCGAATAAGGAATAGGAGGCGGTATCAGCCAGTGCTCTGAAAAACAGCATATCGCCAATAACTGCTTTCTGCCTGATCATGATACAAATGAGCCTTCATCATTCATCACTTATTTGGATGCCACCAATCTTTATGGGCATAGCATGTCACAATAATTACCGACAACCCACTTGTCATGGTTATCCGAACAAGAAATTATTCAGTTGGATATCATGAATATTTCTAATTGAGGTTCGAAATGTTACGTCTTGGAAGTAGATGTTCATAATCCTGAAGAACTTCATGATGCGCATTCAGATTTACCATTCCTCATTGAAAGTGTCGTTCCACTCGAATCGAATTCCAACATACCTAAACTGATACCCAACCGGAACTATAGAAAAATATATTGTGAATTATAGGGCTTCCAAACAGGCAATCGAGAATGTCCTTTTAGTGATGTGAACAAACAGAATCCTCTCCTTCAATCAAATCAAGCAAGAAAGGTGTATCATAAAAACATTTTCAAAACCAGAACAAATGCAGTTTCTGGAAAAACAATAGAGAACGTTGATAATAGGAATGACATACCTGGTGCGAATGTCCTCATAGCTCGACCCAATTTCATAACACTCTCTTTTTTTTTCAGAGGACTTTGTCGCAATTCATATGGGTAGAGTTGAAATCATTCATAACAAGGCCCTTTATTTCGTATTCAGCATCCTCGATATATCAAAAACAGTCATTTATGTTTTTTTTATAAGTTCATAAAAAGACATTACGATTCGAAGGCTTCCCTCCTTTATACCGATACTGATTCCCTCATTCTCAAAATTTTCACAGATAATTTTTATGATTCCATGAAGGATAAAGTGCAAAATTTCGACACATCCAATTACAAGATTGGTAATCAGTTTGATATGCCAATAACTGAGCCAATTTCGGGAAAGTTGAGAGATGAATTTCCCAATGATTTGATAATCAGCTTTTACAGTACTGGAGCAAAAGCCTATCATGTCAAATCTGTTACTGATGAATTGAAAAAGGCCAAAGGGGTGAAAAAATCGGTCATACAAAATCAAATGCCGCTTGATGACTATCGGAAAATAGTTGAATCGGGTGGTTTCGTATTAAGTAGGATGAGCACTTTCTGAAGTGATCCACATGATGTATATACCCTCATGTGTAATGAAGTTTCTTTTTCTTATAAGGATGATAAAAGATTCATATTCACCAACACTACTAAAAGTCTACCGTGGGGTCATAGGGACATCGCGTTTTACCGGACGAGTCCGCAGCAAAATTTCAGATTTGTCATGGACACCCTCAGATCTATGACTAATTCTAAAGTCGTTCCGGATGATGAATGGGATCTCCATATAGAATTATTGAATGAACAGTCTGATGATTCGTTAATTGAAGCTGTTTGATCTATACCTGAATTGAAATAGTGATAGAAACTATTTTGTAATATAAAATAAATTACGTCAAACTCTCATTCTTGTTTCATTCCATTCCTTTCACAAATGTGTCGAAACGACATTACTTTCATTTCAAATTGGTTATATCAGAGCGTTGTGAAATAAATCAATAAAACATCTGCTATTCACTCAATTCCATTACAAGATGTTGAAATTGTATGTGTTGTACTGGTACACACTGATATTCACCATATGGATCGACAGTGTTACCAGAGTTACGATAAAATATTCGTGTTAGGTAAAGTAGAGGTGGTACGATGGAGAGGTCAGGAGGAGGAGCTTCGGTATCAAAACGGAGGCGAATCTCTCGAGGCGAGAAATCGCCGCGCTTAAATAACCGCTCGCGCGCGCCGATTGGTGGAGCGGGTGAAAGTGGGCGGAACCCTAGTTTTTCGCGTTGATTTTATCTAGTTATTTCAAGAATATTGTAAATTATTATTGTGAAATATTATAATATAAATTTCTTCATAAATTGTATACAATCCTACCTAAGGCTGGAGATGACACCCCCCGCTTTACTGAGTTTTGCTTGGCAAATTGGTCACTGTCTCGAAATTTGGAAGCGCCTTGAGAAGGGCTGATTTGTTCTTCTTTTATTGATTTTTTCTTCAACATACAATTCTTACTATTACCCCCTTAAAATCTTACATAATTCTATCTTAAATGTTAGAGTCTTTATCTCACAAAAATGCGAATTCAATCGTCCTTCAGTTATTCACTATTCAGTTTATATGGGACTACTCACAGCTCACTATAATGTTTTTCAGGCGAATATAAAAGTCATTCCACTCTTCAGAGTTGATATCTTTCAAAGAAAGTTTATCACTTTCCACTAAAACTAATTTTTACAAATTTACAGTGCCTGATGGGCCAAAGTGAGCAGAGGTCACCACACTGAAAATTCCACGGCTACTGGGCTCGTGGAGCAGGGCGAGGATCCAAGTGGTCTTGTCCCGCCCGTGGATCTGGTGCGAGTCTCAGGTCGTCCCAATCGATGACACGATCAGAACCTCCCCGATTAACATCATATGTGTTCACTCCAAGTCGCCTCACGACTCTCGAGGGCTCTAACCATGTCGGCCCGAAATTCCGTCTCAATCTGTCAGAGTTCTTACAAAGGACCCACTGACTCGACGCGAACGATGGAACATCGTCGTCTTGATTTGGGTAGTGTCTGGCGCGGTACCTGCCAAGGGTATCGTTGGCCGTGTGGATTCTTTCTTCTCTGTCATCATTATTAGGACGTCTATTTCTTTGTGATGGCATATTCCATTCGCCTGGCCTAGGTAACTCGTATCCTAGAAGTAATTTACTAGGTGACACCTCAGTCGACGCGTTTCGTCGAGTCCTGAGATTGAACATTACCTCGGGAATGAATTTCTCCCATTCTTTTTCCTATTTTCCAATAAGAGCAGCTCTAAGCATTTTTTCCACCTCTTGTACACGGCGTTCGACAGTGTTAGCTTGTTGGTGGTGCACTGGGCTGAGCCGAATCTCAATTCGGTGATCTGCGCAGAATCTTCCCCACATATTTCCAGTAAACATCCCCGCGCTATCCGAAATCACGACTTCTGGAAAACCCCACCTGTAGCAGATGTCATTCAATAAGAAATCGATTACTTGCTTGGCTTGAACTTTATTCACGGTTTTATACTCCACCCATTTACTGAAAGTATCGGTTGCAAAGATAACATATTTATTTCCACCCTCGCTCTGAGCGTAAGGGCCCAAGCTGTCAACAGAAACTATCTGCCAGGGTCTCTCAGGTGTGTTCGGCCTCAAAGCGGCCGGGGCCTGCGGTTCAGCGGCTTTAGTAGTTGCACAAGTCATGCATATCCTGACGAAATCGGCGACGTACTTTTTGAGGTTAGACCAGTAAAAATTTTCACAAATTTCTCTCACAGTTTCGTCAACTCCTGGGTGACTGTTTTCTCGTGGTAATTTCTGATTACCGTCTTCCAACACCTACGGGGGACGAGAAGTCGATTGAGATTATGATTTGGGCCTATGTAGTACAATACACCATCCCTGAGAGAAAAATCGCTCATTATCCTCTGCTCATAGTCGTTGGGTTCGGGGTTAGCTTGTGCACGCTCAATGCACTGCACGAACCGCCGTATACTATCGCTATTCTTTTGAGCATCTACCATCTCGTGAAAGAAGGTACGGACTAGATTTAATATCTCCGGTGTTCGTAGAAAGTCTACAAAATCATGCTCCGAAAACATGTCCAATAAAACTTCTTGTACTTCGTTCAGCATTTCGGACTCATCATCCTCAGCCTTCGAGTTGTCACTATACGGGAAAATAAGTTTTTCGGTGTCCTGAGCATTATCACATCCGGTTTCCACGTTATTTGGATTTCCACCCAAGAAATCCGGTAGTTCATTAGTTCGACCTGGTACATGCACGACTTTGAAGTCGTACACTTGTAAGAGTAGAGAGACCATCTAGTGAGTTTGGCTCGTTCATCTCTCATTCGATCCAACCAGGTCAAAGCTGAACTATCCGTGTATAACGTAAAAGGTCCGTCTTGTAAATAATGCTTGTATTTCTTCACTGCCCAAGTCAAAGCTAGGCACACGATTTCGTTGATGTGATATTTCCGTTCTGTGGCATTCAACTTCGCGCTACTGTATGCGATGATATCTCTGCCACGGTCCGAACGTTCCTGAAATAACACAGCTCCGATACCGGTGTACCTAGCATCTGTCTGGAGACAGTAAGGTTGATTCTTGTCGGGACGCGCCAGTTTTAATGGTTGTGAAACAAGCTGTTTAATTTTTTCGAAGCTTGCCTGAGCTTCAGAACTCCATTTGAACTTTTTACTCTTATCAATTAAATCAGTGAGAGGTGCAGATACTTCGGCGAAGTGAGGAATGTATTCCCTAAGCCAGCCTGCTGTGCCTAGGAAACCACGAAGTGTTTTAATATTTTTAGGAACGGGGAAATTCTGTACTTTCAGAACATGAGTTTCCTGGGGCCTATTCCCCGTAGCAGAGATCACCCGTCCTAAATAATTTAAGTCGTTTGTGCCAAATTGGCACTTACTTGGGGAAAGCCATAGTCCATGTGTCCGCAATCTCTCAAATAGCATTTGTAGATGGTCTATATGTTCGTCAACGCTATGAGAATAGACGATGATATCGTCTGAATACACTTTGCAGAATCTGTCAACATAACCTGAGAGTACCTCTGACATCAGCTTCTGAAAGACCGCTGGACCGTTTTTCAGACCAAAACTCAAAACGCGGAATTCGTACACTGAGCCATCGGGTGCTCCAAATGCCGTATATTTTTGGGAGCCTTTATCAAGAGAGGCCTGCCAGAAGCCGTTACGAAGATCCAAAGTGGAAAAGATTTTCGCATCACCCATCTCTCTCACGGTCTCCTGGATCAGGGGAAGATTTGGGGCCTCGGATATTATAAGTTCATTTATTTGCCGGTATTCGACACAAAAACGGAGTTTTCCCCCGCGTTTTGGCACGAGTACGACAGGCGAACAGTAGGGGGAATTACTTCGGTTGATAACTCCTGCTTCAAGCAGTTTATCAATTTCCTCGTAAACAATTTTTTTTCTACCGTCCGACATTTTGTCGTAACGAAATTGCCTGAAGGGCTTTTCTTCCTTTACCTTAATTTTATGAACTACTGCCTTCGTCTTAGGCTGTCGGATCGTCTCCTCGAAGACGTCCGGAAAGCATTCTAACACCGGATAAATCGCATCCCGAGTTTCTGGGGAAAATTGAGAGTCCTCAAGTTTCAACGGAGGAAACGTTTTATTCTTAGAGAAACCAGTCCTCATATCGAAGAAAGCTGTTTGATGTGGTGCTCCACCGAAGTAGATGCAACCCCGCCCGATGTCCAAACTCGCCTCGTTCTCTCGGAGCCAGGGCATTCCCAGAATGACCTGCTCCTGCAAGCGTCGAAGGACTGAAGAATAGAACTTGGATGGATTTCCGTCAATCAAAATTTCTAACTTCTAACCAAGACTCTGGCTGACATTATTTTCACACCCCAAGAAGACCGTGGAGAGATTTGGTAGAATCGTGGTTGGATTCTAACACATCGACCCGAAGCACATTACTCGAAGCGCCAGTATCCACCAACGCACTGATAAGTTGGCCGTCAACTTCCAACTTTACACGCGTCCTCCAAGAGGGTAATTTTCGCCAAGCGAAAGATAACATTCAGGGTTAAACATTTCCTCAGACCTAATATTTACATTATTATTATATACAAGAGCCGTGTCAACGGAGTTACTATGTTCACGGACTCCTGGGGCAATACGCTCCTCTTCTCCGTGATGAGAGGGACCCCTTACTCGTTTTCCGCACCTGCATTGCGAGGTGTGTCAGGAACTCTTTTGAAGACTTCCTCTGACTCCTCGACATGATTCACCTTCTGCTGAGGAGGTCTATATGGTGCAGGTGCATTGCTATTATTATCAGACTGTCCACCTACTGGACGGTTTCTTCCCATTCTCTATTATAGGCATCATTTCGGTTATAACCTCCACCGTTATTGCTATTGAAATTCCTAGACGCCTCCTGTCGAGGTTGTCTTTGGAAACTATTACTATTATTATTTCTATTATTATCATTATTATTCGGTCTGGGATTATATCCGTTATTATTACTATTATTATTTGTAGAATGTACCTGAGGGGTACCCACTACCCTACCAACACTTGCGGTAGTCGAGGTATTGGTTCTGGAAGTAGTCGACGTACGACTACTGTTGATATCTTCCTCAATTAATACGCAATCCTGAATGAATTGCTCTAGATTTCTACAAACTCTTCCTCGGAAGAAACATCTCAACTCAGGTGAAAGTAATTGTGTAACGGTGGTGATTATTACCGAGTCTGCCATCGATGGGAACAATCGTTTAGCAAGACTAATTAGTACAGGTAATAGGGAGCCAGCTACTCGTGTCCATAATGCATAATTAGGCAGGAGTTATTTTATTGCATGGATAGTTGCAGTCTGACGTACTTAACCTAAAAACACAAAATACTTACAAAAATGGCGAACGGAAGTGCCGCCATTTTGTGAAAAACCGTTTGGGCCTGTATCTCCGTAACTGTGCACTTTAGGCCCACAACTATCGGGACCTTTTTTATAGATAATTAAATTTCCTATCTTTTTTATCCAATAATTTTTTTTGTAGCACTTACCGTTCACGACTTATATTATTATTACTTTTTGTTTATTCACATTTTACCGATATCTCTTTAAATAAATGTTCGAACAATAAATTGTTTATAATAAAACTTTTGAATCGATGAATTTTCTACAACTTTTATTCAAAACTTTTTTCTCTAAAGTTAATATTTTCTAAGTTACAACGCGTTAATTTCAATCGTCTTGTATGTGGGAGATCAACTAGAGTGCATTTCATGCAAATGCAGAACTGGCTGTGGCAGAGCCTGTGGGTGCCAAAAAGCAGGATTGGACTGTACGGTGATCTGTGAGAACTGCACAGAGAAAACGTGCACTAATCAGCTGAAAGTAATCGTCAACAACACAGAATTATGCGACATCGATGAAGATATTGGTGATGATTCTAACGACAAATTAATAGAGGCGTTACAATCTTTATATGCCACTGACGAAGATAACGAAGAGGAAGAGGAGAATGTAACCAACATCGAAAATTCACCACCCTCGAAACGCCAAAGAGTCAGAGAAGACATATGATTCATTTTGGTGTACATTTGTAAAAATAAATTTCACATATATTCTTCAATAAATATTCCATTTTTTTATTTGCGTGTGTAATTATGGTAGTAGTTTTTGAATTAATTATAGTAATATTAAATTGTATAAAAGAAAATACAAAGAAAACATTTTAATGGGTATTCGCTATTTCTTGCAGGTAAGAACTTGAATTATTATTCATTTATTAAATCAAAAAAATTCTAAAATCAATTTTTTTGTATTATGTATCGGATTCGCTACATCATTACGCTATGCATACTTCGTTCTTAATAACCTTGTATTCTGTAGAACGACATTGAACGCGTTGTAACTTCAAAAATATTAACTTTAGAGAAAAAAATTTTGAATAAAACTTGTGGAAAATCAATCGATTCAAAAGTTTTATTTCGAAAAATTTATTGTTTAAACAATTATTTAAAGAGATATCGGTAAAATAGTGAATAAACAAAAAGTAATAATAATATAAGTCGTGAACGGTGAGTGCTACGAAGAAAATGATTGGATAAAAAAGATAGGAAATCTAATTATCTATAAAAAAGGTCTTGATAATTGTTCGCCTGAAGTGCACGGTTACGGAGATACAGGCCCAAACGGTTTTTCACAAAATGGCGGCACTTCCGTTCGCCATTTTTGTAAGTATTTTGTGTTTTTAGGTTGAGTACGTCAGACTGCAACTATCTGTGCAATAAAATAACTCCTGCCTAATTTTGCAAAGCAAAATTCTCTATTACCTGTATTAAATCATATTCAATATAAACACGTCGGCTTTTGTGGTTTTATCTTGGGTATCACCATGAAATTTTGATGTAAGTCGAGCCATCAACTCTGTATTTGCATATTTATGTATTAGTCGGCTTGTTAACATAACAAAGCTGATCTGGCATTGTAAATGAGGCATTACCCATTTTCTTGCTTCGTCCTTAAGCTGGCCAACAATCAAGCCGACCCAATCCTCAATTGTAATGTCGGCGCGTTTGACTTCCGACACAAAGCGGTCAATAAAAGTATAAGGGTTCCCCCCTTCATATCCCGAGAATGTCGGGAGCTTTAATCTGTCGGCATGTCTTTGTGGAGCGGTGTTACTTTGCAATGCATTTACCAGTATTTTTGCAAGTTTATCGATAGAGTTTTCATTAGATTCTTCGTTAAGGAATGTAACCCTTTTGTTATTTAAGGAATCATTGATTTCTGGGCGCCATGGGTTCTGGTAATTTTCTTGGCCCTGAACCGAAGAAGGCCTGTTTTCAATAAATTCGAAGTCTCTTCGTAGAGTCGCTGTAGTAGGTAATGATTCTCGGTCTTCGCCAGTCTCGGTTAATGAAACGAAAGGTCCACCAAGTGGATCACTCACCGTGGATTTATACAAAGCTGAGAAAGGATTAGAACTTGCACGAATTTCAGGACGTCTAGAACTGTCATTCGATATTTCAAAACCTCTCTCGAAAGTCTCATTTCCGTAGGAGATTACGTCCTGGTTTCTTTCGATCATATCGTATTCTGAATTACGTTGGGCAAGGCCACGACGTACGGGCTGGTTATAGCCTAAATCATTATTTTTTATATCTTTTGGGAAACTTATGTTTTCGTAAGGCCTCTCGTTGGCTAAGCCATGACCACTATTCCGTGTTCTAGAATTTGTGGTTTGCGAACTTGGCAAGCCAAGCTCGCTTCGAGGGAGAGAGTGATTCTCCATCTTGATGCCGACTAGCTCGTGGGTTCGATGTCAAACTCTAGTACAGCGCAGTGTCGATACGACCAGAGCCACCGATCGCCTCCCGAAGGGAAACCGATGGAGGGTCGCTTCTCCAGGTAGGAAATTACCTGGAGGAACACAAAATACGTCCCTATAACTCGCAACAAGATTCGGGGTAGAAGAAGACCTACTCGGCAAAGTGACGACGTTATCGTTGGCCCTAAAAAAAGCTACGTTTCGAATCGCGGTTACGACTGGCCACCACGATGGCGCTAGGTCGGACCAGAAGTGTCCTATCGATCCCTGAAGCCCTATACGACACACTTCACGACTTTACCTACCTGCCCTGCTCGCGAGAACCCGTGTCCAGCTCTCCGGACGCTGGAGGTGGCGTTTTTAGCCGCGAACCCTCAGTGCAATGAATTCCGTCACGGAACAGATTTCCTGAGAATTACGGTAGGCATCCAATCCTCGAGAAACCCTGTTTTATGGGGGTGGCTCGACGACGGTTCCTGGCGGTTCCTCGTAGCCGCTGCCCAGACTCAGACAGCCGTGTAGTTCCGAAAAGCTCTTGGAAACTACGAGGATGGCTTCTTCTTCTTTGCTTCTGTCCTGCGAGCGGGCCGTAGATTATACGAATTCAAATTGTAGGAAACTCTCGACCGGCCAGAGGCTCGGGAGACAGGAACCAGGAACTAATTTATTTAGCAGCAAGCTGGATCCATGCGAGCCGAAGCTGCACACTGGAACGTTTGTTTCTTTTTAGGCTCAGAACGAGAGCTACGAATTCATTATTGGAAGCAATTTGTGCTTCCAACTTCGGCAGTGTCAATTTGTCAAGGAAACTTTACAATTTCAAAAGATCGCCAGCTGATCCTATATATAATCCTATTCTGGTATGAGAACGCCTTCTATATTCGATAATATTCGACTTGAACATTTTCGTTCAACTTCTGAAACAAATGCCTAAAAGAGAAAGTGAGCAAGCACTATGCTCGATTCGCTATCCTAATACTGATAATAATAATCTTGTAGTCTCCAAGAGACGCTCTGAGTACTCTGCTACTAAAGCTCTGTTAGCTCGGATAGCTCGGAAGCGAATGCTAGTCTGATAGCTGATAGCTCGGCTCGGATGCGAATGCTTCCAGTATCTCAGCTTGGATGCGAATCTCTCGAGGCGAGAAATCGCCGCGCCTGAATAACCGCTCGCGCGCGCCGATTGGCGGAGCGGGCGAAAGTGGGCGGAACCCAAGTTCTTCGCGTTTCGCGTTGAATTTATCCAGTTATTTCAAAAATATTGTAAATTATTATTGTAAAATATTGAAATATAAATTTCTTCATAAATTTAATACAATCCTACCTAAGGCTGGAGATGACAGTGGGTTGCGATCTTTCTTCATTCGAACAGCTTCGTCTAGCATTCGAATAGCAAACAATTCCTAGGTCTCAACTAGTTCTTCAAGTGCCTTATTCGAGTGATGTTAATTTTATGTCTAATTGAATTTGTTTGGTAAATCTTCAGTGTCAAGTATGTCTTCCAAACGAAAGTGCCCTCAATCTGGAGATAGCAAAGTGAACGTCCTGCAGGATGTGGTCGTCTAGCCGATGGTTTTCTCCGACTATGATAATATATTCCAGATGCTGGACGAGTACCGTTTTGTAACTCTGGTCAGCCCTATTCTGGAGAATGAGGTGGTGCCTGTGATGTGTAATGGTAGGAAGAATATGTAACCATTTATAAAGGCCTTGGACCGAAAATTCTTTATAAAGCCAAATCTTCAATGTTCTGATGACTCTCTCTGCGATTGCGGCTTTGCTTGTACTGAATGTCGAATAATGATTGATATCATGCTTCCACATCAAAGACGGAAACTTCGAGTTATGAAATTCAGATCCTCAATCAGACTGTAAGTTTGTTGGATGGTATTGGGCATCTTTTAGTACACTCGCCATAACATCCGTTACTGAATTACCTGTTTTATCTTTCAGCGGTTTCACCCATACAAACTTCGAATAACAGTTGATCTCGACAAGAATATATCTATTGCCTTCATTCTCTCTAGCATAAGGCTGCATCTCCATCGAATCAATTTGCCACAAATCGAAATTCCCTCATTATAGTCTCTCCCCGAGGAAAATTTCGTCGTCTTTTAGCAGCACTCATATCAACTTTCTATGATAGAAGTGGTTTCCGACGCAGGTGGTAGAGTTAGTTGTCCAGTCCTCCAGTGTTTGGGTTTGGGAATTGACTGTTCTACTCTGGTAACTCGCTCAGTTAAAGTATTGATACTATTTGCCGAATGATGGAGTCGATCCCACGAGTTATCGATATATTTAGCTAATTTTGAGCTGATTCTGAGTTCATATATTCGTACATCAAAGAATGATATTGCATCACGAAGCACTGCAATAAAAGACTCTTGAACAGCACTAAGAGTTACTTCTTTTGTTTCTTGAAAGTGATCATCGATATATCCTCTGGTGGCTGAATAGGTTCACCCACATTCTGCATTCGTTCATTCCGAATGTTATAATTTTCTTCTGGTGTGAGGATGAATCCAACACCTGATTTTCCAGGAACCGCTCTACAAACACAGTTTCTTTAAGGGTCGGATTTACCAGAAGAAATATATGACGAAACAATGAATTTGTGCTTTCTTCTGGGAGATAAACGGCAAAAGACATAAAACTGATTTTTTTGGTGGTTATTAACAGAAGATGATACTACAGAATGCGTAGGGGAATTTCTTCAAAATATATCATACTTTAATGAAATGATACCAAAAATATTACACTTCTACTTGATTATTAATGATCAAAGTTTAAAATAGTAATTGCAAAACTTGATGCGCATATCGTAGATCAACATGTTAACAGATGAACTATTCGAAAAAAAATCGATTGAAACTTAGTTATAGTCTGCAATTTGTGAGCACATGAATGTATACTTCGCGAAATTTTCAACTGTTCGGATGCTACCTGAGTCGGAATAATTCTAGCACCGCCTTCATACAGTCCGGAGAAAAATGTCAGCCCCTCGCGTTCAGATCGCACCGACAAATGAATTTTATGCGTAAATGCAATTTTATGAGTTTTTTTGATCTTTGCCGGCTAGCTATGGTAGGGAGTAGGAATAATTTTATTTCATGTAGGCATTCGGCTGATTTGTCTTTCGTCTAAAATTGTGGTAGCGGGAATTTCGAAGTTGTATGTGTTTTGAATTCAATTGTTTTGTTGTGAATACTTATATAATTGACAGAGTTATTTTACAAAAGTGTGTAAAGTGTGTTTGATTATTGTGGAGTAGACATTTATTTGTATCATTTCACCATGGGCAGACGAAATATTTGCAGACAAAAAGTGACGTATAAGAGAAAAAATCGATCGGGAAAAAAATCTTCTAGAGTACCATAGAAGAAAGCGTCTTGGCTACATAAAAGGTGAGTGAGATAGGTATACAGTTGAGTTACAAATGAAATTGTTCGAGGGTGGATTTTCTTCTGATGAACTCAGTTGAGATTATTGCCATATAATCATCACTTAGAGATTATAATGATAGCCTAAGAGACTTCCATTGTTTTTTTTTACTGAGTATAAAACCACCGACTAGCCGAAAAGGACTTGTTATATTTGTTTTTTTATAATATATAATTATTATGGAAGGTGGGTTTTTCTAATCAATTACTTGGCAGGCTATAACTTAGGCAATCAACTTATTAACTAGCTGATATAAAGGTGTTTCAACTGCAGAATGGTGTATTATTTAACGGGCGTGTAATGAAGACTATTATTCAAGAGAGAATAATAGCCGAGTGGTACTGCTTAGGACTTCCATTGTCTATTTTATTAAATCTATTGAAACCTGTTGCTGAGAACTGAAGGATAAAAAATTATAGAAATACAAATCGAATAAGGTATTCAAATCCAAACAAAAATTGAAAAAGATTTTTGTTTTTTGGTCACAAAATTAAATTGAAGGTTTGATTGATTGAGTAAATGATGTGACATAAATGAAATAATATCATTTCATTTATTTCTTTATTTACATTTTTATTCTACAATTTCATATTCAGTATTTCAATTTTTGTCACATCATTTACTTACTTTCACGGCCGGTAACTGAAGAAATGTTGGGTGTTTCCGGGCTTCTGAGCCGTGGTCTGCAGGTTTTTGAGCTTGACGTTTCGTCTGCATCTGCGGCAGACATTTTCAAAGGCAATGCGGCAATGATCGAAGTATCCTTCCCTGCTGCGAGTTTATTCTAGTAGTAGTTATTTTCAGGTTTGATTTTGAGTGATCCACCAATTGAAAACATTCATTCATCTCATCTCCTCAAGAAGTTTAGATCTCCAGTTTTTTGCATTCTATACTGACCAAAGTCCTCCCGTTGGTACGCTTTGTCAGATTCGTTATAAATCTGACTTCTGAAAATCTGATGATTCAGGACTTCGGGTCGATTGAAATATATAATAATAATATAATAATAATAACTTCATTCATAATAGATAGACAATACACAGGACATACATAGTATGTTAATAAAAGTAATACAGGAATAAAGTCCAAAGCGATAAGTGCTATTGCACTTGTTTCGCCATTAAAAAAGTCGAAAAATACAGTATCATAATAGACATTATAAGAAAAACTTGAATTGAATGATTAAAAATGTTTCACATCAAATATGACATTAAGAGATACGTCTTATTGGTGAAATAAATATTGATAGATAGATTCTATTCGATTAGGTTGATGACGAATGATCTTTGGTTCATTGAAATGAACGATTTCAATTTCCTTTTGAATGAGGCAACTGAAGTGATATTTTTAATTTCATTAGGAAGTATGTTATAAAATTCAATCGAAGTGAAGGAGAATGCTTTTTGTGAAATAGATTTTTTTAGTATAATGGGTTATCTAATTTTTCACAGTTTCTTGTGTAGTGGCAATGTGATGACAGGCGGATTTTATTTTTATTGAGAGTATATTTGGTGGTTACATTATAAAAATATAATTGTCTGAGGTCCATTATCTGACATTCTTTATACAGTTCGTCTGAGGGAAAGCGGTAGTTTTTAAACATTATTATTTTTAGGATCTTTTTCTGTAGATTTTCTAAGGGGTTGAGATGAGTACGCAATGCTGCACCCCATGCTATAATACTAAATTTGAGATGACTTTCGACTAGTGCATGGTAGAGATTTTTGAGTTCCTTACGTTGTAGATATTTCCTTAGAATTCTGAATTAAAACGTCATAGTCTGCAACTTTTTTATTATATATTTGATGTGAGTGTCCCACCTCATGTATTTATCCACGTACAGCTCTAGGTATTTAATTTCATCGACTGCTTGAATTCTGAAGTTTGTTTTTATACTTTTTATTATCAGTTCTCTGAAAGGACATGCAGTAGTTGAAGTGCAGCTGAAAGGTAAGAAATTCGTTTTTTCTATATTTAAGTCAGTAGTCTGTGATCGAACCCTTCTTTTATAGTTTTAAAACTTTTTTCTACTGTATCTACTGTAGTTATATCAAAATCACGAATGTACTGATCCATTTTCTATTCCTATTTAAGAACTATCTGAGTGCAATTATGATAAAGATACAATGTTATTATAGTTATTCAAATGTATTTGTACATACTCTATATCCTCCAAAAAAATTAGATAGCGGGGAACTAACTTGTTCGGATCCGATTGTGGGTCAGTGACGATTCCTTCACTCTGGTTGTATTTCTTCAATTTTTTTATGTTGTCTCAGTATACGAGTGGTCTTTGGCGTATTACTAGTGGATGGGTGGTGGGTTTTTCGGCTTGTTACTTTCTTAGTGTGTGTAGAAATTTTTGGTTCGAAGATGTTGATCTTTTCTGGCTTCTGTTGAGGAATCCGGAAGTCTTCTTCGTTTTTGATTTCTTTGGGGGAAGGGGTGGGTGGTTCACTGGATGTTTTTCTTTCTAGTATAGGTGAAAATTCGGTGTCATCCGAGGTGTCGTCCTCGTTTTTATTGGATTTTAGAACTTCATTAACTGAATGCACCTTTCCTTCAATTATTAATGTATTGCCTCTGATTACTGCCTTTTGGTTTTTCGCTTTTGCTTCTTTCAGCCCTTTCACTAAAATTCTTCTGTCTTTCAAGTCTTCCACTGTCAGCTCTTCACTAATCGAAATATTAGAACCCTTTAGCTTCGAACTATTCCGAAGAATCTCTTGCTTTTTGATGCGTGTGGTGAGTGACAACAAGAGGGGTCTTCTTTGGTTACCTCGTTTTCCAAGTCTGAATATATCGTTTATTTCAAGTTTTTCCAAGGACACTTTTGTTATGTTGATTACAATGTCGCTAATTTTTTCTATCAAAGTTCCTTTATTTTCTTCCAATTCTTCAGGGATACCATAAATCACTAAATTATTCGCAATACTTTTTTCTGAATTTTTCTTAGCTGATAATTTAGATTTCTGTTTTCTTCCTCCAGGTTATACACTTTCTCCTTGATAGTTTCTAATTCGGTGTGAATAATTGTTGATAAATTATTAGTAGCTTCCTCAACTTTGTCGATTCTGTTGCTCAGATTAGTATTCACATCCTTAATAAGCTGATATACATCTTTCAGAGTTATATCAGATGTAGCCATTGTAGGTACGCCAATGATATCTCTATCAATTCGAGGACCGCAAAAACTTTTGCATATTATCGTTTCACTGTTTTGGTCGGTATACTTTGTTTCTTTGGTAACAAGTTCACGTTACAAAATGCACTTTTCATTTATATATAAACGAATGGTAGGTAAATAAATACATTTTATAAAAATTACTCTGCGAAGTCTGTACCAACTACGATAAAACTTTATATGTTCGATGTGAAACAGATGTGAAGTTTTTTCTGTAATTTCGAATCAACTGGAGTGAACATTATTCAAATTTCGGTGGTTTCATTTCAATAATTTCTGACGATAATAAATACGTATAATTCTTTATATTAAAAACGCAGTGATAATAATTAATAAATTAACACTTAAGTACAAACTCTGCATTCATTGGACTAACAGAAATTCATAAGATAACTTACTGATATGTTCTCCTAAGGACCGACAGCAAATTAATTCATTCGTAAAATGCGGTACACCCTTCCATTGATACAAATTTTGTTACCGTTTTAAGACGACATATATTTGTCACTCACGGCAGCTCGCCGAAAAATCATATTGGTATTGCATGCATCAAATCAAAGGGTGGCGATTATCAGAAAACGAAAGCTATTGCAAGATTTTCAATTGTCAGCCGCCACTGTATGAGAGTGCGGCGTTCCAATAAAAGATAGAGTCGAGATCCCTTTAGCCTGAATTTAAACGCTAGATGACCATGAGCCTTTACAGAATTTTCGTGTTGAGTGTACTCCTTGCGATGGGAACTGATATTGAAGAGAAAAGGAAGTAACGAAGCCGTTCCCACCGTGTTACCTCGTCCTTTTACCCGCAAAAACTCGAGATGGTAGGTGATTGGTAAATCTGGCCGTTAACGATCAAATTTATCGATCGTGGTGTACATTGTTGGAGTGTCAGCCAACAACTGAAGAACTTCCATATATTCTGTGGAAGATATACCGATACTTCCAATAGACTACACCTTCTTCTCGTAAT
Organism: Zygogramma bicolorata; assembly: GCA_032362365.1. Taxonomy (NCBI): domain Eukaryota; kingdom Metazoa; phylum Arthropoda; class Insecta; order Coleoptera; family Chrysomelidae; genus Zygogramma; species Zygogramma bicolorata. Next base: position 110,141 of record JAVJAQ010001233.1, read on the forward strand.
TCCTATTATCGCCAATATCTCACTATCGTGACCGGTGTATCCAGCTATTTTTGAACTCCACAGTGATCTGAGTCGATCCATCAATTCATCCATTTTATTCCAGTAAATATGATTGATATTCTGATTTCCGCTCTGAACTTTCTTGGTGGGTAATTTCATCATTCCCTCTCCTTCTTTCTCAGAGCTCTCCCGCACATTTCCTAGGTTGAGTAGTGGAAGGATAAGGTTTTGGTATGTCTTCCAATTATTCGATATAAAACCCTATTCTTTGTCATAGTTTTTATAAGCGGCCCTCGTTATTTCAAGTTTATCATCATATCGTTACAGGAGGTTCTAGCGCCAGCCCTGTCGCCCGTTAACGCAAACTTCGAAGGAAGATTGTTACCTGCGTGATCGCGACTTACCGAGAATATTCGATCATTTGTCTGGAGTATTCTCCACTGTGTGAGCGGGTATATAAATGGAAGCCACTAAGCGCTACGGCTGAATTTCTGTTACAGAGAGTTTATCAGATTGTTTAGTACCGAACGCTGGAAAGTTAGCGGAGCAATTTGAGTGACTGTATTGTGCTGTGACAAAGAGTTGTAATAAAAGTAGATTAGTGTTGTTTGGAGCTCCAATCAACGAACCACAAGGAAAGATCGTAACAGTGGTGTCAGAAGTGGGATTCTGCTGATAAATAAAAAAACAATCCATGGTGAATACGAGACGTACATCTTACGATACGATGGAGGACATGTTTAAATTTATCCAAAAACAATTTGCGTATTATGGAAGATGACGACAGAAGGAGAGGAGGAAAAGCGACGGCTGGAGGAGAAAGAACTAGAGGAAAAGCGAGGGCAGGAGGCAAAACAAGAACGAGAGGCACTCCAGAAAATTCTCTACAACGAAAAGAAAGAACGAGTATTAGAACGGGAAAATGAAAAAAAGAACGAGAATTAGAACAAGAAAATGAAAAGAAAGAACGGGAATCAGAACGAGAACATGAAGAGAAAGAACGAGAATTAGAACGAAAATATGAAAAGAAAGAACGGGAAGATGGCCTCCAGAAAATTCTCGGAAATGAAAGGAAAGAAGAAAAAGAAGTGCTCCAGAAAGTTCTCGAGGATTCAAAGAAAAAACGAGAAGAAGCTCCCCAGAAAATTCTAGAAGAACAGAAGAAGGTGAGAGAAGAACAAGAGAATGAATCATTTCTGATAGCAGAACAATGGAAAGCAGACTTCCAGAACGTTCTAGAACATCATGGCAAGTTCTTCGAGCATGTGTGGAATATAACCGAAATCGAATGGAAGAACTGAAAGAGGAACTAAAAGAAGACCTGAAAGGAGAACTGAAGGACGATGTCAAGGTAATCGACGAAAATTTCAATAAGAAAGTAGAAACAGTGTGAGAGGAGATGAAAGGACTAGAAAAAAGAGTCGATAAGCAGATAGCCCTTCTCAGGAACCAAGATCGCAGAGACAGGGTTGCTGCATCAGGAATTTCCCTAAAACCGCCGACTTTTGATGGATAGTCGTCTTGGTCCATGTATCGTAGACAATTTGAAGCTGCAGCAGAAAATAATGGATGGGGTGAAGAAGAAAAAGATACGGCACCAATAGTAGCTTAGAGCGAATGACTGTGATTCTGAGTATATCGGACAGACAGGAAGACTGTTGAAATATCGCATTTCTTCACATAGAAGTGACAGCAGACTCCATCCTGAAAGGTGTGCTCTGAGTGAACATACTTCCAAGGAGGGTCATTCAATGAATTACAGTTCCACACAAAATTTATCAATTGAAAGGAATGTTCCGAGGAGAATGTTCTCGAGAAAAATATCAACGATTACTCAGAGTCCCTTTTCAAAAAGATTTATTTTACTTCAAAGTTACAAATTTATAGTCGTAAGCGATGTTAACAGTATGGATGCAAAAATCTGCATGTTTTTATGGAAGAATAAGTTGAACAAGTGAATTCTGCAGAGTCGAGAAAAACTGCTGAGTTCGCTTCTTCTCTGGTGGCGGCATGACGTAATTCCTCCCTTCGCAGATTCAACTTCGGAGGGTTAGCGAGGAAGTTGAACATCGTGGAGTTCCAAAGGTTCCTGCGTGGTTTCTTCGGGCTTCGAAGTGGTCTGTTTTGTTCTCCCGTAGACAATGTACAACAGGAAGACTATGAAGATCCCGTAGATGATTATGGTCCATGCACTGGGGATGTATGGGATCCAATCAGTTTGGATTCCGGGTTGATTTTCAATTATTCTTGTTCTGATGTCGTGAAGATCATCTGAATCGACTCGGTCTAGGTGGAGACTGAGGTTCAACTCAGATCCATTTAGTAACTGAACATCTTTTTCAAGAAACAAAATGGTCTTGCTCTCTATTTTGGAAGGAATTTCATTGGAAATGATTTCTCGATATGTTGTCAACTGGCAGTCATTCGGAATTTCGATAAAATACGAGCCCATCAACTTGATGATTTCTTCTTGTTGATGACACATGACTCTAATTGTTTCTTCGGTAGGTAGGAGGCCAATCCCTTGATTGGACTCTTCTAGGCGTTTGAATAATGATTGGGTTAGCTGCACATGTACTTGCAAACAGCTGGATGGATTTTGGACATCCAAAAGTTGGATTTCACATGGGTTGGTGTCTCTCGTTTCGATGAGGTTGTCTTCTTCGCAGATGTACAGTTGTGGACGTATTTTCATGCAAGCGTCGCTCATGAATGCGTAGTACAATTCATTTCTCAGCAAATATTTTTTTTTGAGGTAATATTGCCTTAAACTGTCCCTCACTAAAGACAGGAGCTGAATGAAGGTGGTAAAGGTTCATTTCGAAGGGGTAGGTGATTGGTATGTGGAGGATGTACGTTATTGTATTGTTGAAGATGTAGCAATCAATATCAAATAATTTCTCGAGTAAAAGAATATTTTCTAAACTCATTTCAATGGGAAACTGATCTTTCTTGAATTTCGACTGGAGAAATTCCAATTCATTTTTCAGTTCACTTGTTTTCATTATGCTTGGGTGCATAATTCCGATTCTTGCAAAAGATATTGAATTTTCAATATCTTGAAGGATTGTGGTGATTATTTCGAACATATTGATGATTTGATTCATTGTGTCTTTAATTGAGTTGGCATTCTCTCTGTAAGCGTGTTTCTGAACTATTGTCGAAATTTGATTGATTTTTTGTTCCAATAATTTCTCATTGTGATTTATTTGCTGAACCGTTTCATTGAATATATCGATCAATGAGACAGCTAAGGTATTTTGCGTGTGAATAGCGTGAGATAATTTATTTTGATTTTGCTGTAATTGTTGAATTACATTTTTGTAATGTTTACCGTCATTCGAGTCTAAGTTGCCGCTGATGGCTTTGAAAATTGATCCTAAGCCATTGATCAAGCCTCTTTTACTTCTCTGTGGATGTGGTAATGTTTCAATAAGTTTATTTTCGGCATTTTCTTCAACAAATTTCATGATTTTCAGATAGTTTGGTGTATCTTTAGTGTACTCTGCATTTTTGGCAATTTGGTATTGGATATTATATGATTGTATCTTCAATTCATTAATTTCAATAATCAATGGGTTCAAATCATAATAATGAATGATCGAATGGAAGAACTCTCGAACTTTTGCTGATCCAAGATGCACGGGAATCAAGCCGGGATTATTTTCAAGGTTTCGAAGTGTTATTGTCTCTCGAGTAGCGAGAATTCCGGGTAATCTGAAAGGATAAAGAAACACATGTTTAGTTGTCGAAAGAGTAGATTCTTCTTAATGGGCATTTGACATTGTCCATGTGGATCTTTGCTTGTTTCGCAGTTGATATAACTTTCCTATCTCGGTTCACAGTTTTAATTTTGCTCGGTATTGCGAACTTGTTAGCGTTCTTTTTGCGTATATGACTTTTGACGAATGCGTTTTGTTTGCGTTTGAAAATTTCTGGAGAGTCTCTGTTTTCATTTCGCTTAGAAATAGTTTTCTCTTTCGTTGCGATTAGATCTGAGTTTATCTTGGAATACAATGATTTTGCACGTTCTTCATGTGGGGAAACATAGTCATTTAGTAAGATTTGGTCTAGTTTGATATCGAATGGAATCTTTTAACAATTCCGTTTTATTGTAGATGGTTTGGGGAACAAAAAGAACTTAAATTTTGTGCAGAGCTAAGAGTTCTGTAATTACCGAGTTCTTGAATTCACTTCCATTATCTAGTATAATTTGTTTTGGGATACCATGATGTGAAAAGAAATTGATCAAGTTATTGGCAACTTCAGTACCTGCTACAGCATCATCTAGGAAGTAAGCCTGGGCATATTACGAAAAACTGTCAACTACTGTTGAAAATTTTGAAGTTTCGAAAGTGAAAACGTCTATATGTATTATTTCGAAAGGACCTACAGCTGTTGGTGTGACATTCATTTGCATTTTAACCGGGTTTCTATCATATTTGCATTGTTGACACAACTGGCATTCATTAATGAATGTTTGAATGGAGTTTTTCATATATGGCCAATAATATTTTTCTTTTATTCTCTGGAGAGATTCGTCAATGCCTCTATGATTAGATTTACCTTCGTGATAATTTCTGATAGTATCTTCAATATCTGATTTATGTGTCACATCTGAAAGTTTTTTATTACATTTTTTCAATTTCAGTGAAGCACTACTGAAAGAACTCTGCAATACTAATGAAAAAGGTTCATGAAGGTCAGGATCTTCGAAAAAGAGATGATATTGAACACCTGGTAAAACATATTCTTTGACGAAATCAATCACATCTTTTTCGAAATTATTTTTAGAAAATTGAACAGTAATTCTTTTCTTTTTCTCAAATAGTATTTTAATTTTGGGTTTAGCTGGTGAATGTAGAACGGAAGATATAATGATCTGATTTTGTCCATAGTTAACGGCGTAATTCACTATTGGAATGTCGACAATAGGATGTTCGTCAGCATTTGAATGGATAGTATGATTATCAGACGGTTCTTGGATACTTACTGCACTTTCTTGACAGTTTTCTGCGAGTAGTTCGTTATTTGTCACGGTGTTTGATTGGGTACTTTCATTTTCGTTGGTATGATTTGCATTAGTATCAGTTTGTTCATTTTTTTGTCCGGTTGTGTCGGTCGCGTCGACATTGACTAACATAGACATATCGTCCATGTCTCTTGTAATCTCGCCAATAGGTAGAATATCTTCAGATGGTTGGTAGTTTGGGGTCTCAAGGCAGGGGTTTACTGAATTTGGGTTGCCAAAGGTAACTGATGGGCCTGCTGGACGATCTGACTCTTGAAGTATGTCATCTAGTTCATCCCAAAATGTTGTTTCTTCAATATGCACCTCAATACGTGACAAAGCGTCCGCGTTTGTATTGAGTTTGCCTTTTTTATGCATTATAGAGAATTGGTATTCTTCTAATTTGATTCTCCAACGTAGTAATTTGGAGTTTGGGTCTTTTAGTGAGAAAATAACCATTGAAGTGGCTTATGGTCGGTAATCACACAAAATCTACGGCCGTACAAGTAAGGCCTAAAGTATTTCGTGGCCCAAACGATCGCCAGAAGCTCTTTTTCTATTGCGGAATACCTCTGCTCCGATTCATTCAGGGTTCTGGATGCATAGGCTACAGGTAGGTCTTCACCTATAGGCCCTTGTGACAATACGGCGCCCAAGGCTACGTTTGAGGCATCCGTAGTCAAATAGAATGTTTTAGAAAAATCGATATACTGTAGTATTGGTTCGTTCATCAGAAGATTTTTACAAGTTTCGAAGCAAGAGATAAATTCACTGTCATGTTCAATTTTGACACCCTTTTTTAGACATTTGGTAAACGGTTTGGTGATTTTAGCAAAGTTTTTGATGAAACGACGATAATAGCCTAACAAACCAAGGAAGCCTTCGATTTGTTTTGTAGTTTTGGAAAGAGGAAAGTTTTTGATTGCCTTGATTTTATCCGGATTTGGCTTTACACCATCCGGAGTTATAATGTGGCCCAAGTAGGCGACCTCCTTCCTTAAAAACTCTGATTTATCAAGTTGGATCTTGGAATTCGCATCTCTGAGCCTCTGGAACACACATCTTAGTCATTCTAGGTGCTCTTGGAGCGATGTTGAAAATACGATTATGTCGTCTAGATAGGCGAGACATTTTTCGTTTTGGATTCCACGTAAAATATTGTCACTTACACGTTCAAACGTTGCCGGAGCGTTCTTTAAACCGAACGGCATACGCAGGAATTCGTAGTGGCCATTCTCTGTGTTGAACGCCGTTTTTTCAATGTCTTTTTCTTCCATCTCAATATGATGGAAACCAGTAGCTAGGTCCAATGTCGTGAAATACTGATATTTCCCGAGCTTGTCCAAAAGATCATGGATATTTGGAAGTGGGTACTTATCGTCAATCGTTTTCTCGTTGAGTTTCCGATAATCGATAACTAATCTCCACTTCTGTTGACCTGATGCGTCAGCCTTTTTGGGAACAACCCATATGGGAGACGACCATTATTTTCTAGTCTAGCATTTTTTTGATTTGCTTGTCAACTTCTTGTTTATGAACGAAAGGGTAACGATACGATTCAGAGTAGATAGGTACTTCATCTGTCGTTCGTATTTGGTGTTTAATTTTGTTTGTGGAAGTCAAAGGTGTTTCGTCTTTGTGAAAATTATCAGAAAATTATTCACAGATTCTGAGAATCTTCGATTTTTCTTCTTCGTTCATGTGATCGGTTCTTATTTTCGAAAGATCCAATTTTTCATTGGTTGACACATCAAAATTATTCAAATCAACTTGTTGAATTTCGTTCCTATCGAATTTTTCTACCAAAATGTGTTTCGAAATATCTAATGGTATTGGTCTAACAGTATTACTTGAAATAGTTGTCAATGCAAAACCGTCTTTAGCTATGCTGAAACTTTCCGGTATCTCGCAATTGTGAATTTTTTGGTGTGGTATTATTATTTCACCGTTATTTATTGACGTTCTTATTTTTATTACTTGCTCTGCCCTCGGAGCGATTGTCAGTATATTGAGTTCATTACTGGTCTGATGAAAAAGGAGTTTTATTTTTGTGAAGGGTGTTATCAAATATCCTTTATCGAAATTTATGCTAGCATGTAGAATTTTCAAGTTTTCCAAGCCAATAAGGCCGTCGAATACGTTATGGAACTTAAATAAAAAAAACTTCAACTTAAGTGAATGTCGCAGGTTGAAAATTTTTGAGGAAGGAATTTCGACACTGTATTCATGCACTGACTTTTGGAAAACAGTAGATACTATAAATGGGTCATTTTTGATCGAATTTGGAAAGAATTTGTAAGCGATTTCGGGGGCAATAAACTATTTAATAGATCCCGAGTCAAGTAAAAGTTTCAGGTTATATTCGGGAAATATGATGTATGATAATTCACTTGAGTTCGATGAGTTGAAAGAAATAATCTGTGGGGTCGATTCTGTTTTTTCCGAGGCTTCTATTGAAAATTTACATTTGTATTTTCCGTTGGCTCGATTTCATCTGGAATATTGTTGTCGTTACTGAAGTCGTATTCAGTATATTCCGTAAAATTCTGATCAGTATCAGAATATTGATCTGGTTCGCAATATTGATTGTATTGATCGATCTCATTGGTTTCGGTGTTGAATAACTCCTCACTGATCCAATTTTTCTGAGGTTGTTGTCTTCTATTCATGAAAGAAGTGGATGGTTGACCAAAATTGGGGTTCTTAGTGGCATAGGTTGGTTGAAAGTGAGTATTTCGTGTTGAAACACTCATTGGGGAAGGTTTCGGTTGGGGTTTATTTTGCGGTTTAAAAACATTATTAGTGGGTTGCTTGAAAACTTGTGCATTCGTGGGGAATTGTTGATTTGGAGGTTTTGGCCTTTGTTGGATATTTATTGGCTGTGAAGGAAAATTCTGTCTCTGAAAAAAGTTATTGGGGGTGTTCTGATTGAATGGGCGATATTGATGAAATGCATTTGCAGTATTGTTGGTATTATTGACTGGTCTTTGTTGTTGATTTTGTCTTTGTAAAGGTATGGATTTTGCAACATTTCTATTGAAACAATTTTGAAAATAACGTACGTTTTCTTCTTGAATGATGTATTGTAAAGCTTCGCTAAGAGTAGCTGGTGTAATATATCTAATAGTTGTACATGATGGTTCTTTCAGTCCTGATAAAAAGGTTGTTAATGTTACATTTTGATAAAGTTCTCTCTTGAGAGCTTTAGCAGCATCTGTAGTTTCGTGAACATTGACATAGCTACACAGCAAATTCAAAATATTCAAACATCTATCATAAAATGCTTGAGCATTTTCATTTGATGATTGTCTCAACATAACAAGGTCTCTATTCAAACAAACCTCTTCTCTCTAATCTGAAAAATTTCTTGTGAGAATATTTTTCAAATCTGTCCAGTTTTTGGCACCTTGAATATTAACTAAAGCTTTCGCATTTCCTTTCAATTCAGAAATAATTGAGTTCAACAAATAAATATTTTGAAAATTATCAACATTAGTATAATCGTAAAAATTTGTAATGAGGGATTCACTGATTGATAAAAATCTATTCAGGTCGTTCGGATTGCCATCAAATTCAGACAAACAATTCAAATATTCGGCTTTGAATTGATTCATAATTGGCTGTGTTTGTTGATTGTGAGTCTGTGTTTGAGATAAATTGAGAACAGGTGGTCTCAGAATAGAATTATTTTCGGATAAGGAAGTATTTGGAGGATGTTGTAAGTCAGTTGAAGGAATGTTTAAATCCAAATTTCCTAATGCATTCATCAAATGATCGAGCGACATTAAAATTGTACTTACAACAAAATATGTACGACTTTGAGCATGTTACTTATCCATTATAAGGGGTTACGTCTGGATCAGCTATTCTGTCTTCTCCAGGTCGATGCAGAATTGGGCAATGCTGGTCCCAAATCTCGATGACTGGTTGTGTACGATGATGACGGGTCTGCGATAGACGGGGTTTTCTGAAGTTTGAGAAGCCGCTCCGTTATCCAAAGTCTACACAACGAATCACCACGAGTTCGATAATCAGTCAATCGTTAACACGAAAATTGTACGATCGATTCGTCACAATCCCGATTATCCTACCGACTGCGCCAAAAATATCAACGATTACTCAAAGTCCCTTTTCAAAAAGATCGATTTTACCTCAAAGTTACAAATTTATAGTCGCGAGCGATGTTAACAGTATGGATGCAAAAATCTGACTGACTTTATGAAAGAATGAGTTAAACAAGTGAATTCTGCAGAGTCGGGAAATACTGCTGAGTTCGCTTCTTCTCTGGTGGCGGCATGACGTAATTCGAGGCAACTCGAATGACGTTACCTAATCAAAATATTGAATATATATTTCTCCACAAAACTAAATTCATTTTACAAAAAAAAAGTTTTTATTACTATATTACATTTTCCCACCTCTTCTTTTGCAGCACCTGTAATCATATTGAGGTCTCAGCGGCTTAGGCCAAATTGGGTCTCAACAAGAATTTTTCAGTGACAATTAACATTTTCGACAAATGACTTTTGGCGGCTTTATAACCATAAAATTTCATGCCCTTTATCTTTCCACATGGTGTTCGTCACTACACCTTTTCATCAAAAAAGGAGAAAATAGTTTTTGAAATGTTTAAGTGTTTGTACTGTTACGTATCAATGTTTAAAAAAAATTACTGTGTCATCTGACTTTTCTAACCATCTCATTTAGCGACCATCCTCAATAACAATGTAAGTGAGGAAAATTTTGTTTCATACTTTCATTCATCAGCATTATTTTGTAGCTCCCTGATGATGACAATAACCGATTATCGAAATATTGGAAATATATTGTTATAAGAGTACAGTTTTGCTTTTGCTGCCGTCCCAAACATAATTCCCAAGTTTTGTTCTTAACTTGTCAGCAAAGACTTTCTCTCCTATTTTCTTTATATATATATATATATATATATATATATATATATATATATATATATATATATATATATATATATATTCTGACATCAAATTTGGAAGCACTTCTGCCCGGCCATTCGAAAGCGTCGGTGAAAACAAAAAATATATACTTTTTTCGGTATGGCACCCCTTTAGCGACACGCTATCGGTGTGGCAGTGTAATTCCCGCTCAAGTGATACAATAGTTCACCTTGAAACCAAAATGCCATACCGGTACCTATTATACATGTTCATTGGTAAAAATAACATATTTGGTCCAGTATAGTGGCCATTTGGCGACGCCTCAGCGGTATGGCATTTTGAAATCTTTGTTCTACAGTTCATCGTTGACAAGGATCACGAAACATCATCTTGGGGCCCATGAGCCATGACCACAGTGGAAAAATTACACTTTTTGGTAAGTATGGTGGACCTTAAGTGACTCCATATTAGTATGGCATATTGAGTTCGCGGACTTTGGCGACCTCCTTAACGGCATGAAACAAAAATCATAGTGGGTCCTATGATCCAGAGGCATGTATATTAATTACACGTTTCAAAATTAATCCCCCCTAAAATCTACATTTCAGAAGTGTCATACCGGTTATTCAGAGTGGGAAATAACGTTGTCTATCAGCCCCCAAAGTCTTAGCGTGGGGTATATGATACATGCTGAAACCCTTTCGTCTATAATACCGTTGTGAAGATAATTGAACGCTCTCAAAATGATGTGCCACTTGACCCCGCTTCCATCAGGCATTCTATGTATCCCTCCTAGGGGGTTGTACCATGAGGGTTAAAAATATTCATTTCTAGTGTCCCCCTTGGGAATAAAAATGACCAGTTTTTTCGATTCTTCATATTATTCATTGGAAGGAAGATATTAAGGGTGTGAAGTTTTCAAATTCACACCCTCTATAGTTGACTTCTGCAATGAAGTGATGATTTGAAGTTCAAATTTTCTTTACTTTTCGAAATTTTGTTATTCATGATGATTTGAATTGGTAAGGAAGCATTCTCATTTTCAACGAATTATTGTATCAGTTTAAACGGGGATATCCATACACGCTATGAGTATATAACAGGGAATGTTCTCGGGACGAACTCTTCGCTTGGAGTTTCTCAATTGCTTTCCCAATGTCATTACCTTTTATCTAGTCAGAATGAGAGTACTTTGAGAAACCTGTGAGATTCATTGGCGAGTTATCATTTCACAAACGGCAAGAGGAAGTTTATAACCACATTATTCTCGCGAATGAACGGTTACTTAAGACATATCGTCATTATTTGAAAAACGGTAATAAAATTTGTTACATAACTATGGGGTTGTGTTATGAGCGGTTATAAATGAAAGGTGAAAAGGATAAGGGAGAATAACCGCATGTAATTAACGGTTACGAGCGGTAACTCGCGACAAAATCCCACTAGTAGTTTTCCTTTTGCATGAATGTGAGTACGTGAAAATGGCATACTGTCCAGTTTCCAAAATGAGTTTCTCAAAATAGCATGGATATATCGACAAAACAAAAACGTTACGGGACATGAGTAAACCCTTCATGTTCATAATTCTATCGATTGATATCCATAACTTTACAGCATATATCACGTTCCAGTTATCTGGGACTTTATACAGAATCAAGGAAAAAATATTCGCGTTTGCTGAGTTTTGTTTCAGATTCAGCTGATTCATACTTGACCTTGACGCCCCGTCTGATGAAACTATCGAGTATATCTAACTGAAGTGGTTTTATATCTAGTTTATGAGTGCGATAACATACAGATAAGCCCAAATGCCGCTTCATTTACTTCAGCAACTGATTTTGGAACAAATTGCACTCCTAACATTGATAACAGAGTAGTTTTGAAACCATATGAATCACTGATTGTTCGAATTTCATATGAGGACATTATCTTTCAGATGAATATCAATATACGAAGTAATAATGCTGAAACCAGAAATTCATCCGAATGGGTTTTAATGGGCTCACGAATGGGCTCACTCCTATAACAATAACGAAAAAACTAGCTCCCGACGCCTAATGAACGTAACTTCTGCAATTGTAAGAAGGAATACGGTGACGCATATGGCAGCTGGAAAAGTGGGCTGAAGTGCTCCGTTTTCTGCGGATTCTGCAACGCCATATTCTATGAAAATGTACCAGAAGTTCACGAATATTGCTACCATGAAAGTGTCTTCAGCAACTGAGTTACTTCATCAAACCAGTATCCATCACGATTGTTACTCGTTTGAACTGCCTGTTTCTAGCGAAATGAGCTCTTTGAACTCAAGAATTTATTTTTAACTTTAGAAAAGCAGATATAAGGGCTATCAATTACTACTTTGCTTGTGTTGACTGGGATAATTACTTGAGTAAAACATCTATCAACTTAGCTTTGCAAAAAATTTACGACATCATTTATTCAGCTATGACTCTATTCATAACTGTAAAACTCAGAAAAAACTCTAGCTTCCCTTCTTGGTATAATTTTGAACTGAAACAGTATATATTTGAAAAGAAAAAAGCTCATAAGTTGTTCAAAATAACTAACGACGACAGAAATTATATGCAATTTTCCGAATTGAGATACAAATGTAAACTTTCAACTGAACAATGCTACAAAGAGTATATAACGAAAATCGACAACAATATAATCAACGACACACGTACCTTCTGGAAATATGCCAATTCGAAAAATAATACCAACTCTTATTCATCTTCAGTATCTTATAATGATGAAGTGAGCATTAATGGTTCATTTGTTTCAATCGCTCTCAGTCACCTGTAACTTACGAATACTCCCTCCTACTCAACAATGTAAATAGAGTCAAAGATCTTGGTGTTACATTTGATACCAAACAATCTGTTTCTTCGCATACTTCTAGAATCACCATGAAGTCTTTCAAACTCCTAGGTTATGTATTCAGGTTGAGCAAATTAGGAATGCAAGTAGGTCTCTACCATAACAGTGAAGTTCGTTCTATCCTCCGTTTAACCCCTTCGGAAAATAGTTGTATTCAAATTGATTTACTTTTTTCAAATAAAATATTATCAGGGCACTTTCATTGTCCCGAAATACTGAGATTGAATAATTTGATGGTAGAGTAACGTGAAACAAGAGATGATCAATCTGTTTTCATGGTGAACAAACACGTGACAAATTATGGGCACAATAGTCCACTACCAAGAAGTATGGGGGAGGCCAACGAGTCAGGTCTCAATTTTTTTCACAACTCCTTGAAAGTATTCAGACACGAAGTCAAGGATTATATAGTTGAAGATATTATATAATATTAGCTTTAAGTTGGTTTTTACTGTGTAAGTTATTATTCAAACACAATTGTATTACAACACTGTAAAACAGGGGGATCCCGTTTATACTGATAAATAAATGAATAAATAAATGAATAGAAGTTGTCCTTGACAGCGACAATGACGACATATCACCTGCTGTAGCATAGATTCACACAGCAGACAATGAAGACCACTGTGACGTTGACAATGACGACGATGATGAAAACACCATCAACCGACCCCGACCGTTGAAGAAGAATAATTGATCGATTCAAACTCGGACAAAAACATCTATAAATTAGACCTACTGCAGATACCACTGTAATGCTAAACATCTTTGAGTGGACTCAATATAAGTATTCGCACCCTGTATATGAAAGCTTCATATACAATGTATCAAAATTCATTTGAGAATTCCTCTTACGAAACACCCAATGAAAGAAGCATTTGTTTCAGTCTAGACGAGATATGAGATTTCAATGTGTGAACTTTTCGATAGACAATTAGAATTTTCTTGTCCCGTTGTTTGATGGGTTCTGGATGACAATTCTCATACGTTTGTGTGAATCGGATGAGATGCAGATGAGTCTGCACTTTGGTTGGATTGGCTTCTGGTAGGGTACAGAGGGCTTCACCTGGAACTACTTCTTGGCATGGCTCGTTCGAAAATAAATAGTGTTGCTCATTGACAAAAAGGAATTTGTTTTCTGGAATGCTGATTTGGAAAAGGTTCAGTATGGTTTCAATAGGAAGGGAGTATGGATGATAATAATTATACTTCTCAATTTCAGTGAATGGCACTTTCAAAATGGAAACAGTCTAGTGACTGCTATTCTGGCGAGTAGACGTGCCCTCAACACGCTCCCGATAAAAGTATTTGAAAGTGATTTCGTGGAACAATATTCGAATGATTAATATAGACCAATACATCGAGAACTTGCCGTTGGTTTTTGAAACTTTATTTGAGATAAGTAACTGGATAACGTGTTAACAATCCACAATCTTTTTTCAACTTTTATCTAAACTGAGTGAATATGGAACAAAAACTGGATCTCCTTCTCAAGGCAGTTTCGGAAATAAAAACCGATATAAACGATATAAAAAAAAACGTAAATAATCTGGTGAACAACTAAAAGCAAGGGTTATCAAACTTGAATCCAAACTATCATACATAGAGAAACAACAGAGGATGAATGAAATTATTATTTACGCTATACCGGAGGATGATCAAGAAACGATTGAATCGCAGCAACAGAACATTATTCAATTTGTTGGTGGAAAGATGAATGTTTCCTTAGACAATCACCATATACAGGACATACGAAGAATCGGCACCAAAAAAGAAAACAAAATACGTCCCTTGCTGCTAAAAATGAATTCCTTGCCGAAAAAATATGAAATCTTGAGAAATGCAAAAAAGCTCAAAGGTACTCCATTTGTGATATCAGAAAATTTCACCCAAGAAGTGATGGAAACTAGGAGAAAACTAGCTCCTTACATGGATCAGGCAAGAAGACTGGGAAAAAAGGCATTCCTAAAGCAAAACTTCCTAATCATAGATAATAAAAAGTTTTCACTTGAGGAACTAGTGCAATGCCCCGATTACTTGTCGGAACCCGAGAAGAAACAACCTCGTACAGTTCCTTCTTTTTCGCAATACAAGTCGACCAGTTCCAACCCTAACTTGAAACCATACCAGTTACGCAACACCGTAAAGAACGCATAGGAATTCGAATTATCAACGAGATCCAATACACCTACTTCTTTAATGCATATCAATACCCAGTCAATGAGGCACAAATTGGACGACATAAATATGCTTCTAGAACATTTCCGCTATAAAAAACAAGAGATTGATATTTTGTGTATGTCAGAACATTGGCTAAAAGAAGAGGAAGTTGATTTTTATCAACCAGATGGCTACAAAACAGTTTCATGTTTCTCTCGTAATATATCAATGCATGGTGGTATCATAATCTTTGCGCGGGAGAATCTTAAGTTTGAAAAAATCACAATTTCTGATCCACTTCCTGAAGAAAAGAACATGGAGTATACTGTGGGTCTTTATCCTGAAAATAAGTTAATTATACTTTGTATCTATAGAAGTCCCCTGAGTAAGTTTGATATTTTTTCAAACATTTTTCTGGATGTAATGACAGAATTGTATAATAAATTCCGGAATTATTCAGTTATTGTTTGCAGAGATTTCAATATAAACTTCAATATGCCAAGTAAAAATAGAGAAGATCTGGATAATATCCTAACTATGCTTGAACTAACTGTGACTATCTCCGATCCAACACGAGTAACCCAACCCAACTTCATCGACTATTGATAACATCCTAGTTAAATTGGAAATGTCTTACTCTACTTCTGTTACAGAGGTTGGTCTTTCAGATCACCATGCATAATTTCTTCATATTTATAACCACCAGAAAAACAATGCTACCATATATAAAAAAAGGCGACTGTTTACTAAAAAGAATAACGAACTCTTTCGCAGGTCCTTGTCACAATTAACTTGGAATCAACTTTATGAAACGGAGGATGTTGATGACTCATTCGAGTTATTTTATTCGCTTTTCAACTCCTGTTTCAACAAAGCATTTCCCCCCAAAAAAGTGCCCTTGAAAGAAAAAAATAACTTCAAAGGGTGGATAACAACAGGAATAAAAAAATCATGTAGAAATAAACGTTTTTTACTTTCACTTAGAAAACAAACAGACAATCCCCGTATATTAGAATATATAGACGAATACAAGCGCATTCTGAAAAATGTTATATACTATGCGAAACTAGTTTACTTCAATACTACCATCAAGAACTCTGAAAGCAAGACCAAGACCACCTGGAATCTCGTAAACCATTTCACTAAAAAAGGGTGTAAAGGCATTGAAGAAGTTAAAATTTCAAAAAATGGCACTAATATTATAAATCCCCAAGTGATTTCTGAAGAATTTAAAGATTTTTTTTCATCTGAGCCTCTTCCCGTAGATTTTGAAAATACTTCCACTAGCAGCATGGAGCTATTGAAGAATACTAAATTTAATTCTGTTAATTCATTTTACCTTTTGCCGTTAACAGAAGTGGATGTTAAATTCTCAATAATATCGCAAAAGCCAAAAACTTCCACCGGTATCGACGATATACCAATGACAGTTATAAAAAATAATGTAGACCTACTCATCAAACCTTTGACATTCTTATTCAATAAATCTCTGTCCACTGGAACATTCCCAAATGCTTTCAAAACTTCCATTGTCATACCTATCTACAAAAAAGGAAATAAATAAGAAATAAACAACTATAGAGGCATTTCCCTATTGCCTAGCTTTTCAAAACTTCTGGAATGGATAGTTAATCAACAATTGAAAAAATATTTGGAAAAAATGAAAATTCTAACAGATTCGCAATTTGGATTCCGAGAGAATTCGAACACAATTGACGCTACATTCAGCCTGCTAGAACATGTAAACAGAGTTATTGAAAACAATGAACAACCTTTGGGCATTTTCTGTGACCTCTCCAAAGCTTTTGATTGCGTGGAACATGATACACTTCTGAACAAACTTGATTACTACGGCATACGTGGCATCCCTAAAAGATGGTTCGAAAGTTATCTTTCTAATAGGAGGATGTGTGTGAAAATTGAATCAACTGTCAATGACGAGATTACAAACTTCTTCTCGGAAACAGCACAAGTTAGAAAAGGTGTTCCCCAGGGTTCCATACTTGGCCCTACGCTATTTCTTATCTATGTCAACGACATCGTCAACAATGTTCCAGGAGCAACATTCTCTCTTTTTGCTGATGATACAAGCTTCATTGTTCATCATAAAGACCCACAGGCGCTACTCACCCTTTCGCAAGATATCATAAATGATATTATTGACTGGTTTAGAGCAAATAAACTCTTTCTCAACGTGAGCAAAACTCAAAGCATTCACTTCAATCTTTACAAGAAAAACACAAACATAGAAATCATGGTTGATGAAGAAGCCATAAATACGATGCCATCCTTGAAATTCTTAGGCCTCACAATCGATAGCGAACTGAATTGGTCAACTCATATTGAAATGTTGAATAAAAAACTCAGTAGTGCGATTTTTGCTATCAGAACCATCAGGATAAATACAAATGAGAAAGTGGCGAAAACAGTTTATTATGCTTATTTCCATAGTCTCTTACAATATGGTATAGAGTTTTGGGGGACAGCCGTAGATGCAACTTCAATATTCTTGACACAAAAGAAGGCAATTAGAACATTCTTTGGATTGAGACATAGAGACTCATGTAGGAATTACTTCGCAAACAATAAAATCTTCACCCTCATCAACTTATACATCTACAAAGTATCTCTTTTAATCCATAAAAATAGAAGAACGTTGTTACGTCCAGAAAATATATATACTTATCCAACTCGGGATCAGTCTGTCATCCTACCCAACTACAGATATAATAGAACACGCAGGGGACCTCTATATACTGGTATTAAAATTTACAACCATATTCCCACGTCACTAAAATTATACAGTGCTAATAAGTTCAAAAATGCATTAAAAGGGTTATTACACCAACATTCTATACTCTCGATGAATTTTTCAAAATCAAGTTGGAAATTAATAACAAATAACAATTCATCTTTATGTATTATATGTACCAATTAGCTAGTCACTTTTCCCTAAGCTCTAGGCTCAAATTCCATAGGCTCGAAAATATTGTCATTTTTTGTTGTAAGAGGTGTATGTATACATAGTGGTATTTTGGGAAATAAATGAAATGAAATGAAAATGAAATGAAAATGATTTCTTTTGGTATGCGTTGATGGTTTGTTGTAGTTATCGTTACGGGTTCGACTGTCCCGATGGTCCAGTAGGTTGGTCTGGAACAATAGGATGTCTTAGGTTATCGAAATGTACTTCACGGGTTTGATTGTTATCATTATTACTTATGATCCAAGTATTGTCTGAGTTGATTCGATCGATAGTGAATGATCCTATATAACGGTTCTGTGATTTGTTCCTTTCGCTTTCTGGGTTCCTTTCCAACACTTGGTATCTTACTTTAAAGACGTTTTGTTCGTGTTGGTTTTTATTCCTTTTAGAAAGTACACGTGTTTTGTCGTCCAGCAGTTTTACCTTAACATTTTCATAGGTTAGTGAAATTTTCTTACGATGGTTTTCTATTGGTGATAGTATTGGCGATCGTAAAATATATCGTGAATTTTTTATATGCGGATTCACACGAAAAGGAAGCCCTGTAATGTTCAAAGAACACCGCGTGAATCAAGGGACAGGAGATACGAATTAACATTTACTTTGAAATTCTGAAGCTTGTAAGACTCAGGAAAAACCTCTTCTGGCAAGGAGTTCCAAAGCTCAGCTTCTTTATTGAAAAAAGATCCCTGAGCAAGAAAGGTTCGACAGGTTTTCAAATTCACAACAAAGGGGTGGGAATTCTGTACTCGTCGAGTCATCCGAGCAGATATTGCCAAGGGAGAAACGATTGATAACAATTCAGAAGAGCATCGACCGTGAAAGTATCTATAGAAGAGAGACAAGTCTCCGACTCTTCTAGGATGTTCCAATGAAGTGAGCGAGTCTGTGAGCGAAGAATCATTAACGAGACGAATTGCCCTTCTCTGAATAGAATTGAGAAGCCTCAATGAATGTTTTGCTGCCGAACTCCACACATGAGAACTGTATTCCATGACAGGTCGTATCTGAGCCTTTGTAGATCATTAGAAGCTGACGAGAAGTGAAGTATTTCTTCGCGCGAAATAGAAATCCAAGTTTCTGGGAAGCATTTTTAGCGATCGATCTCACACGGTTTTCCCATGAGAGATTATCACTGATCGTAATTCCTAGCATCGAGATACTTGATTTTGTAGGAATAGTTTCTCCTGACATCTGAATATTTGTTGATGATCGATCGGCTTTTCTTGAGAAGAGACATGCCTGGGTTTTCGTAGCATTAAATTCAACCAAGTTCATGTTACCCCATTCTATTATTTTTGCCAAGTCGTCGGTAATTTCATTGACGTGAATGTTTCTTTGAATTTTTGTTTCCCGAGCTGGTATGGGGACTCTGAAAGAGAAACTGGTATATAGAGTACTGTCCTCTGTAAAATAATGTATTGAATAAGATGTTTTCTCGAGCAAATCTTTGATATGAAGCAGAAACAAATCAGGCGCCAGAACTGAACCCTGTGGAACACCTGCATTTATTTAGAGAATATCAGATGATACTCCATCAACAACCACATACAGAGACCTATCAGACAAGAAACTCTTCAACAAAGCACACAACTGAGGAGACAAACCATAAGACGGCAGCTTAGAAAAGAGACCCCGATGCCAAACTCGATCAAACGCTTTTGAAATATCGAGTGCAACAGCCCGATGGCTCTCCGAATTTTCCGATTGAATGCTGCCAAAAATGGGAAACATAAGCCAATAAGTCACTGGTTGATCTTTGATGGCAAAATCCGTATTGTCGATCACTAATTAATTATTCCTGATTTCTCTAGATATTCGATGAGCTATATATTGATTGCTTTTTCCATGACTTTGGAAATGATAGAAAGCAATGCAATTGGTCTATAACTACAAGGTATAGTTTTCTTTCCTTTTTTAGGAACTGGTTGATCTCTTGCTCTCCTCCAGGTCTTGAGAAAAATCCCCAGGTTATATGAAAGGTTGAATAATTCGCAAAGTACTGGTGTTAATTCGGGGGCACATACTTTCAGATCAATTGATGACATTTCATCAGATCCGTCTTCAGGTCAATTAAAATATTTCTTATAGTTTGTTGATGAAAAATTATCTCATGCATATGGTTGTCGACAGGCGTGATATTCGGGGGACCTTTTCCCGATGAGTCCAGAGTAGATTTCCAGCAAACATATTTGCAAATAAATTGGCTTTTTGTTGGGCAGTGGTGGTTTGTTATCCATCTTCTTTGGTTAAAGGGGGAAATGAACTGAAAGTGAAATTTTTGAAGACAGCTTTGGCAAATCACCAAAACGAACGAGAACCGTTTGAACATTCAACAAGTTTTGAACGAATTTTCTGATTATGTGCTTCTTAAGCAGCTTCAATTGTTGCACTACACCTATTTCTTGCGTTAACATACTCAGATCTCGTCTCCAAACTGGGGTCTTCGCGCCAGCGATTGAATGCCGCTTGTTTGGATGTGACAGCCTCCGAGCAGCTTTTATTGAGCCATGGTTTCTCAGACTGAGGTCTCTTTGTACTACTCGGAATAGACTTCTCGGAGCAGTGTGTCCAAAAATCAGCTCCAGAGGTGTATATCCTGTGGCGAAATGGATCGAATTGTTATATTCTATGGAAGCATATGTCATTAATCTTTGCGGAGTGTCGGTGGAGTGCTGTTTCACGATGCGATAATGTTCAGTTAGGGTGCCATGTAAACTTTCAATCTATTTTATGTAGCTTCAAGAGAGAAGAAAGTGTGCCATTCTGAAATTCAGTTCCTGAATCGAAAGTAATCAATTCTGGCATCCCAAAATGCTGGAAAAAATGAATGAGTTTATCTGATATTTCGATGGCGTTTTTGGTGTTCACAGAGTACGCCTTCCCAAATTTGGAAAATTCATCCACTATTGTGAAGAAAGTTTGACCTTTGATTCTGAATGAATCTGCATTCAATTTCTGAAACGGTTTAGTGGATGTTCCAGTTATTCTCAACGGTTTCGTTGGTCTATGCCTCTCGTGTTTTTTTTTTTACAAACCAAACAAGAGTTTATGAAGTTTTCTATCGATTGTTTCATATTGTTCCAGAAATATTTTCGATTGATGGCCTTATAAGTTTCATTGATGCCGCGATGATTGGTTTTTCCGTCATGGTAGTTCCTTATCAATTCTTCCTGTTCCATTTTATCTTCTTCGATCATTGTTCGATTTGCAGACCTTATTGAGATTGGGTGATCTTTGTTGAACGTGGTGCAGAAAGTTTCACAAAAATCCCTATACAGTTTTTCTTTGTCGAAGTAGCAGGAATATTCTTTCTTTGGCTCACAAAACTGAATCAGTAATGCTTTTGATTTCCGCATTGTTGTTGTCTTGAGAAATTTGGGCCTGTACTATAGTTTGTTTACCTCGTTTTATGACCTTTGGTTGTAGAGGATTGTTGAAAACGGTAGTTATTATGAATTGTTTCTCTTTATTATCGATCGCATCCTGAATAATTGATATACTATCCGGTGGTTCTGTTTCTTATCTGAAATCTACGGTGGTTTCCAAAATTTCTGGTGTTGCTGAAGATTCAAGTGGTGTTGAATTATCTATGGTCATGGGTTCCAAAATACCTGATGGAGAATCTGGAGCTCTGATAACTTCTTGTTGACTTCCTAAATCCATAAGTTCCGGTGTATTCAATTGATTTCGATTCTCTTCTTCCATCATGATGAGGTCATCTAGGAGTTGGTCCAGGTCGGGATCATTTTCTACTTGAGTTGATCTGGAGTCGACTTCTATCGGATTGATTCGGATCCTAGAGAGGGCATCGGCGTTCGTGTAATGTTTTCCTTTCCTGTATATGACAGTATAATCATATTCTTCGAGACGGAGTCTCCATCTGACTAACTTCGAGTTTGGATCTTTTACCAAAAAAAGCCACTGGAGTGGTTGGTGGTCCGTATAAATGGAAAATTTTCTTCCATAAATGTAGGGCCTGAAATACTTAGTGGTCCTAGCATCCGTAGTTAATACAAAGGTTTAGTGAAGCCGGGGTATTGTAGAATCGGGTCATTCATTAAAATTTTCTTCGAATTTTTGAAGCTCTCCACGAATTCGGGTGAATGTACAACCTTCGAGTTCTTCTTCAAACACTTAGTTGAAGGTTTTATCAGCTTCGCGAAATCTTTGATGAATCTTCTATAATAGCCTAGTAAGCCTAGAAATGACTTTATTTCCTTCTGGGTTTTCGGTATTGGAAATTTTCGGATGGCAATGACCTTATCAGGGTATAGTTTCACTCCGTTGGGTGTTATGGTGTGCCCAAGTTACGCCACTTCTTTTTTTTTTAATTCACTTTTGTCCAGTTGGATCTTGAAGTTGGATTTCCTTAGCCGTTTCAATACTTCCCCCAGATGTCCTTGTAGAGAAGTAGAAAGAATAATGATGTCATCAAAGTACACTAGATATTTTTCATTCTGAATGCCCCTGAGGATGTTGTCCATAACACGCTGAAACATTGCCGGAGCGTTTTTTAGACCAAACGGCATTCTCTTGTACTCATAATGACCATTCTCGGTGCTAAAAGCCGTTTTTCCGATGTCTCGTTGATCCATTTGTACCTGGAGAAAGTCCGACGCAAGGCTCGAAGTTGGGAAGTATTGACTTCGGCCTAACTTGTCTAGGATATCAGTAATATTGAGAAGAGGATACTTGTCATCTACAGTTTTTGGTTTAGTTTTCTGTAATCAAGTCTCCATTTTTTTCTTCCCGAAGCGTCCGGTTTCTTTGGAACAACCCGAACGGGTGAGCTCCACGGAGATGTTGAAGGTTGGGTGATTCCTTGCTGCAACATTGATTGAATCTGGGTTCGGACTTCTTGTTGGTGAACCTGTGGATATCTCTACGATTTGGTGAATATTGGCGTTTCATCGGTCAATTTTATGAAATGTTCCATTTGGTTAGTGAAGGACAGCGGAATTTGTTCGCAGTGAAATATGTCCTCGAACTCTGTTCATAATTTTTTTATTTGGATCCTCTCTTCATGATTCATATTGTCCAACCGCAAGTTTCGTAAATTTTCGTTCTGGATATCTTCATGTATGTCTTCATTTCTTCTTGAAAGAATCGATTGGTTGGATATCAATTGGTTCGAATAGATCAATCACCAATTTTTCATTTGTTGGGTTGATCATTGTTGTTATTGTAAGAATGTAGGCTTTCACGGCCGGTGTTGATACATCTCTGGTTTTTCGGGCTTGAGGGCCGTGTAGTGGAATTTTCACTTCCGGAGCTTTCGGCTACATCTGCGGCAGCCATCTTCAGCGGCGTGGTCTCACTCACTCCGACAGTCGGAGTAAACTCACATGGAGGAGTCCAACTAAGACCACGCCGCTGAAGATGGCTGCCGCAGATGTAGCCGAAAGCTCCGGAAGTAAAAATTCCACTACACGGCCCTCAAGCCCGAATAACCAGAGATGTATTGTTGTTATTGCTTTTCATTCATTCACTGTCACATATGCAGATGGCATCTCCAAGTTTTGTAATTTTTGGTAGTTTATAGCTCCTTCTTTCAAGTTTTATTGACTGGTACTTCCACGATGTGCTCCATTCTTGGGAAAAGTTCCATATGAAAAATTGTATTTTTCAATTTCGGTTTTCTTTTTTTTTTTTTTTCTCCTGCTCTCCTTCGAAGTGGAGTGGAATGATGGTTTCATTGGTAGTGAGCACGTTTTTTCTCAAATCAACTGAAGCTCCAATATTTCGTAATAAGTCAATTCCGATCAATCCATCGTATTTTGAATTGAAATCGAATATGTAAAATTTTTGGAAGAGATCTGGCCGTTTGAAGATTTTTGATAAAGGTATGGTTATGCTACAATTGTAGGTGGAAATATTGTGTGCCGACTGTATTTTTACGGATTTTCATTCTCAATTTCATAGGGACCTTCGAATGGTAGTTGCAATTTCGCACATATACCTCTCTTTTTGTCTGTCACTCTTGAAGAATTGATTATCACTAATTCTCTCTTCTCAAACTTCCCCCTTTTCTTTCTTCGCTGATTCTTCGTGCTCAAATATTTATTAGCATTCCTCTGTATCCTCTCATTCTCTCCCAGGCATTCTCCCAGTGATAATCTATTTTGGACACTCCTCTGTCACTGTATCTGGAACTTCATTTTAATAGTTCTGTACTAAATGTAGTGTTTCATCTTTTTTCTTGTGGTTTTCTTGTGAAACTATTCTTAAATATTTTAAAACTTCTCTTATGTATCTTTCTGTAGGGTTTGAAGCTGTATGTCTGATACTAGTATAGTTCTGTTTGATATCTGACCTCTTAGCGAATCTTTTCATTTTCTCATTGCTGAAATAGGTAGCATTATCTAGAATGATTTGTTGTGGTTTTCCTAATTCCATTATATATTCAGTTAAAATTTGTCTTACAATTTTGAAATTTGTGTTTGTCATTGCATATAATTTTACGAATTTTGAAAAATAGTCAGTTATTATGAATATGTTTTTGTTCTTGTTGTCTGTGGTTGTTAAATAACTGATAAAGTCCATAGAAATTATTTGTAGTGGTCTGTGTGTTATGATACTTCTAGGTTGATTTTTGTTAGTCATGTTCTCGTTTTTCCCTAATTGACATAGTCTGCATTTGTTTATGATGTCTTTTGTCATTTCTATGTCTTTCTTGCCAGTGTAGTTTTCCCTGAACGTCATCCATGTCTTTCTTCCCATGTGTGCATGATTGTGATGTATTTCGTCAATGTTTTTCTGTGTGAGTCCTTTTGTTATCATGTACAGTTCTTCCCCTTTAACTACCTTTTCTTTTTCAGTGAGTGATTTTTGGTCTTGTATTGTTGTTTGTAATGCGTAAAGTCTTGTCCTGTTTCTAAATACATTCACCCCTATTTCAATTTGTCTAGTATTGTTAGTTTTGTTAGTTTCCATTCTAGTTATTGTGTTTGTAACTATGTTTTGTCGTCTTGGTATATGTCTAATTTCAAATTTGTATTCTTGGAATAGTAATGCCCATCTTTGAATTCTATTACTAGCCCATTTACAGTTCACAATAGAAAGTAATGCCTCGTGGTCAGTGTCTAGGAAAATGTTTTCCCCTAGTAAAGGAAAAAGCTATTGGAACTTCTTTTCCCCCTTGATTTTGAACTAGCATTCCAGCATAAATCTTTGCATAAATGCATCAGTTCTTAAAATAAATGGCACAGTATAGTCTGGATGGTGAACTTCAAGATGATTCATGAAAATTTGTTTCAATTCTATGAAAGCTTGTTCTTGTTCCGTCCCCATTTCCATCTAACATTTTTCTTTGATAGCCCAAACAAAGGTAACTCTTTATTACTAAGATCTGCTATTAATCTCTTGAAATAATTGAGTATTTCCAAAAATCCTTTTAATGTCTTCAAGTTATTAGGTTTAGGATATTCTTGGATAGTTCTTGTTTTTTCTGGGTCCATTTCTAGTCCTGTTTCGTTCAATTTATAACCTAGATAGTTAACTTCCTTCTGGAAGAATCGACACTTTCCTAAATTAATTTTTAATCCTGCCTCATCTAACAATTGCAATACTTTAGCTGAGTGTTCTTTATGTATATATATTCATCTTCGGAATAAATGTAATGCTCTCTCTAGTGCTGGACAAGCTTATTGCAGCCCATATGGAACTACACAAAATCTATAAATTACCCCTTCTATATAAAAACCTGTATACTTTCTAGAATCTTCGTGTGAAGGAATCAACCAAAAACTATTCTCCATATCTATTTCAGAAAAACATTTGGTATTGGTAATTTTGCCAAAAATGGTTTCAATATTTAATGCTGCATATTGTGGAATAGTAATTTTATCTAATTCTCTGGCATCCAAACATAGCCTAAGATCACCATTTCTCTCAACTACAACTACGATAGGATTGATGTAATTAGTGGTACTTCTCTCTTTTATACCATGATTTACCATTTTTCCAATTTCCTTTCTTACTCGATCTCTGTACTTATATGGAATTGGACAGTTCTTTCATCTGATTTTTTCTATCTCTCCCACCTCTATTTTATGCACATATTCTCTAGCTACTCTTGATTCATTTTTAATCAAATCATTATGTTCATGCAATAATTCTTCCATATACTCTCTATATTTTTCATCATATTATTTCATCTTCTTTATTTTTATCAGCACATTCATACTTTTCATTCATTCTTCTCATGCATGATTTTTTTTTATATCTTCCTGCTCTTCTTCTACAAAAGTTAACCACTTACCATCCAATTCAATTCCTTTCTTTTCATAATTCATGTGAGCTCTCATTCTTTTTAACTGATCTGTACCAATGATTACATCATATTCCATATCATTCACCAGTAATAGTTGTAAATCTAGGTTTTCATTATTTATTTTCACCTTTACGTCTTTATATTGGTTTGTTTCTGCCAGTTTTTTACCATTTACTCCTATTGAATTTGCTTTTGGCATTATTATAACATTGTTTTGTAATTCCAAATCCTTTGTTGCAGCTCTAAGCTTTATTAGCTTAGGAGAGAAAAATGGACAGCACTCTCGTAATTTTCACAAGAATCTATTTTGCAGAAAATTAAAGGAAAACTTTCGACAGCATGTGAAATTTTACCGGTGTAGTCTCAGCAACTCAGGTTCGAAAGGGCCCTTTCGTCAGCTTCTATCTTCCAGCACGTCCTGGGAAGTCCCGTAAAAGAGTCCAGGGATTCTTCGTTCAGCAAACAACAAAAACACCGGAGTGTACCCGTACACCACACACAAAATTCAAGAAAATAGAAAAGTAAATAATTATAGGCGAAAAATGTCTTTTGCGGAAAATATATATTGAAAGCGTCGCGTGTCGAGGATTATTCGACGATCGTATTCACCCACGTTCTTCAACTCTAGCGTTCAAATCAACAATAGTATCATCGTAGGTTTTTTCTCTCGGATAGTGGCCTTGAGCGAGGGCCAGTGAAAATTCGAAATCTCATGCTGTTTATCCCAGGTGCGCGGGAAGTAAATGCTCATAAAAATATAATGATTTGTTTTGCTGCAACATTCTGCCCCGGGAAAATGCATAAGGCATTTTTGAGAATATAAATTATATATTACCAAAAGAAAAAAATTCAAACAAAATTAAGAGAAAAAAAATTCTAGTTCGAAATTCATAACGAACATACAGAAACTGAAACGCAGTGATACATATATACAAATATAGACACAAATAAGATGCCATAATATTCTAAATCGGTAAAGGACATAACTTTACGAGAGGTCTTTTTAGCTCTCCAGGAGCGGTTTTAATCGTGGCTACACGGGATATACCGTCACTTCCAGGGTACAACGATAGTATGCGAGCCAGAATCCGCTTAGACGGTGGTAAATTATTGTCTACAACAAGAACGAGTGCGCCAATTTCGGGGGAAATATTTCTATCGAGCCATTTACTACGCTGCTGCAGTGTTCGCAGGTATTCTCGATGCCACCGTTTCCAAAAGTCTTGGTGAACTCGTTGCAATAATTGCCAGCGGGATAATCTATTCATAGGGACAGTTGTAAAGTCCGGAGAAGGAAAAGCGGTGAGCGGTTCAATCGTAAGAAAATGTCCAGGCGTTAAAGCATTGATATCTTCAATATCGGATGATAAGGGTGAGAGTGGTCGTGAGTTTAATAAAGATTCGATCAAAGCTAACACTGTGGAAAATTCCTCAAAAGTGAGAATTTGACTACCAATTACTTTTGTCAAATGACGTTTGACGGATTAAATTCCCGCTTCAGCTAGGCCGTTGAAATGCGGACCTGTAGGAGGGGAAAATTTAAAAGTTATAAGTTCCTTCTCTGCTGCGTTCTGCATTAATTTTAGTTCTCGACTTGCACCTACAAAATTGGTTGCATTATCGCAATATAAATGAGAAATGCGGCCGCGACGCGCCATAAATCGTTGTAACGCTGCCAAAAACGTTTCAGTGGATAAGTCACTGGCAAGTTCGAGATGAACGGCTTTAGTAGTAAAGCAGACAAATAAGCATAAGTAAGATTAATTGGTTTTTACACCTCAATGACGACTAGGAGTTACTAGGAACGGTCCTCCAAAATCTACCCCAGAATGGGAGAAGGGCTTAACTTGAGAAATCCGCGATATAGGTAATGAAGCCATCGGCGGCTGAAACTGTTTGGGATTTTGCTTCCAACAGGTCAAACATTCAGATAGGACCGAATTAATAGCTCTTTTCGGAGAGAGAATCCAAAAAGTTTGTGAAATTAGAAATTGGGTTGTGCGAAACCCACTATGAAAATATTTTTGGTGAGAGCGTGGACAGGTACGCGTCCGGTACGCATCTATTCGTACGAACGTTTTTCTCTCCCCTCCCCCGCGTCCCTTCGTTCCTCGGTCTTTCCCTGTGTCTTTCCGGCTCCTTTCCCTCCCTTTTCCCCCCCCCCTTCCCCCCCCCCCCCCCCCCCCCCTCCTCCTTTTTTTTTTTTTTTTTTTTTCCTCCCCCCCCCCCCTTCCCCTTTTTTTTCTCTTCCCTTTCCTCCTTCCCCCCCCCCCCCCCCCCCCCTCTTTTTTCTTTTTTCCCTTTCTCCTAAATTCAACAATCAATGTACGTTAAGCGACTTTGACGAAGGGAACTAGAATAGGATGGACACAGCGAGGGGGGGTTTTTGAAACCAAATGTAGGATGTGAATCAGAAAAATCAGGAGATGACGATGGGCAAAACTTAGGTTTATAACTCCGATATAATTCCCAAATTGTTACCTCACCAATATGTACATCGAGAGAAAAAACGAGAACATTTTGAATTTTGTTTGTAAAAGACATGTACGAACACTGTCAAATGTGACAACTGTCTGTTCTTGCCGAAGAAGACTTATAATTATGTTGAGGAATCGATATATAGATTAAAAACAACCCACCAAACCCTTTAGTATTGTGGTTGAGATAACCGATCATTTCGGTGTTTTTCTGCTTGCGGTCCTCGTGCCGCAACGCGCCCGCTCTGGGATTTTACAAAGCGCGCCCGCCGAAGGGTAATTTATTTGTTATTACCTATCATGGAGCAAATCGTATTTTTTCTCCTTTCTTTTCTTCCCTCCCCCTCCCACTCCCCCCTCCCCCCTCCCCCCCCCCCCCGCGTGGTTTAAGCGACCACCAACTCGAAAAACTTCTTGATGATCTATAAAAACACCAAGTTTTCGTAACGGCCTTGAAAAACTTTGTCGTTCTAATTCTTGTGCGAAGTACACTTGCTGAGTGAATTTCACTAGTACAATTAAAGCGCAGTTATAGTCGTAAATAGATAAGCACACTGGTTCGTTTATCACGCGGGTTTTTTGAATTATGAAGGAAACGCAAAACATAAGCTACTATTCTCTGTAGAGTAGTGAAACAAGAATGATGATTGAGTAGACTTTCTATACAATTTTCTGCAAGAATGTTGGATTAAAAAGTGAGTGTTCTTTCTTTAGGAGCCCATTAAACCATGATTCACACGAGAGAAATGCTGAGGGACATACGCCACGCGAGGCTATCGGCTGGATTTTGATTACCAGCGTGTATGTCAGACTTCGCTTCCCCTGCGGAGAACCTTTTACCCAATGCAGCGCGATCCGTGAGTCGGACCATGCATAAATATTCTCAAATGTGCAATAGTACCTAGGCGCACAACTCCAATCTAGCAATAGTCAACTTTTTTGAGTGAGAGGCTACTTTAGATTTTGAACATTAAAATTTGATAGAAATTTCTTTCGATATTTTATGAAAACTACGTATATATAAAACACATGCATAACCTCTCTCACTTGCATCACAAAAGCCATGAAGTTCCGATTTATTTGAATGAGCTACAAGCGTTAAACGAGGAATGTCAAGTTTCGATAATAATTGAAGTTCAGCTTTGTATTGTTGCCACAGAATAACTATTTCATCCAAAGGAAAATCATCCCAACCATCTCCTGACACCCAAAGTCGTTGAATCAGATGTTTAGTAAAAAACGTGACGGGAGAAATAAATCCTAAAGGGTCATAGACACTTGCGAGTTCGAATACCATTATTCGTTTCGAACATTTTTGGGTTTCACGCGGATTTACATTGAAACAAAAACTACCTCGAAAAAGATTCCACTGCAAACCTAATACTTTTAAAGACGGTTCATTTGAATCTGATTGAAAATCAAGAGGTTGGTGGGACAAAAAAGAGGGCGGTAAGTCTGCTAAAAGAGAAGGTTCATTGCTTGACCACTTTCTCAATTCGAAACCACCCTTGCGCATAAGTGAAATAAGTTGATTTCGCGTTTCGACGGCTTCGTTCAGAGTTGCGGTGCCAAAAACAAAATCATCAATATATGAAAAGTTGCGGATTATTCTAGTAGCGAGCGGATAATTTTTTCCATTGTCTTCACATAATTGAAGTAAACATTTCAGAGCTAAGAAGGGTGAAGATGTAAGGCCGTACGTAAGTGTGCGTAAACGATATTCCTTCACATCATCTTTCGGTGAAAATCTCCAGAAGATTCTTTGATAATCTTGTTGCGAAGGATGAATCCAGATCATACGATACATTTTGCTTATATCTAGGCATAAAATATAGAAATTCAAACGGAAATTAAGTAAAATATGGCAAATATCTTGTTGTAACTTCGGTCCGGACAATAAGCAATCATTTAAAGACTTTTGATTTGTCAATTTGGCGGAGGCGTTAAAAACTACTCGAAGTTTTGTCATGAGACTCTCTGGCTTGAGTATGCAATGATGGATTAAATAAAACAAATTTTGAGAAATGTTGACAGTATTCATCAATTCCATGTGATTTAGCTGAAGATACTCTTTCATAAAATCAGAATATTGTGAATACAATTCGGGTTGCTTTAGCAAACGGCGTTCTAGCGAATAGAAACGTGATAAGGCATAATCTCGAATGCCAGGAAAAGTAGGATTACATTCACGAAAAGGAAGAAAAACAATGAATTTTCCATCATTACTTCGACTATAAGTTTCGGAAAACATTTTTTTACATAAAGAGTCATCCGGGCTTTGAAATGTTATTTCCGGAACATTTTCAACTTCCCAAAATTCATTGATTGTATTTTCTACGGAGAGCGTCTCCTTTGTGTGACAAAGAAGAGAAGTAGTCGAAACAGAATTGGTAATATTAATTTTTCCCATCAAAATATAACCAAGAACAGTATTCATCGCGATAGGATCGTTTTATTTTCCAGCTATAGTTCCTGGCAAAAGCACTTTAGGAAATATATCCGCGCCGAGTAAAATATCTATGTTTCCCGGTTAATAGAAAGTTGTATCAGCAAGTTGCAAAGTTTTTATGTGATTCCATTTGCTATGAGGCAAAGTGAACGAAGGTAAAGGATCACAAATGGTATACAAAATTATTGCGTCTGTAAACATAAGCGGTGATTCTGAACCTGAAGGTTTCAAGGTAAGGGGTACCGAACCGTTAGTAATTTTCGAATGCATATGACCCAGTCCTTTCACTTCAATGACATTGCGGACTTTCGTAAACCTAATTTGGGAACTGCTTTTTTAGTAATGAACAAAACCATACTTTCCGAGTCCAGTGAACACCGAAAAGCGTGATAATTTCCTCGATTATTGCAAACATCAATCCAAGCTGTCGATAACAAAGTATTTTGGTTGTGAGAAACTACTCCAGCGGCGCTAAGAAGAGAATTCTGTGACGGTTGTACTGGTTCTGGACTATTCAAATCCAGATCTGCAGCCGAATTCCCGAGATTCGATTTGTGTTCTGTCCTATTATCTCCCGTTTTGATAGAATTGGTTTTCCAACCATCCCCTTTCGAACATAAAAGAGTGTGATGAAATTTCCTGTTACACTTTCACACTGATGAGTCGATCGGCAAGATTTCAACTCGTATAAATTGCTTAAACAGTTAAAACATAAACGGCGCGATTTACAAAAATTATAACGTTCTTTTTGTGCTTGCGAAGTGAATGCGGTACAATGATTAAGGGCATGATCTTCTTTGCAGAAAAAACAATTATGAGCGGAGGTTCGCGGAGGATTGTTGGCAACGAAAAAGCTATTGGTGGAGAACATACTGTATGATTTTGATTCACAGTTCTGGAGGGACGAGTGCGGGAAGGGTTTGGTGGCAATGTGTCCATTACAAAACATTCTTGTTTTAAAAATTCAACTAATTTCACATAAGTTGGCATTTCGCGTGAACGATGTTCCAATTCAAAGCGAGAAGTTGTTGAAGAACAAAATCCCATTGGTCTACGGGGTAACCTAAACCCTTTAAGGCCTCAAGATTTTCAGAAAAAGTGTCTAATAATTTAAGAAAAGAAGCGGAGTTATCTCTCGTAGTTTTGGGACAATTTTCGATATCGGCCCAATGAGCTTGTGCTCTGAGTCTCTTATTGTCATATCTTTCAATCAACGTATTGTAAGCAATTATATAATTGTGAGAAGTTATCTTTAGTATGCAGACCACAGCAGCCGGTGGATCTTTCAAAGAATTCACAAGATAATTGAATTTCTCAACGTTACTTAACGAAGGATTATTATGTACCATAGAATTGAATCGATCTAAAAATGAAGTGAACAGTTTGTAATCACCTTCAAATTTTACGAGATCTATTTGCGGTAATCGGAGGTTCGAACTATGCGAGTTAAAAGCGGTGGCAGGGGTTAACATGGTGCTATTCAAAGTAGGGGAATTTTCATTTTCGAATAAGTCGTTATACGTGGCCTTGACGGTATAATAATCATCAAGAAACCCTTGGCGAATCACATTTTCTGAATCGATGTCTTCTCCAGAGTCTCCACTGAGCAAAGTTTTGATTAAAGCGCTATGGTGTTTCATAAATTCATCGTGAATATCCTGAATATCAGCATATCTTACTTTGAACAAAGTTTGGCGTGATTTTTCGGTCTTTGCCTGATTAGCTAATGTAACAAGGACACTCATGTTAGTAAGGCAAAAATTGCGATTATGTTTATATTGTTTCACTTTCTCCATTATTTTGGAAACGATGTCAACGCGAAAAAAGCTGAGAAAAAACTAATGGAATGCGAAATGCGCAAAAAATGACCGGTCGGCTGAAGTGCGATACGATCGAACACAATTTTTTATATAGCGATGCGGAATGGGTTTAAATTGGAATATGGAAGTTGCGATAATTCGAAAATTAGTAATAAGTGTTCAATTCGACTGAAATTTTCACAAATTTTCTATTTTGTGAAAAGGAGGTTGAAAACATATATGCGTTCTGAGTAAATGCGATTAAGTCTCTGTATGTACGTGGCGAAATTTTTGAAATATTACCGAACGAATTTTGCGAAGGAAAATTAAGAAAAATCACGAGACGAATCCGGCTCGAAGGACCAAATGTTGCAGCTCTAAGCTTTATTAGCTTAGGAGATAAAAATGGACAGCACTCTCGTAATTTTCACCAGTAATAGTTGTAAATCTAGGTTTTCATTATTTATTTTCACCTTTACGTCTTTATATTGGTTTGTTTCTGCCAGTTTTTTACCATTTACTCCTATTGAATTTGCTTTTGGCATTATTATAACATTGTTTTGTAATTCCAAATCCTTTGTTGCAGCTCTAAGCTTTATTAGCTTAGGAGAGAAAAATGGACAGCACTCGCGTGATTTTCACAAGAATCTATTTTGCGGGAAATTAAAGGGAAACTTTCGACAGCATGAGAAATCTTACCGGTGTAGTCCCAGCAACTCAGGTTCGAAAGGGCCCTTTCATCAGCTTCTATCTTCCAGCACGTCCTGGAAAGTCCCGTAAAAGAGTCCAGGGATTCTTCGTTCAGCAAACAATAAAAACACCGGAGTGTACCCGTATACCATACACAAAATTCAAGAAAATAGAAAAGTAAATAATTATAGGCGAAAAATGTCTTTTGCGGAAAATATATGTTGAAAGCGTCGCGTGTCGAGAATTATTCGACAATCGTATTCACCCACGTTCTTCAACTCTAGTGTTCAAATCAACAATAGTATCATCGTAGGTTTTTCTCTCGGATAGTGGCCTTGAGCGAGGGCCAGTGAAAATTCGAAATGTCATGCTGTTTATCCCAGGTGCGCGGAAAGTAAATGCTCATTAAAATATAATGATTTGTTGTCCTGCAACATCCTTGATAATTTTTCCTTCAATAACGAAGCTTCAGAACCCGTATATATTAATATAGTAATTTGTTTTTGCCCTATATTTCATTTAAAAATGATTAATCCTACTAATTGTTATTCCTCTGTGTTATTTGATTTTATAAATTCCATGGGGTGATCATAGGAATGTGATTCCAACTTTTCATATGGATTCAACAAAAATTTTGATTTTCAGTTGAAGTTGATGCCTATGTTTGTTGTGTTACTACATTTTCCTGTGCCCTGTCATTTTGTCTGTCTCTATCCCTTTCCATGCTTGTCTCTTTCCTTCGAAAGTGTACCTGTCTTGTTCTTTCCGTATTGTTTTCTTGATATGTGTCTTGTCTTCTGTCTCTATTGTAAAATTGTGTTTTTTTTTTGTTGTCGTGTGTTGTTTGTTTCATTGTTATTGTTGTTTCTATAATTGTTATTGTATTGTGCCCTGTAATTTCCGCTCTGATTGCTAATGTTATGATTGTAGTTTTGGTTTCTTTGTTGGTAATTATTCTGACGGTAGTTATTGTATGTGTTCTGATTATTACGTTCTCTGTTGTTTTGTTGTGTGTAATTATTATTATTATAGCTGTTGTATCTGTTTGTATTAGTATTTCTGTTGGTACAGTTATTCTGTATTTGTGAATTGTTTTGGTAGTTTCTGTTTGCATTCATTTTTCTATTGTATCTGTCATACCTATTTCTGTGAGATAACGTTCGTTCAAGTCTGAGTAAATATTTGCTAAGCCTGTCCATCGTTTTCATTTCATGTAAGTTTATTATTCCAAAAATGCCCTGTTTAAAATGCCTACTTATATTGCCTACTATTTCCTCTTCTTCCATTATAGGATTCAGATGTTGAGCAATAGCAAATATTTGTATGAATTTCCAATATCTATCATTTCATTTAGTGTGCTTTCATAGAATGTTGCATTTTTCTGTTCCATTTTGTCCTCGAATTGTTTTTACAAATCTATATATATTTTTTATTTTCTTTCAAATGATTATGCATCTTTGTCTTCAGTTTTTTTATATTCTCTTGCATTTCCTGCCTGACATTTTCTATGTTTCCTTCCACACTCTCTATGTTTCCTTGCAAATCCTCTTTCACACCCTCAATGTTTCCTTTCACACTCTCAATATTTTCTTGCAGATTATCTTGCACATTCTCTATTTCATTAGATATGAATTGCATCAGCATTTGTATCTGTTTTTCCAATTCCATACTTTCTCCAGTTGCTCCTTGTTCACTCACTACTCCGACCAGTCCTTCTCTTTCCTGCACTCTTTCCTCCACTACTCTCACCTTGGTCTCCACTCTCTCCATTTGCACCTGTACGTTTTTCGTCTCTCAGATCCATTTTCACTATTTTCGATTATTCTACAAACTTACAATCTTTCGAAACCTCTTACTCTTTCCAGTCACACTTTTCACTCCTATCAATCTTACAATCTACCTTTAAATTTACCCTTTTCAAATCGAGCTCCACGTTGTTGGAGCCAATTGTTATAAAATGAACCCCTGTGAATTTTTTTAATTGAGACAAATATGAAAAGATGTATATGAGAACAGCTAAATTACTTACACTGGTTTACTCTTTGTAAAAATTGTATTACTTTTTTTTTCAGCAGCTCAGCTAAGTCTTTGCCCAAGAAACATGCAGTCTCTTATCTCTGGTTGAGTTCAAGGAAGGGTTGCCAAAAATCGATTTTTTCAATGAAACTTTTGTCAGATAGTTATGCTAATAATAAAATTTCTATATTCAAACTCCAAAACAAAGATGTGTTCTATTTCATTAATTTTCCAGGTTATGCAATTTGAATTGTGAGATTCCCAATGAATTCTTCTTATATCTGCCTAACCTGAGCTAGATACCTTACCAACGAGATCACCTGCTGATGCAGGTTTCTCTGAACAGACATAACCAAATGAACTTCAGTGTTCCGAGTTGAACTGGATGTTGGAACGCTCCCTTACGAAATGTTGTACAAATTTATCGGAGTTCCGCTCGAAGTTGAATTCGGAACATTCTACCATCGTCCATAGATATTTCTATGGACGATGATTCTACTAATGTTAGAATATCAAGGTCAATTCACTAAATTCTTTGGTTATTGTTGTTGTTAGTGGGTTTAATGGGCACCGTTCTAGACATATACCCAAAGTGAAGTTTATTGCTATTAGTAAGTGTGTGTTTTAGGCTTGTTACTAGCTCCCCACGCCTTAGGTTTGATTCAAACAGATCCGAAATACGATCGTACGACGATCAGATAGCTTTCTGATTGGTCTAAGTTGGTCTAAATTTAGACCAATCAGAAAGCTATCTGATCGTCGTACGATCGAATTTCGGATCTGTCTGAATCCAGCCTTACTCAGGAGCAGCATGTTCGCAGACCTGTCAACCATGAAACGTGGCAGGAGTCATTCGCCAACACGACAGAGAAATTCTTATAAAGAAAAATTTCTGCCCCGAGCGAACTCGGGACCTCTAGAGCCACAGGCGGACGCGGAACCACAGAGCCAACTCCCTCGCCTTCTTTGGTTATGTTTGAAAGTTTTTACACTGAATAGAATATATTGACAAATTGGAATGATACCAGCAATGAATAATGGATATAGTGGTCAGAAAGTTCTACTAATAGCGCACAAATGGTTCACTTTGGTTTTGGTTCGAGGAAATGACCGATTGTCTGAAAATTGCGATTTCTAGTTCGACTGAAATCGTAATCGTTGATCAGGATGAATATTTTTGCGTTGGAAAATATCTGCTGGATCTGATGATAGGAGAAACTTTATTCTGTGCTTCGATTATACTTTTCTGCATTCAATTTGCATGGATTGCACTCAATTTTCTTTGCTTCATTCTACAACTTGATGATTTTTGAAATGCCGGTACAATTTTTTAAGCTTTCACCATTTTCTAACATTAAACAATCCCCTCTATTAACAAAGTTCCATTGCTATCCATCGTTCTCGGCACTCACGATTTTTGTTTCGTAAACTTATATTCGCACTTTGATTTGTCATCTCAACCTATTTTCTAATTAATATTCACAAATATTTCTCAACTTATAGCCTGAATTTTTGTACATTAAATGATTATCACAGTTTTTTTCTACAAAAAAAAATTCTAATTCTTTTCATTACTGGCTCTATCAATGAAGATTCGATATTTGGTCTTTTTTATATAAGGACTGTATGTTAGGATTTTCTGATATACTTTGTTCAACGATCCTTTGCCGTTACATCATAATCGGTGACGTATTCTGCTGATTTACGTTTGTCTTATATTAGTTGAATGTTATTTTACACTCAACCTCAAAATTATTATTCGTAGGTACCTTCCTACCTGCAGAATAATATCGCATACACTTGTGTTCTTATTGCGCGTTGATGTATGATATAAATCGATGATCCTCGAGCAGAAACATGTCCGACATGAACTTCGATTTTGTAGTCTCTTTCCATTCCACTAGTAGCTAGTTTTTGAACAGTTCCAATAGATA
This sequence comes from Zygogramma bicolorata, assembly GCA_032362365.1. Lineage (NCBI taxonomy): Eukaryota > Metazoa > Arthropoda > Insecta > Coleoptera > Chrysomelidae > Zygogramma > Zygogramma bicolorata. The sequence continues at coordinate 147,731 of JAVJAQ010001233.1, forward strand.
TTTCTAGAGCATCAGCAACACGCTATAGAATTCAATAAAATCAAATCAATAAAAACTTACATTTTGCATAACATAGGTAGATACATACGTTGTAGACTGCATTTAACGGTAAAAGCGGCACTCCAGCATCTCTTTCTCTTGAAAAGTAGTCAATCAACTTCAAAATTAAGCTTTGCTTTTTCTCATTACACCGGAAAGGCATTTTGACAATGAAAAATTAACTGAAAAAGGCGAAAATGGCCGAAAATACTGAACAAATCAAACTATGACAACTGAACTGTCAAAAATAACAAATGAAATTCACATCGACATTAGACATACGTTAATGACGTCATAATTCCGTCTCATCCATTTCATGAATGAGAGATAAAGTTGGAGAACCTATGACGTAACGGCAAAGGATGGTTGAACAAGGATTACCTGAAATTAATTTTCTTTTTCTTATCATATAACTCCTTTCTGCAAAATTATTTTTTCTGACTGTTTAGTATGCTTTAGTTTTGCTTTATGATCAGGCAGATGATTGTTCTTTTAGAGAAATTGGCTGCTGGCTGTTGGTTTCTTATTGCACGAAAGAATGTTTCGGAACAACCAGATTTGCTGCGAAAACTATGATTTTTGACAATTAGGAAAGATTCTCTGGATTTCTATGGCTGTCTGCTCGAATATGAGGTACTTCAGAGTTAAGGTGAGTATTTAGCCTTTTCCAGTGATAATAATGATGATATTTTCTATAAAATTGTTACCTACGAATTACTTTCATGACAATATATATATATATATATATATATATATATATATATATATATATATATATATATATGTTTATAATTTGATGAGTTCAGGGACACATTTTGTATATCGACGTATATAGGTTAATTCGATCATATATGAGTGGGTGTTTCCATAAATATCCGAAAAATGAAAATATCTATAGCCGTTTTCATTCCAAAAGAGTTTTTGGAAAAACGGTATACTTCCAGGACATTTCATTGAATTAGGAATCAGTGAAGTGATTATCTAATGTATATAGGATATTTCTGTCATATATCAGTTTGGGCTATCTGGGATTATGAAAAAATAATATTATTTGCATTTGTTTTGATTTATTGAATATTTTTGGAAGATCGGTATACTTCCAGGACATTTCATTGAATTAGGAATCAGTGAAGTGATTATCTGAAGTATATAGTTATTTCTGTCGTATATCACTGTCGGCATTCTGGGATCATGAGAAAATAATATTTTTCGAATTCGTTTTGATTTGACGAATGTTTTTGGAAGATCGGTATACTTCCAGGACATTTCATTGAATTAGGAATAAGTGAAGTGATTATCTGAAGTATATAGGTTATTTCTGTCATATGTCAATTTGGGCATTCTGGGATAATGAAAAAATTATATTATTTGCATTCGTTTTGATTTGATGAATGTTTTTGGAAGATCGGTATACTTTCAGGACATTTCATTGGGTTAGTAATCAGTGAAGTAGGTAATTATCTGAATTATATAGGTTATTTTTGTCATATATCACTCAGGCGATTATTGAAAAATAATATTATTTTCATTCATTTTGATTAATAAATATTTTTGGAACATCGTTATAATTCCATCAGAACATTTCATTGGATTGGGAATCAGTGAAACCGTCATATATCACTTAGATTTCCCTCTTGTAGAAAAAAGTAATAAAGCTACAAACCCGATTCGATTGAGACAAATTACCAAAGTTTTCCATTCAAATACGTGTATGTTATGTTATATTAAGTTTTCATTAGGTATGGAATACATTCAATAAAAGTTTCGATTTCACATGTATTAGGTGAACAATATAACAATGTTAGAATGAAAAGAAGAACACATTTATTGGTGAAATATCTTGACTACGCAATTTTAATTTATAGATACTTTTTACTGTGTCATCTGGAATGAATTTAAATGATAAGTTTTTGACAAACCTATCAACGAAATGAACTGAAAATGAAAAAATCCTCTAGATGTGTGACGTATTTCATTCAAGATCAAAGAAGTATAATATAATACTCGACAATATTATAGGTTAATTCAATCATATAGAAGTGGGGGTTTCTATTGATCCGAAAAATGAAAATATTTATAGCTGCTCTCATTCCAGAAGAGTTTTTCCAGGAGATTTAATTAGATAAGCAATCAATGATGTAATTATCTGAAGTATATAGGTCATTTCTGTCATATATCACTTAGGGCATTCTGGAATTATGGAAAAATAATATTATTTGCATTTGTTTTGATTTAATAATTTTTTTTGGGAGATCGGTATACTTACAGGACATTTCGTTGGATTAGGAATCAGTGAAGTAAAATTATCTGATGTATTATATAGTTATTTCTGTCATAGGTCACTTTGGGCATTCTGGGATTATGAAAAAATGAAGTTATTTGCATTTGTTTTGATTCAATAAATGTTTTTGGATGATTGGTATACACCCAGGATATTCGACCCAAGTAGCACAACCATATTAGACCAACAGTGTTTTTATATTACGGGAACATTGACCTTATATTGGAAATATCATATTGGCCATACAGAAAATGTGAACATATAGCGATATTGGATCAATTTTCGAAAAAAATGTAAGGATATATCGACAAAAAGATATATTCGATTAATGTCACTTCATAATTTTCAGTAATTATGTTCGGAAGTATTCATTCGTTTTTCACCTGACAGTCAAACAATAAAATTCACTTACTCACATGTATTAAAACCGAATACTCAACTGGAAATATTTCTGGCTGCTGTGGGGCTTGAACTCACTATCTTCATAATAACAATATCATTTGTCGACCACTATACACACTACGCCACGGGTAAACTTGTTTTCAGAATGAGTGAAGTGGTATAGAAGTGGTGACTTCAAGTTATGTTCAAGACAACATCAAAATGTTAGCAAGTTTGGTCATAATGAAAATATATTTGAAAAATCCGTGAAGGATTACTATCTCATGTAAAGATGGAAAGGAATGTGAAACTTGCTGTGCAAAAAGTTTTCGACGTAATTTTCTGGTATTGAAATTCGACACGTATCGATATTTGAATTTTTCCACAGTTTTTAAGGAATAATCCATTATAAATATTGTATCACCAATATCTATATTTGTTTGAATACACTATGTGATCAATCTCGAAATCTCAATACCCTTCAATATTCAAGCAATATCAGAATTTGCATATCTATATTGCAGTATTATGCCAACATAAGTACCACCTAATTTGAATTCAATATTGTAATCTACACTCCCAAACAATATCGGACATATATTGTAATTACGATGTTGAAAAAAATATGCAGACAATATTGAAATATATGTTGTTGAACTAATATTATTTAATATCACCTGAAACGGAAATGTTGATACTAGTATTAAGTTATCAAACCCATATTGTATCCATATTGCACCTTACAATATGCACTTCAAATTTATTGAACCAATATACATATTGAAATATCGGTTTATCAATATTGATTCATATTAGTTCAACACAACTTTTTCCACTTACGAGACATCTATATTGAACCAATCACAGTAGTAAGTGTGACACATCATTGAAGAGATAATATCATAAGAAGTTCAGCCATATCAATTTTCGCTACCTAACTTTTTATTTTGGCGCCCTCTAGCGGGAAAAACAACTGTTCCGTATTCTAAAATAGGATATTTCATTTGCATGCTTTTTTTACATAAATTTGGTGACAATGCATTATAGAATTTTTCTAAGGAAAAGAAACAATACAATTTTGAATCGAATCGGAACATAATTAGTCCCATTCACCATCTTGGAGCCATCATCTTGTTTTTTGCATTGACAAACAAATCATAATTTCCTATCCTGCAAACCACCACATATAAATTTTGAATCGAATCGGACCATAATTGCAAATCTCGTCAGCCATTTTGAGGGCACCATTTTGTGTTTTCTGCTGTAATGTATTGTCACCGCTTTTATATCGAATTATCTTGCAAATGGAGTATCAAAATCTGGAATACGGAACATTTTTCCCCCAAGAGGGCGCCAAAATAGAAAGTTAGGATGCGAAAATTGATTTGGCTGAATTCCTTATAAAATTACCTCTTCAATGATGTGTATCACTTACTATTTTCCCTATTCAAATTGTATGGGTAATTGCACGTTAAAAGGTAAGGCCTTGTTGATCCATTGCTCGCACAAGTTCCGACTTCTGAGGGTTGACGTTCGTCAGCTGATTAACGGAACGAACAACAACAACAAAAACAATTGGTATTGGGTATTGGTGAGTTGGATGGTGACAGATGCGCTGCGACCTGCTTAGATCTATTGTGTCCCATCTTCTTCTGCTATCTCAAGGTGTTCTCGTTTATAGCAGCCCCTCAAGCCTCAATTCCTTCAGGAATTCAAGGATTTTGGGGGGATCTATTCGTGGTATTTCTCCCACAGTCAGCTGGAATGGTCCCAGTATATTCGATCTTTTGTGATGTACATCAAAACACTCCATCATGGGGATGTGATGGGGTGTTTCTGGATGTTCCCCGCAGAACCTGCAGGTGCTGTCCTCCTCTAAGCCTAGCTTCCTCAGGTGTTCTTTGAGTCTGCAATGCCCCAATTTTGCTGAGGTTAATCAGTGTCTTCGATCTTGCTCGGTTGAAGTTTCCGAGGAGATCTTTGGCCTGCTGCAGCCCTGGAAGTCTTTCCCAGTGTGTTGCTCTCATTGCTTCTTCCGTTTTATTGAGTTCTTCTTGAAAGTGAGAGCTTCCAAGTCCGCAGAATGGTTCTGGCCCGATCAGTGGTGTTGATGCACCTTTTCGTGCCAGGATGTCTGCTTGTTCGTTCCCCTCCACTCCGACGTGCCCTGGCACCCAGAGGAGGGTCACCTTGTTGTTCCTGCCTAGGTCGTTAAGTTTGTCTAGGCATTCCCAAACCATCTTCGAATTGATGCAAGAGGAACTCAACGCTTTGATGGCTGCTTGGCTATCGGAGAGGATCGCAATTTCCTTGTTTCAATATTTCCTGTCGAGGTTGAGCTGAATACACCTTTCTATGGCGTGAATTTCCGCTTGAAAAATGCTGAGGAACTGGCCCATGGGCTCGGAGTATTTGGTGCGAGGCCCATAGACTCCTGCTCCAGTTCTCTCGGGAGTTTTGGACCCGTCTGTGTACCATGTTATGGTATTCCTTCCTAGTGCTTGAATGGATTCCATGCTCCAGTCTCTCTTGGTACTCAGTTCTGTTCGAAAGAGTTTCATAAAACTGAATTTCTTGATGATTTCGTCAGTTGGGAGATCGGCAAGGTGTGCGCTTTCGGGGGAGAATAAGTTCCCCCCTTCCCCGCGTGCTATCCCCTTGAGTCCGACTTTGGCCAACCTGAGGTGTGCTTCCCAAGCAGTTCTCCTCACCATGATATGGAGAGGTGTCAGGTCCAAGATGACCTCTAGTGCTGCCGTTGGAGTCGATCTCATTGCTCCTGTTATGCAGAGACATGCAAGTCTTTGCACCTTCTCTAAGGTTTTCCTTGTTGTGGCGACTTCGGTTCTGCCGTGCCACACTACTGCTCCGTAGGTGATTATAGGTCTCACTATCATGGTGTACATCCATCGCAGGACCGATGGGTTACAGCCCCACGTTTTTCCCGCAATGTCCCTGCACACCATCAGTGATGATTTTGCCTTGTTGACGATCTTTTCTATGTGTCTGTTCCAGAGTAGTTTTGAGTCTAGGATAAGCCCTAGATACTTCACCTCTTGCTGCCATTCTAAGTCTGCTCCGTCGAGACGAACGGTCCTTAGGTGCTGAAGCTTTGTTCCTCTAGTGAAGGGTACCACTGTGGTTTTCGCTGAGTTGATTCTGAGCCCCACTGAGAGGTACCACCTTCTGGTAGTCTCTAGCTCCCTTTCTACTAGATCGCAGAGGATTCCTTCGAATTTGCCTTTGGCCATAATGACTATGTCGTCAGCATATCCTAGGCAAGTGACTCCGTTCCCGGTCAGTGTTCCGAGTAGTTCGTCTACTACAAGACTCCACATCAGAGGTGATAGTACCCCTCCTTGTGGGGATCCTCTGTTTGTGCTGATCCGAAAGCTGCTCTCGCCCACTTTCGTTTCCGCAGTTCTTGTAGCCAGCATTTGGCACATCCATCTGGATGTGGTTCTGTCCACTCCCTTGTTCATCAGGGCTCTTTTTATTGCTTCGTGAGAGGTGTTGTCGAATGCCCCCTATATGTCTAAGAAGGCGCATATTGCCATTTCTTTAAGCTCAAGTGATCTCTGGATGTTTTCGGTTTGCACGAACAGAGCGGTTTCCGTTGATCTGCCCGCCCTGTATGCATGCTGCCCGGGGTGCAATGGCACCTTCTCCAGTATCTCGGTTCTTATGTAATCATCTACAATCTTCTCCAGTGTCTTCAGTAAGAAGGAAGAGAGACAAATTGGTCTGAATGACTTCGGGAGGGTGGGGTCCTCCTTCCCTACTTTGGGAATGAAGGTCACCCGTGCCCTTCAGTTGCTCGGTATATACCCGAGCGCCAGACTGTATCTGGCTGCTTTAATAATGAACGGCAGTAGTTCCGTATGCCCTTTTTGCAAAAGGGCCGGAAATATTCCGTCAATTCCAGGGGACTTGAATGGTTGGAAGGAGTCAATTGCCCACTTCAACCTTTGGGGAGTGCATATGATTTTTGCTACTTCCCAGTCTTCTCGTTTGGCTTTACCTGGTTCTTCCAGTGAACTGTTGGGTTCAAAAGGTGTGCTACCTGGAAAGTGCGTTTCCAGTAAGAGGAGAGCTCGTTGCTCTTCATCCTCTGTGTAGCTGCCATCTGTTCTTCTGAGTGACATTGGTCCTTGCTCCCTGCCCCTCGCCATAGCTTTGTGCAGTCTGGCTGCTGCAGGGCTTGTGATGATTGTCTCACAAAAACTCCTGAAGCTGTTTCTTTGTATGGGAAATAGTGACCCTTGGAATAAAAATCGACGTGTTTTTGCATTTTTTCTGAAGATATTCGACCATCTAGAAATTTTCATCAATCAATTTCAGTGCAGAATGTAGTATTCATCCATTAATTTCATTATCCCAAATTTCAATTTCTTGAATTGTCCCGTTCAAAAAATAAAAGGGAGGGGGCATTGAAGAAATGCACTGTATATGTATCTATTTATGTTGGTTTGACATAGGTGTACCATTTGAAGTTTTCGTAGATATAGAAGATGAAAAATTATTAATTTGGTAGGAACCCGATTCGATCGAGATAAATTACCGAAGTATTTCATTCAACTACGTATATGTTACCTTGGTCATTGAAAGTTTCCATTAGGTCATGAAACACATTCAATAACAGTTTTGATTTCAATTTTTTTTTTAATGTAACAAATGAAAAGAAGAACATAATTATTGGTGAAATATTTCGACAACGCAAAGTTAATTGTTAGATGATTTTTTACTGTGTTAGCAAGACTTGATTTTCATGGAAAGCTTTTAAAAATTTTTCAAATGCACTGAAAACGAAAAAATCCTCTGGATGTGTGACGTAATTTATTATTATTATTAGGTTAAAGGAATCTTTAATACTCGAGAATGAGCTACTCAAATAATGAATAGTATCTTGATTCAAAAATTAACAATGAGCATTTCTCTTCAAATCAAGATACTTTTCCTTTTTTTAATATCTCATTGTTGAGTCTTACAGATTTCTTTTATCTATTGTCTCGGTCTCTAGATCTGTATTACTTGCTTGTAAGACCCAAATTGAGATGGTGATGACAGTTAGATTGTCTGTTCGCGTTATCTCAACAAAACCTTCAACATATAACGTGTCATTTTGATTGAGTCATTCATATTAGCAGACATTGGTCATTATCTGAGTTCACCTACCCTTTACTAATGACGAGCAACTACCCCGGTCTATGATGATCAGCCAGCATACCGAATAATTCAAGTAGGAATGCTCAAAAGACAGAAAGATACATTTTCTTCAAATAGCTAGGAAATTTTGATATTCCAGTCAAAATTTCTTAGAGAAAAAGTCAAGATTTCCTTACTGTGAGGAAATGTTTTATTCCTTACTCTAAGGAAATGTTTTTTCCTTGCAGTAAGGAAATGATATATCCTTACAGGAAAGAAGTTTCATTACTGTTGTTAGTGTTCTACATAAATGATTTACAAAGTTTCTTTAGTAACCCAATAATATGAATGTCAAAGCACTATAAGTGAAATTATTCGCGAATTTTTCGAAACTAATTAATATCTGTCGAATTTTAAGCGATTTGCGGAAAAATAGTATGTTTACCTCGTAGGAATAGCCACATTCCTGGACTCTGTGTTAGGTAGCGATCCTCACAGTCGTCCAGGCAGAGACCAATCAGATTTGCCGCAGCTTACCAACAGCGTGTACGTAGAACTGCGAGTGATTTGAGAGTAGGGCTCCAGGAATGTTCGGCTTCTCCTACAGGGTAACAATATGTTATTGTTACGTGCCTTCATCTATCGAATAGTGGCCGTTGCGTGCCGCCATCTATCGAATTGATACCTAACTACCAGGATATGTCGGTAATGGCACTGTAGGATTGTTTATAGAGATATATAGTTAGTCAATGCCCGTGTAAAAAAGGTTTCAAGCTCTTTTGTTAGGCCATCTACAGTATAATATCGATATTTCTGTTCACTTGACAATGCACGATAAAGTTTTCTACTCTGAAGAGAAAAATAGGTGCAGAGTTCTGTCTGTCAGTTTGACTGAAATGATGAGAGAAAGATAATGAAGCTTTAAAATAGAGTTGACGATAGAAGTTTATGAAGGAAGTTGAAGTTTAGGCATTGCGAGATCTTCAAAACAAGAATGATCTACAACATTGACAAAAAATTCCACTCGTTTCTGAATTGATTGCTATCTCGTGGTATTATGTTTGAGTATTCAAGAAAATGTGTGATTCAGGATTCAGGCTACGACGTCCGTAAAAACGAAAGAAAAAAAATACATGACTTGGAAACGAAATCACTAGTGCCATCTACCCGTAGTATCCATCCTTTTGAATGATAAATCCATATGGTTGAATAACTATATTTCTATGAGCATTGTAGTTAGTCAATGTCTGTGTAGAAAGGATTCGACTCTTTTTCGTTACGCCATCCACAAACGTAAATATTTCCGTTTACGTGACAGTGCACGACAAAAGGCGTTTTCTGGCGCTCATGTATGAAAAACGTATTTGTCTGTCACCTTCCCTCTCACTTATGGCCAGCCAAATAATAACATCTAAAAATTTTTTTTTCGATTTTTCTCCTCCTAATGGCCTTCGAGTTGAGTTTTATAGATGATACTTTTTCATTTCACGAGATACGGAAAAATTTCGTTTGGAAAAAATGATCAGCGTCAAAAAATAGGCCAATATAGCCCAACTTTTCCTTTTCTGTCTGTATCTCTGTCTTTCCGTATGTCGTCGAAAATTTTATATTTACGATAACTCCGAACGAAAAGAGGTATCGCTTCGAAACTCATAGTTAGGCTGGATTCAGACAGATCCGAAAAACGATCGTACGACGATTAGATAGCTTTCTGATTGGTCTCAATTCAAATTTAAACCAATTTAGACCAATCAAAAAGCGATCAGATCGTCGTTTGAAGGCCGTCGTTCTAGTTAGCTTCTTCAGTGGCTTACACATCTTGACTATTATTCCGAATAATAGTCAAGATGAGTGAGCTTCAGAGGCTCATTCAAGCTAGCCACTCGCGCTAGCGAAGAAATTCCAAAGAACGCCGGCCTTCAAACCCGAACCATAGTAGTAAAACTGAAAACCTCGGCCACGAAAACCTTAACCATTTTGTCAGTATCTTTACTCAACCTTCAGTATTAATTCTACAATGTGTGATGTTTGTGAAAGAAAATGCAAAGACTCTACTTTCAAATTCATCCTACCGTTCTCATGACACTAGAAATAAAAATTCGTTGAGCATTCCCTATCATCGCCTAAAAAATCTCAACAGCCAATTAATCATACATGCATCAAAATTTGTTTAACAAATTATCGAATGCACTGAAAAATGTCCATATCAAACATTTAAGGGTAGCAATCATCAATATCTTATTGAATAATGCATTTTATTTTCTAGAACAATATTTCGAATTTATTTTTGAAGAAAAAATTCATTGAATAAATTGATATATGAGTAGGCATTTTATATCTGTTTTCTGTTGTGATGTAATATTGACTAATTTTAAATTTTATTTTATATGTATTTTTTCGAATTTTATTTATTTGAGATGGCTGAATTTTATATAAGTATACATATATAGTTTCATCATTCAAATTTTACTATAATTGTGAACGATTTTGTCTGTATATACCTGTATTGATATCGCTGATATTTTCTGTTTTTTGTACTAACTTTTTGTACTAACAACCTTAAATGTAATTTTCATAACTTGGGCCAATGAATTATTATTATAGACTGTTGTCAGCATTATAAGTTCTGGTGGAATAAAAACTTTTTTTGTTCTGAGTGTTTACTTAAATATCCATATGCGTGAAAATATTATGAACACATATTTTTAACTTAAAAAAGTGATAATAAACCTCAAGGAAAATCATTCTGCAATTAACAGGCATAAAGGATAAGCAAAAATGCTAAACCTCTCTATGAAGATCCGTTTCATTGTCCAGTAGGTACACAAAATTAAATTTTCAGTGGTAAATAATCTTAACTTGATAAACAGGAAAAACTCTGAGTCAGTTCAATTACATGATATGTAATATACCGATACATCAATAGCTAATTATGTATTCTATTCCGAATAATATTTTTCGGAGGCGGAGAAAAGTTAGACCTGAAAGGCACCTGTTGACCAGAGTGAGGTACATTCAGAGTGTATTGATTAGAAGTAACATATCAAAAAGCATCTACCAAATTAGTACATATTTATTGTTAGTTGTTTTTTGCGCATAAGAGTTTTGTGGAAAACCGTCTATTTCATAGACATTTTGATTTTCATAATCGTGAACACAAATTGGTATCAATAAACTTTTTTTTATCACTATTTTTCCTGAAAGTATTACAGAATAAAAAATATATGAAAAGTAGGGAGTAAAATATGTGTGCCTTTATTCAATTCATTTTTCATTAAAGTACATTTGTGATTCTTAGAAAAAATGTCTATTCATTATTCCGATAACCTTAATCTCCTTTTATTTTTGAATTGGTTGTGAAGCCATGTCTTTATTTGTGGTGATGTCCTGTATTGCAGGGATTCATTTTCTCTTTTGGCCTTCTGAATTTCAGAGAAAGATGGTAATTTCCTCTCCACGATATTTTTTTGGAATACTCTGAAGACAGTATTTTTCTCCTCTGTTGACCATTTCTTCCGTTTCACTTGGCCATATGGTGAAGCTGTAAAAATACATTGGAAATATAATGAGAAAACTGTAAACTACTGGTTGTGTTGCAACTGGGATACATATTTCTTGTGTTGTCATGAGCACATGAAGGATAAATGACAGAACAAACTTCATTCTTACACATTTAGAAAATAATTCAAAAACTATTTGTGAATGATGAAAAAATTACTATCAAAGCAGAAGTGAAGGTCATGTGATTTTCATCAGAACACAAACACAAACACAAAAGCAGAAAATAATTCATCAGACTTCATTCTCTCCACAAAAATACCCAAGTTCCTCAGATTATTTTTGTTTCTCCTTCATTTGGAAAGAATAGATTAGAACAGCTCAGTTCGGATCAGATTATATAGATTATTCATTTCAATAGAGAGACTAAGATCCATGACTTAAAAATCGAAAATACACTTTGCCAAAAAAAAAATTTTAGGCACACTTTCATTTACGCGTAGAAACTAAAAAGTAGAAAATACTTTTATCTTTTTCTCAAAATCATAACAATTGAAAATAAAAGTATTGGGCCTTTTCAAAGTGTTTGGTAATACTAATTTAATGTTGGTCTCAATTCGTTAATAAATATGGATGAGAAAGATTAAAATATGTGTAGCTAGAAAAACGGAAAAAACATATGCCGTGGAGAAATGATTCATGATTAGCATATCATCGTCACAATTAGGAGTAAAAAAATCAGTTATTACTTTTTAGTGCACTTTCTACGCGCTTGATCATTTTTTTCACGAGTATTATTTGAAAAATACTCACTACTTCGTTTTCGAGCCGAATACTTCTCAATATAATTATCCAAGGAACTAGTTTGCTCATCTTCATCTTCGGACAGTGCGTTTTTCTGCTCAATGGCCGGGGAGTTGTCCGTTTGTGTTTCTTCGTTATCACTTTCGTTATCACTGTCGTTTCCTTGAACCACTTCCAGTAGTTTAGACATCCTTAAGATTTCTCGTGATAATAGTGGTTGCCTATAAATGTTCTTGTGAATATTTTCGGCGTGACCCATGAAGTTTGCTAGATCTGAGACTTCTTCTTGCTCAAGGTTCAAAGTAATGCATTTTGTGGCAATGTGTTTTCGAAGCTTGGTCCCACGAAGTCTTTCGGGAAAGTCGGCACCACAGTCTTCCGAAAACTTCCTGAGTAAGTTACAGGCTCGGAGATATTTTGAATCATCTTTATTGATACCTCTGATTCCAAATACATATGGATTTTTCTCTGATACACCCGTGTTCTTCCTTAAATTCATTAACATTCTTATGCTTTCCACAAGAGAGTTGTCCAGCAATATAGGAACTGTTCTGTTTAATTTTCCCCTTATCTGGCACCGAACGTATTTTTTTGCTGTTTCTTTGCTTTCTGCTGATAAAGAATTGAAAAGATCCTTATCAATTTCTTCATTGATAGCCTGGAAGTTTTTGAAATCATCAATCAGGAGTCGTTCAACTTCTCCAGGGCGTCGTCTGTTAAAAACCAAAATGGAAATCAACGTGCTTTCAGCAAGATCCATCCAAGATTTATATGTATACTTTTTCTGTAAATTCTCAAATGACCGTTTTCTCATTTTCAGTAGATATAAATGTAGCTTTTTGATATCTTCGGTCGATGGAAGAAGAATTGTTTTTCTTCGTTTTATTTGAAGTTGTGATTCAGCAACAGTTCTATTAATATTAATGTTTATTTCTTGTGTGAAAATTTTGAGAAAGTCCTTTGCGTTTTTTTTCTTTTCATCTTCATGTTTTTTTATGGATTCTGTTAAAAAAATGTTACATATCTGCTTGAGTAATGTTCCTAATTGGAAAGCCACAGTGGGTGTATCATAGGAGCTCGTTGAGGGATTGAACCGGGATTCTATATTAATAGATTTTAAAGTATCATCGCAATATTTTGGATCAAATATTGATGAAAGGTCAGTTACATTTTTATTGATCTCTTTCAAAGTGCGTAAAAAACGACCCACTAATCTGAGTCTCTGCCTGATCATTTCGAAATAACGGGGATTTTTATATTTTTGTACCATTTTATTGGCATACAGTATGACCATTTCATCGTATCTAATCAATTTCACGATACCATCTTCCCGTAAGGGAGGAAACAACTGATTCTTCACAACTTCGCTAGCTGCTGAATGTAAACGAGAAGTAACTTTTTTGCTCAAGACCATAACTAAGCGCTTCGTTGCACTCGACCGGCCTGTGCACTCTTTGAAATGGAACCTTAAAGTAGATTTTGAAAAAAATCCCTTACAGTTGGCACACGCTTTGAAATCGAAAGCGGTTCGATTAAATTTCTTCTGGGGGCGTCTTGAAACTATCATTTCCCCATTATTTAAATGTTCATTCATATTAAATAAAAAATCTCCTTTTTTTCTGATTTCAGCTATCGCTGACTTCCTTTCTGTATTTCCTTTCGGTAGATTGATGAATTTTTGAACTTCCTCAATATCTTTATGTACCAATTCCAAATGTCTGGCAATTTTTTGTTGTTTCGTTTTACAGTAATAACAAAAATGAAATTTCTTACTACCGCTTCTTCCCTGTGATTCAGCTACATACATATTGGTCTCATCACAACCAAACCCACTTACATTGAAGGAACTGGACAAGTTTCCTTCGTTCCCAATTCCTTCAATATTAAGGTCCCTCAAAATATTAATTTCGGTATTTCGCTCAGTAGTTTCGTTTTCTCCAGGTTCGTAATTTGGGTCGTCGAACGAATCATCTTCGAAATCTGAAACATCTGAAAGAATCGTTCAACAATCAATCTTTCAGAGTAAAACAAAATTAATGATTATATACCGGGTGACCCGGATCCAATTTACTCCCCTGTATCTTCGTTGTTATTTCGTATGAATGTTTCACATTCGGTCGTTCGAGTTGATGATATTAGTGTACAATTTAGCAAGTATCAAACAATATACGACACTTCCGGTTTGACCGGAAGCGCATCCAATTTTCATATTTCAAATGGAATCTATATTTTTTTGAAAATCATGATTCGTTATAGAATTTTCTTCTCAATGATATATCACCCTAACCCACAATCTGCTGATATAATTGAGATTTTATGAAAGAACACTTTTGGTATTCTCATCGTAACGGAGAATTTTCATGAAACTATGCTAAGGAATATTGAAGAATAGCATGTAAGTAACAATAATAATTTATGACCAAACTTTTTACATCATATTCATTAAGCAGACCATTTGACAATTTGATTATTTTCCTTTTCCAACATAAATTCATTCATTTTTTTATGCTAACATAGGACTTTTTGAAGTTGCTCAGTTGTTTTGTATTTCAATATGTATTGAAGTTTCTAACTAAATTGCAAAATTTTTATGTTGGCATAAAAAATGAATGATATTATGATGAAAGATGAAGAACTGGGTAATTGTTGGAATACTTGAAAGAAGAAGGATTTTTGTATTTCGTGCAGAAATATTTTATTTTATTCACTTAATTGTTGAGATAGCTAGTCTGCATAATGAATATTTTATAAAAAGTTTGGCCACGACTTATTGTTACTAACATGATATTTTTCACTTTTCCATAGCATACTTTCATGAAAATGCTCCGTTACGAGGGGAGTACAAAAAGTATATTTTTTTATGAAATCTCCTTCATATCAGCAGATTTTGAATTAGAATTATGATTGTGATATATCATTTGAAAGGTAAATTCTATAACGAATCGTAATTTTCATTGAAAATTATAGTTTCCATTTGAAATATGAAACTGAAACTGTCATATATGATTTGATTCTTGCTATATTGTTCACTCATGAAATCACATGGGAGCTCCTAATATGACATATGCTTACAAAATAACAACGAAGATTCAGGAGTGTGAATTATTTCCGGGTCACCCGGTATTTTTGATATTATGGTTGCAAAAATAACGAAATAAACGAGGAAATCAAAATTAAATTATGTAAAAAACATTGACTGAGTATGAAACACCGATAAAATGAAAAGCCTTAATTATCTGACAGGGGCAATATATACAGACTCATTTACGGTGGATGGTACATTAAACGTTTTTGGTGAACCAGGTAACGGATCACTCTGAAACTGTGATGGAAAACATAGTCCGAAACCAAAAATTGTTTACAAATTCATGGCTTCATTACACGACGACTAGAGATTGATGAAAATGTAATTGGACTTTTTGTTAGGTCATATGAAAATCTTGTAAGGTTGATGCAGTAAAAATATACGGGGAATATAAAAAATACAATAATTTTGAAATTATACTTATAATAATAAAGTCATGAACATTCCAAGAATTCAACGGGTCGTACCTCATGATCTAACTAAGATCTCTGAGTGCAATTTTGATGATCGTATTCTGTGTCATAACACCTATGAAATGAGATGTTACACGACCCCTCTTCGGAATACTAGTAACGCCAACAGAACCATCTGTCAAAAAGCAACACTATTATCTCAAATTATGCCCGACTTTATTTGGTTTTGTTTCATTCATAAATTTTTGAAGAGACTATAGATACGCATAAAAGCTTTTGAAAACACACCAGTGATAATATCTCATAAGTTAACCTTACCTCTGTCGGGTGAACTTGTTTTTTTTTCTTCTTGAATACCATTACATGGGTTGGTGAAACTGTTCATCAATATGTTATCACTGATATCTATGTTATCGAAATCTGATCCGAATGTAAAATTACCAAGATCGAGAGGTTCATTTTCATTAACCAATGTATCTTCGAAAATCACTTGGATATTTTCTGTAGTTCCTTGAGTAAATTCTCTCGTTTTGGAAAATGTTGGTTCTTCTACTCTCGCTGCAGGGACATTTTCAATAGCTAATGGGGATAATTCTTGGAAAACCGGTTTAACGAGATTCTCCTTGATATCTACAAAGGAAAATAACTTTGCATTAAAGAAATTCTCTGTATATTTTTTGGGATTCACTTATGAAGTACACGAATTCGGGTACCTTTCAATGAAAAATCAATTTTGTCTACAATCTTTCGAAAATAGAGACCGAAAATGTCTCATTCTAATTCATGAGAAAAATTAAAATACCTGAACACAGTATCTTATCAGGGTACAATGAAAGCTGTCGCTTCCATACTTGTTGAATTATGAATTATTTGGATAATAAAAAATAAAAGGATAATATAAAATTCAACCTAATTATTAATTTCAACTTTTCCAGTTTGTTGGAAGTGGTCAGTGAAATATAAAATCGAATTCTGTTTATGTCGACGTTTCGACCTTTTATTCGGTCATCCTCGGGACACAACAGATTAGATTTCTTTTGTTGAAAACATTGAATGGATTTTCTGGATATAAGAGGAAAAATCATTCAAAAAGTGAGATTTGATTCACTTCGTCTCAGTTTTCAGAAACACCTTTGTTACCAACATTTAACGTTATGTGCGAAGGTGTTTCTGAAAACTGAAAGGAAGTGAATCAAATCTCACTTTTCAAATAGTTATTCCTTCTCTTATATCTTGAAAATCCTTCTAATGTGTTTTTCAACAAAAGAAATCTAATCTGTTGTTTTCTGAGGATGACCAAATAAAATTTCGAAACGTCGACATGAACCGAATTTGATTTCGTGTTTCACTGACCACTTCCAACAAACTTAAAGAGTGGAATTAAAAAATTTTGAGATTACGGTCAACTTCAGAGCGCTGTGAAACTCTAATAAATAAACGAGATTATAAAAATCTACAGTGTAAATCATGTGTTAAAACCCCCTCAATATTGATGTTTCGATGTAATTAATTTTATTGTAAAATGACTATAAAAAAAAAGATTCGGCCCAAAAGAAAATTTCTTCAGAAATTTCCAACTATTTTCGTTCATAAGTTTGTTATTTTCGATCTCACGATATTCAGTAACAGAAAAAGAGTTGTTGAAGAATCAATTTGCAACAAATATTGTTTAGCAGTATGAACGCGAAAACCATTTGCACCCCCTTAGCGGCCGCGGGTGAAAGGTGGAGACAAAGTTGGATTTAAGCTTACCTTAACCCCCCCCACATATCAAAAAATATCAAAATGCGTCCTCGGAGAAACGCACGCGTAAAAAAATTTTTAATGTACTAATTTCCGGAGGCTATAAGAGGCAATGTAATCTTAGATAAACTCACCATCAACTGCCAAAATTTGTGCCTCAAATTTGCATCCTTTGTGTTTGACAATGCATTCATGTCCATTTTTTTTATAAATATTTTTCATTGGATATATACCTTCCGAATTGTCCGAAAAACGAACAAGACCAAACATGGTAAGGCTATAAGACAAAAAAATGAAAATTAACTTTTTTGTCAGGGTTAAAAACATGAATTACGTGTTCATATGCTCAGAATTCGATGGCTATTGTATAAGGGGAATGATACTAAGATACCTTCGGATAATTAATAGGGCTGAAAACACCTTGTATAATCCAAAATACTTTCAAAAGTACGTCTAATAGTCACTGTACAAATACTACCAGAACTTGTTGAACTTCTTCCTCAATCAAAACAAGTCCGACACCGTCTAGGTGCGCCTATATCAGATAGTTTTTGATTCTCCGTCTTTATCACCCTACAGGTCTTATTTTCCGAATGTATCTTATAAATTTCGAGACATTTTACTTACATATTTGTTTGAGAATAGCACTCACCTGCACTAGTTAAACTTGATACAAGTAATTCATTCACTATTCACTTTTTTATGTAGGTAAGCCTTTATTCACTCACGTGGAAGTTGGGTCACTACCGCAAAAAAACCGGGAACCAGGAACGGGAAATTTGTCTTGTGTTCATAGTCTGAGTCTGAGGGAAGGGATGTCCTGGTACTAATCAAAATATATATGTATATTTTCATACGTCTAGGTTGTTTTCCCAGAAGTACCGTTGTACCATAATAGGACGGTTATGTACAGAGCGGTGAAAGAATATTTTTAAACTCATAATGAGATGTAAGAATTACTACAATTATGGGGATTTCAGGTTTCTCATTAGCTTTGGTAGTATTCATGCGATATATCCGACACTTCGTCGATATTTTTCAAATCATAATTTTGGCAAAATAGCATATTGCTCATCCAGCACTGCGAGAATCTAAAAAATAACGATATTTTCATTAACACGGATGATCAAATTATTTGAAAAACCATCAAACCATATACGATGAATGAATCATTGAAAACTTCTCAGAATCATTTGTTTCAATAATCAACGACAAAAGAAAGTATAAAACAACAATGAAAACGGCTGAAAATCGAAAAACATTACACAAAATATGCGATTTCATTAGTTTAAAGAATCAAATACACGTAAAATTGATGATTCTTGGTAGTTTCAGCCGTATTCCAATAAAACCAATTATAAAAACCAGGCGGTTTCTGATAAAACCGAATAAAAACGCAAAATCGGTTGCGAGGAGGGCAATTTTCAAACGCTGCTGCTGCCGCCATGTTGTCCGCTGTTTGGAGAAGGCAGCATTGCTTTTTCATATAGTCCTACCCCTCATCTGTTTTGAGAAACAATCAAAATACGGGAGACTTATCATTACAGAAACCTAAAAAAAATTTTTTTTTTGTTCAGTTTTTTCTATAGCGTTGCCCCATTTTGGACATGGCAGCAGGGCCACTTCGTTTTCCCCTATTGATGAATTAACGAATCATTTATATGACCTTTGGGAGCCCTATTATTATAGGTTTAGTGCCGTGGCCTCTTAGACTTCAGGCTATCATCGGCGCGTTCAGGAAAACAAAGAAAACTAGAAGCAACTGCGCTTTTGGCTTGTGATTCTGATTTGTGGCATCCAATTCATTTCCGTGAATTGAATTCACAAAAAAAAACAGAAGTCATAAATATGGCAACTCACAATTAACTTTTTTCAACTTTTTTAAATTACTGAAAACTAATTCAGTTCATTTCAGTTCACAATTCTGTCCAACTCTGATAGCTGTATATGTTTATAGAAACTTGCAAATGAATTTTGACTTACTTCTCGTAGTTCGAATAACTTGAAATTTGGCAGATGTACCTAATTCCGGTGACATTTGTTATGGTAGGAAAAGTTTTGTGATTATGGCCCGATTCTATTCCAAATTGGTATGTGTGGGTTTTAGGGGTTACGATTTTTTTTTGTCAAAATTCAGGAAATCAAGATGGAAGACAAGTTTCCTGACTATGGTTCGATTACATTGTTAATGAGTTCATAGGTGTTTTTGGGGTCGAGGTTATTAATTGTTCAGCAAAAGTCATGAATTTCAAGATGGTGAATGAGTTTTGTGATTATGATCCGATTCTATTCAAAATTGGTACTTATGTGGAAAATTTTGGAATACGAGATTCTGTTTTTATTTATGAGTTCAAGATGGTGGCTCCCAGATTACGACGGGATTGTGGCAATGGTTCGGTTCTATTCGAAAATCGTATGAGCGGGTCCCCAAGATAATCCAAAGAAATCTGGCATTTATTGTGGAAATGTGATTTTCTATTTTATAATATGAGTATTTCTTTTTCACCCATACTATAGAGATTGACAGTAACGGTCCAAGCAATTTCACAGTTATTTGTGAAAAAATGCTTCTTTCACTCAACTTTTTCAATGCATTCGTGGAGCCATTACATTTGTACTGTGTACTTGAAATACACACTTGAAATACTCACTACTTGTCCTTTCATATAGTAGTTTCTCAATCAGAAGTGGGTTTTCATTTTTTCGAAAAATCATTTCGAAATTGAAATTATACACCATGATTCAATGCCCTTCGTGGTATTAGCCAGGGGAGTAGTTGTTTTCTGACAGGTGCCAGCCGAAACCTACTGTGTAGGTAATTTGAGACTGGCCTGAACAGATTGTTCGAAAGATGATTTGATTTAACGCCAGTCTTCAAGTATACCCACTGACTATGTCAAGTGTTTTTACATTTTCCTCGCAGGAGTAATGGGCGAATTCGATTTGCTTTTGGAATACCTCGTCCATTGGTAGATGGCGTAATAACTTCGTTGTTCGCATCAGCTTTGGCCGGGGCTTGTGTAGGAGTTTGATTTTTAATTATGGGAAACCATCGACTTTATGTTGATGATGTCACTGCCTTGCACTGACGAGTGGCCAAATAGCCCGAAACCGGTCTGCAAGTGTGTCCGTCCCTATAATTGAAAATCAATTCCTTCATTTGTATCGACGAAAGCAAATGCAGGATTTACTTCTGTGAAGAAACCTGCACTGGCACCTGGTCGGATATAATTCAATGCCCTTCGTGGTATTAGCCAAGGGAGTAGTTGTTTTCTGACAGGTGCCAGCCGAAACCTACTGTGTAGGTAATTTGAGACTGGCCTGAACAGATTGTTCGAAAGATGATTTGATTTGACGCCAGTCTTCAAGTATGCCCACTGACTATGTCAAGTGTTTTCACCATGATTTTTTCAGAATGTAAATTCAATCTGCGAGTATTTTACTCGCGAAAAAGTGATGAGTATACATAACAGAATACGTTTCCCTTGAGTGTTCAAATCAAAATAAAGTACTTTTTTTCGCTGAATGGATAAGACAGGCGAGGGAGTTTGTGCTGTGGTTCCACATCCACCTGTCGACCTGTAGGTCCCGGGTTGGCTTCCCCAATGGGGCAGATATTTTTCTTTATAAGAATTTCTCCGTTGTGTTGGCGCGGTGTTCTTTGACCATTACAGGCTTCTCTTTCGTGTGAATCTGCATAGAAAAAATAAAAAATGACTCCTGCCACGTTTCATGGTTGAAGGGTCCGCGAATAACCTGCTGCTCCTGAGCTATGGCGTAGGATGTTAGTACCAAGCTCACTTGCTGAAGGACTTCGAAAGAAGTCGATGGCGTTTGGTATACCGGGTGTCAACGAATCTATTAGACAAGTCATAATTTCTAGACTATTAGGAGAATTGAAATGAGATTTGGTATAGTTGAATGGTATGTGAAGAGGAATGTTTTCACATATTTTTTTCACTTTCCGGTCACTTCCGGTTTCAGCGGAAATGGCTCCGGTTCTGAATTTTTAAATGGAACACCCTGTATATTGTAACATTTTTGGATTTCTGAGACAATTCTGGATCAGAAACTGACATTTTCGGAAGTTTTTCAGCCTACTTGATTTTTTCAGAGTCACTCTTAAAATTGCATCTAGGTGGCCATGATCGGACGTAAACTAATCTATGGACCTCAGGTGATATCAGAAAATTGCAATAGCGGAGGTTTAGTGACTAGTGTGTTGAATATGAATGAGACAAGTTTACAAAATAACATTTTCGTGTCTAACTATTATTTTTCAAATGGCTACCATTTTTTGACAAGCACTTTCCGAAAAAAGGATTTTTTGACGAATCTAACGATACTAATTTATTTGCGATTGGATTACAAATAAGAACATAAATTAAATATAACTGAGGAAAATACTCGATACAAATTCATCTACTTTTGTCAAGGGTGCCATGGATAGGAATGATGCATAATATTTTGCGGTTATTTCCATCAAGTCCACTTCGGAGAACAAAACGCTCACCTAGGTTATGACAGTGACATAAGCTTTATGAGCAGAGAGTAGAAGTTTCTCTTGATTTTCGTTAATTTTAGTTCAATTTTTCGTCGAAATAATGTATACTCAAAGTGAAAAAGTGGATATGTTGTTATTGTTTGGAGAATGCCACAGAAATTCAAGGAAAGCTGCTGAGTTGTATGCTCAGAGATATCCCAATCGGCAACACCCATCTCATCAGTATTTTCCCTATGTTGAGAGTCGTTTTAGGCAAGAGGAAAATCGAGACGCAGAACAGAGGTTTGTCATAAATGAGGAGACTGAGATTAACGTTCTTGCTATGGTAGAAGTTGACAAAACGGTTTCTTTAAGAGAAATTAGTAGAGAAATGCAGATAAGTCACGAATCAGCAAGAAAAATACTGAAGAAGCACGGATATCGAGCATTTAAATATCAGTTACATCAACATTTGTATGCTGACGACGGCGAAAGAAGAGTAGTATTTTGTGATTGGTTGCTTCAAAATCATAGAGTTAACCCAAATTTTATCAACTTCATTCTATTTTCCGACGAATCACGGTTTACAAATAATGGCATGTTTAATAAGCAGAATTGTCGGTACTGGGCCCAACAAAATCAACATGCAATGAGAGAGGGCAATTTTCAAGAAAGGTTTGGCGTCAATGTCTGGGCTGGTATCGTTGGAAACAGAATAATTGGTCCAATATTGTTTCAAGGTCAGTTAACAGGGGTTAGATACTTGGGTTTTCTTCAAAATGAAATCGAGGATCATCTTAATGATATGCCTTTAGAAGTTTTACGGCAAATTTACTTCCAGCAAGATGGAGCACCACCCCATAATAGCAGAGACGTACTTGATTTTTTAATAGAGCATTTTAATAATAAAGTTATTGCAACCAACGGTCCAGTACGGTGGCCTGCCCGCTCACCGGATCTGACTGTGTTAGATTTCTTCATTTGGGGATATGTAAAAGAAAGGGTCTACTATGCAACAGCCCCAGCCACTCTCTTAGAAGAAAGGATTCAACAGGCATTTAGAAGTATATCGCCTCAAATGTTACAAAACGTGTTGAGAGAAACAATTGAACGAGCTGAAATGTGTCTTGAACAAGGAGGGATGCACTTTGAAAATTTACTATAGTGGAATTTTCAAGAACTGAGGATATTGCAAAAAATCTAAGTGCATCGCTGAAATTATTAGTTAAATTTGTTAAATTTGTTGATCCAATCGCAAATAAATTAGTAACGTTGGATTCGTCAAAAAATCTTTTTTTCGGAACGTTTTTACAAAAGTAAATAAATTATTATCCATGGCACAATTGACAAGTATTTTCCTCAGTGATATTTAATTTATGTTCTTATTTGTAATCCAATCGCAAATGAATTAGTATCGTTAGATTCGTCAAAAAATCCTTTTTTCGAAAAGTGCTTGTCAAAAAATGGTCGCCATTTGAAAAATAATAGTTAGACACGAAAATGTTATTTTGTAAACTTGTCTCATTCATATTCAACACACTAGTCACTAAAACTCCGCTATTGCAATTTTCTGATATCACCTGAGGTCCATAGATTAGTTTACGTCCGATCATGGCCACCTAGATGCAATTTTAAAAGTGACTCTGAAAAAATCAAGTAGGCTGAAAAACTTCCGAAAATGTCAGTTTCTGATCCAGAATTGTCTCAGAAATCCAAAAATGTTACAATATACAGGGTGTTCCATTTAAAAATTCAGAACCGGAGCCATTTCCGCTGAAACCGGAAGTGACCGGAAAGTAAAAAATATGTGAAAACATTCCTCTCCACATACCATTCAACTATACCAAATCTCATTTCAATTCTCCTAATAGTCTAGAAATTATGACTTGTCTAATAGATTCGTTGACACCCGGTATAAATGTACCATAAATCACTACTACTGTTTTCGATAGGAATGAAAATGAATTGAAGATTTCCTAGAGATGAGCTTCCATTAAAATATTTTTAAAAGGAAAACGATTGTTTAGATGAATCACGTATGTCGGTTTGTCTGTCTTTTTGTCTATCTATCAAATAGGACACATTTTCTTGTAGTCGTATCACGCATTCATTTTCATAAAATACTGTCTACACCTATCTGGAAGTATACAATTGTTCCGGGGTCATATACCAAACCCCAACAAATATCCCGGAATAATACAATGAACCCAAAAATAACCCCTTATTTTTAAAGAAAGAATTGAAGTTCGCAGAAAATGACGAAAGTTTCATCACTGCCTACGAATATTTACGATGCGTCGATCGATAGTAGTACTATTTCGTGTATTTTTCCGATAACTATGTAATATTTTCAGAACAAGGCGGGAATGTTGCGACGCGGTATTTTATTTTGATGGCCCGGTACCAGGTCCGCGACCCGGCATGTTGGAAACGCTGGTCTACACTGATCTGGAACTATACAATTGTCCCAGAGTCATCAATCAAATCCACAGAAATGTTCCGGACTCATACATTAAACTCAAAAAAAAATGTCCCGAAACCAACCGATTCACAAATATAAATTTGGCATTTATTGCAAAGTTGTTATTTTCTGTTCTATAATGAATAAGTATTTTTTTTACCCATAGGTCAATGATTTTCTGTACATTCATGTAGCTCTAATTGTACTATAGAGATTGACAGTAACTGTCCAAGCATTTTTACAATTATGTGTGAAAATATGCTACCTTGCAAGTGAGACGTTATTCAATCAATTATTTCAATGAATTTATGTGGCAATTTCTCTTGTTGATCTCAAAATATATTTCGAATACCCAACATTGTTCTTTTGTATGTCAGTTTGTTGAACAGATGAATGTTTTCAGTTTTTCGAAAGCTATTCGAAAATTATTCTCGGTAATATTTACAAAATGTATACAATCTGTGAGTATTTTACCAAAAACTGATATGTACATACATACCAGATAACTTTTCCTATGAGTGTTCAAATCAATATTA
This sequence comes from Zygogramma bicolorata, assembly GCA_032362365.1. Lineage (NCBI taxonomy): Eukaryota > Metazoa > Arthropoda > Insecta > Coleoptera > Chrysomelidae > Zygogramma > Zygogramma bicolorata. The sequence continues at coordinate 172,600 of JAVJAQ010001233.1, forward strand.
TATATACCTAGTACAAATGAATTCTCAACAATTCATGTCCTGGAAGTATTCAGTGAATGAAAAAAACTTCCGGGACGTCCTTGTACTATACGAATTACATAAAAAACTTCCAGGTCTGACCCGGAACTATACAGTTGTCCCTGAATCATACTTTAAACCAGAATAAATGTCTTGGAACTCATCAATCTATATACATATATATATATATATATATATATATATATATATATATATATATATATATATATATATATATATATATATGCAAGATGAATTTTCTGGGTTTTTTATCCGTTAGGTATCTTCTGATTTGTTCGACGTTTCGAATTCATTCTCAAGAACTGTGAGACGAATATCTGTCCATACCGTCCTGGTCAATCACTCCCCTTACGAAGTAACCAAGCAAGACTAAGTATAAACTTCATTGAAGACTTCATTGAAGTCTATACTTAGTCTTGCTTGGTTACTTCGTAAGGGGAGTGATTGACCAGGACGGTATGGACAGATATTCGTCTTACAGTTTTTGAGAATGAATTCGAAACGTCGAACAAATCAGAAGATACCTAACGGATAAAAAACCCAGAAAATTCATCTTGCATATCGAAGATCCGTGAAAACATGAATTTCTACATATATATATATATATATATATATATATATATATATATATATATATATATATATATATATATATATATATATATGTGTTCGGATTGGTTTCCGCGGTCAGTTGTGTGTTGTTGTTGAGTTCGGGTTGAACCGCGCCTGGAGTTTTGTTCTTGACGTTTCGGCTCCGATTTTGGAGCCATTTTCAAGAGGTGAATGTGACTTCACGCTGAGGTCTCAATCTGCCTACTCCTCAGGTGTTGTCACAGGGGGCAAGGGTTTGTGACTTGACGCCGGGGCCTCAATCTGCCTACTCCCCAGGTCTCGTCACGAGTTCTTTCTAAGGTCTCAATCTGCCTACTCCTTAGATCGAACTGAGGTATCGAGGGATGTTGGGTAGGATTTATAGCAGCGGGTGCTACTGAAGGACCGTCGGATGTCTTGGAAGTTGGAAGTCTCTGACCGTCGTCACGTTTATTTAAGCAGGAAGGTCGCTTCTCGATTTCGATGGCCTCGCGAATTATACGAGCTTGTAGTGTTTTTGCTGTGGCGATGGTCTTAGTGTTCGCAAAGTCTATATTGTGTCCTGTCTCTTGATGATGTTTGGACAGAGCTGAAGATGGGTCTGATTTTCGGACAGCAAGTTGATGTTCGTATACTCTACTTGTCACACGTCTGTTGGTCTGGCCTACATATGTTCTATGGCAATCAGAACATGGTATTTCATATATACCCTGTGATTCGTTGACAATTTTATCCTTGGGGGAGCGGAGGAATGTGGAGATTTTGTTGCTGGCTGTGAATATCGTTTTTATGTCCTGTTTTTTGAGAATTCGGCTGATTTTGTCAGTAAACTCCAGACGCGGTTCAACCCGAACTCAACAACAACATATATATATATATATATATATATATATATATATATATATATATATATATATATATATATATATATATATATATATATATATATATATATAATACACTTATTGTTTGTCAATCTATTGCCTCCTACCTATATTTCTATATTTCTCGTATGTCAAGCATTATTCTTCAATGTCACGATGTCATTTCGGACTTCTTGAATTCAGTTCACTTAAATCAATGGGAGATGTGAGGGCCATAAAAGCATCGGTAATTTTGAAATGCTGTGCTGTCAAGGCCAAAATAATAAGGGAACAAAATAAAATGATAGCCTCACCTACATTTTTTTTGGACCTCACAGAAAGAAACTGATTCTTCTGAAATAATTAATGGATTGTACCTAGAAGAGACATGGTTGTTAAATACTGAATGATAATATGAGTGTCCTCTGTGAACTGTAGAAAAGTGGGTCACATTTTGTTTATTCATGAGTGGTTTGAATGATGAATACTAATCAATCAGTATTCAAAATTAATTCTATCACTACTGATATAAACTTCAAATCATACGCCGGAAATTATGAGATCTTGATTTGAAAATCAGTATCAGTTATACCATTAGGAGATATACATATGGAAGCTCAGAAAAAAAATTAACACCTTTTTAGTTATGTTGAACAATCATAGAGTCTGGTTACTCTGATTAACGGATGATAGGAACGAAGACAAAAAGGAGTATTCTGCTATAAGTACCTGTTTCTTATAAACGCTTTTCCTATAACCTGCAGGAAACCAGGGTGAGTTTCTTTCCGGAATAACGGTTGGATTGGTCATTCTGGAACTGAAACTATCCCTTCATCCACATTTTTTTTCGAACTTCTGTCGCTTGATATCTGAATCCACATCATGCACATATATGCAATATGACGTTCATATTGCCATTCATATCCCAATTCGAATGATGGTAAGTGCAGCGTGCGACCTCGTTTAAAAACCGATGACCTTTTTTTTGGAAATTGTGGGTTTCCGGGTTATTTCTTTTTTTTTTTCTTTCCTTCTTTTTTTTTTTTTTTTCCTTTTTTTTTTTTGTTTTTTTATCTTATAATTCAAAAAATTTTTAATTTTTTTTTTTTTCTATATTTTTTTCTCTCCTCATTCATCATTTTTTTTTTTTTTTCCTTTTCTTCCCTTCTTCTCTTCTTTTTTGCTTCTTCCCTTCCTCACACAAATTTCTTCCCCCCCCCCCCTTTGCCCTTTCCTTTTTCCCCCCCCCCTTCTCTCCTTCCTTTCTTTTTTCTTCTTTCCCTCCCAATCTCCTTTTTCTCTTTTTTTTTTTCTTTTTCCTTTTTTTTTTTTTTTTTCTCCCTTTCCTTCCCCCCCCTTTCCCCCCCCTTTTCCCCTCCCCCCCCCTCCCCCCCCCCCCCCCCCCCTCCTCCCCTCCCCCTCTCTTTTTTCTCTTTTTTTTTTTCCTTTTCCTTCTCTCTCCTCTTTTTTCTTCCTCCCTCCCTCTCTGTCTTTTTTCCCCCTCCTCTATCAGACTATGAACATTATTTCGTTCGGTGTTATTTTAAGGACACATTCTATCCAATAGTTAGCCAATTGGAACTTGCCCTAACTTGAAATAAAATCATTTGTCGATTATTTGAGAGCATGAAACATCGATGAAATTTTGTATCCAATTTCATTTTCCATTTTTTTATATATGGCTATCTGTTGAAAAGTCAATTGAAATATTCCACTGGTGTAAAAGTCAACGATCTCTCAATATTGTTTAAACCACCAATTCAACATTTTTGTAACGATACCGAATACATTCCATAGTCATTTATTGTTCAAACACCATCAATGTTTTATTCTCGTAAACTGCTTGCTGTGAGCTCAACCATATCAGAAAAGATATCGATAATAGGTATATGAAAGATGTATATGTATAAATATATTCATTCTTATACATATCGTATATGCACAAAAACACATAGATTCAATTGAACTGGCCAATAGATAGGATAGATAGATATATTTAATATTCCTGAGAATTACAATTCTTATAACAATGAGTTTTGTGTTGTGTACCTGGCTGGTAGAAGTAAGGTAACCAGAAAAGAAAAATATATAGACATATATATATACAGACATATATACACAATATCAATGCCAAAGCATCACTAAACGTACTGACAATGTTTCCAGAGAAGTTACAATGATTAAGGAATATGTTGAAATGTTCCGAAACTTATGATAATAAAAAACTCATAATTACAAAGTAGAATTGGTGCTCAGCTGTTATTCATTGAAAACGAAAGAGCGAAGCTTCAGTAGACCTGCTAGGAAATGTGCTACCTTCTGTAATATCTTCGGAGTGCCAGTATTGAGGGACTCCATAAGATCATTCATGCTTGTGATCTGTGGCTTCAATAGTACTCGGAGTCCTTCATAAATAGGACAGTCGAAGAATAAATGCGGGATTGTTTCACTCGCACCCAGATTGCAGATAGAACAGGTTTGATCCATTTTTATCATGTGAGTGGAGCCATTGGCTGATAATTTTAGGTAGTACTTGTTAGATGTTCTCAGTTGTGCAATTAATCGGATGGACGAGATTGGAACAGATAATTTGAGATAGAATAGTCCATTTTCACTGGTAAGGAGCTTATACAAGCAGGGATATTCGGAGTGGGATAGTATAGTCTTATCCTCAAGAAATAAGAGGGATTGATAGGAGGTTATAATAATGGGAAACAGCTTCTTAAAATCATTTGTGAGAAGATCGTGTGATAAGTCCTGTCTATCAAGAGTAGAGAAGTAATCACCAATTTGCTTCACCCAGTTAAATTTAGACTCTGTCATGTTGAGTTGAACCAGACGTAGAAAACACATTTTCGGGAGGCAGGAATCATTCATAGTTTGTAGTTTGGTCAACCATGAAAGGGCAGACCTCAATACTATGAGACTCAATTTTGTTGAGGAGCATTCCAGTCTAACAATGTGATCGGGAGTATTTTTAGCTAAGCAAAGCAGCCTCTTGAAGAAGGCGACCTGGATTCGTTCCAGTAAATCTGTATATCTGAGGCCCCTAATACCAACACAGTATGAAAGAGAAGAGATGATGACAGAATTATAAATTTTGATTCTCGCATCCCATGATGTCATTTGAAAGCGAATCATGAAATCCATAGTGGCCCCAAGAGCCTGCTTTGTCTTAGCGACAGTTAGCTTGGCCATTTCGAGAAAATGGGAGGAGGAAGAAAATACCACTCATAGGTATATGAATTTATTAACAACCTCAATAAGTTCATTCAGGTAACGGAAAGTGAAGTTTTTGTTAGCGGCAAATCCACCTCTCCTGAAGACTATAATTTTCGTTTTTTCTGTGTTTACAGTTAGATCATTTTCGTGGGCATAGTGAGATAAGATTGTCAGTTTGCGCTGTAAGTCTTTTTGGGTGCAGCTCAAAATAACAAGATCATCAGCATACAGCAACAAATTCAGATCTCTATTACCAGATATTTTGACCCCAATACATCCCATATTTTCAAAATAAATGTCAATATCAGAAATAAACATTGAGAAAAGTATCGGGCTCGGTTCTCCTTGCTGGAGATGTCGAATACTTTGCTATATGAGTCATTGCTTTTAATCGACATATGAGCATTATCATAAATTTGTTTTAGTATTCGCAAGTATTTGGAACTCATTCCGAGTTGATACAGTTTATGCCAAATAAGGTTGTGGATAATAGAGTCTCGAAGGCGCGTTTGAAGTCTACGAAGGCTGCAAATATTTTCCTTTTTTTGAGACGAAGATTGATTTGTATAATAGAATTGAGTACGAAAATGGTATCTTCACAGCCGAACCCCGACTGGAATTCTGGGATGATTCTATTGTTGTTACAATGTATTGAAAGTCGATTTAGTAATAGTAATGAGAATATTTTTGGGATGCAATTAATGAGGGCTTCACCTCGGTAATTTGATGGATCATCTTTTGGTCCTTTTTAATGCAGCATTGTCATAATAGTCTCACACCACGAAACTCGTATTACTTATTTCAGAACTGAAAGTATTATTAGATGAACTGCAAAGATACAGCAGCCAGTTTTGTGGTAAATTTTTCAGGAATTCATGAGGAACACCATCAAATCCAGGAGACTTGCATCTTTGCATTTTTTCAAACAAGATGTGATTTCGGCAACCTCGAAAGAAGAGTCAGGAAAGTGATCCCCTGCATCGAAGAAAGTAAAATCAACTATGGTCTTCTGGAAATAAATACCACTATAAAAATGTTCCCACGCTTCTATAGATATTGTGCAGACATTGTTGTTTTTAAACTTGAATGAATTGATAGTTTGCCAGAATGTTCTTTGGTCTTTTGTATTGGCCAGTTTCTCGGTTATCATATTTTGGTATTCTTATTTCTTTTTTACGATCATCTTCCTGAATTCTTTCCTCAAGGTCAGGTACTGGGATCTATTGGGTTCTGTAAAGTTATTCTTCCTACAGAACGTGAGGGATTGTTTGCAGACTTTTTCTGAGGTAGTACACTCTGAGTCGAACCATGGTTTACTTTCAGTCATTTTAGGTATAGTGGGTTTGTGCCGAGGGAGGGCTAGTTCCTCTGCGGTATCCCAAATAGTTGTTATTATATTATCATAACACCTAGCGAGGACTTCGGAGTTATACCATCGCAAGAATTTACTCACTATACTTTGTGAATGAGAATTGGGCCAATGGTTATTAATAACGTTACGCGTCATTTGGAGACATACAGGAAAATGATCAGAGGTTGTTGCAAAGTCCAAAACTTTGAGATCGGTTATTATATCTAACTGGTTGTTAGAACAGAAAGCCAGGTCTATAACACTTATACCTGTAGAGGCAGTATATGTAAAGTTTGCAGGCCTATCTGAGGCAACGCTTCCGTTTATCAATGAAAAATTGTTAGTGTACATAAATCCCATGAGGCAACGTCCTCTAACTTTCAGTACCTTATCCATACTTAACATAGTAGGGTATGAAACCGTATTCGACAACGAGTCTTCCGGAATTGATGGGAGTTGTCCCACCCTCGAGTTGAAATCTCCAAGTATGATTATTGGCGTATCATTATAGACTTCAATAATGTCGTTGAGTGACGTTTGAAACAAATCGAGTGTGTCCTCCATATCATGTGTTCCTCTGAAGTAGACGAGTAACATTATAAATTAACAGGTCTTGGATACAAAATAACATGTCAACCACCAAGGAGAAGTATTGAAGGTTTCCATTGTAGTGGTTTTTGTAAAATATAGCCAGACCACCACTGACACGTCCTTGAGACTTCTCCTGTACGGCTGGTAAAGAGAGTAGCTGATAATTTTTATAAATATCAATAGGGCGGCGGCGACGGCCCCCCCCCCCCCGCCGGGCGCGGCCGCCCGGGGGCCCCCCGGGCCCCCCCGAATAGCAGGTTTGCTTACCAGCCAGGTTTCACAAATGGCGGGAAATTCAAAATCAAAGTCCAACTTTCGAAAGATAGTATGAAGGTTGTTGAATCCATTCACATTCCAAAAAATTATGTTTATGTTGCACTTTTTTGTTGACGGTTGTTGGAGTTTTTTAAGTTTGGGATTTTTGCGGCGTTTTTATTCGGGGATGTTTCTTCTTCCCTTTGGCGTTTTTTCTGTCCGTCACTAGTTTGACTTTTATTTTGAACAATTTTTGGAATATTTTTCACATACCTAATTGTACCACCCAGGAGCCAGGAAGATCTCTGTGGAAAAAGGGCCCACGCGGCGGGGGGGAGAAAGAACCCGAGGCAGAAGAGATTTGCTGGCGGCGAGGGCGTCTTGTGTCTCGGGCAGAGGCGTGCTTGTCAAGCGAAGGTGTGGATAGGGTATCCGGCTCGACAACATCTCAAGTAAGAACAGTATCTGTGAATAGCCTAGATTTTTCTAAAGTTAATGTGGGGAATGTTTCGGAAGGATGTAAGAAATATTTATTTAATTTGTTGAGGCGGTATTCAATTTGTTTTTCGAAAGGAGATGACGATATAGGGTTGACAAATTTAGGTAACATGCAGATCAAGCTGACCACGGACCGACCAATTTATTATAGGCCATACAGGTTGTCCCATCGTGAAAGAGAACTGGTGAGAGACAAGGTGAAAACCCTCATGGATGCCGGCATTGTAAGGGAGAGTGAATCTGCGTATGCTAGCCCTATCGTATTAGTGCCCAAACAGTCTGGTGAGGTGAGGATGTGCGTCGATTACAGGGCTTTGAATGCTATCACAGTGAAAGATAGATATCCACTTCCACTAATTTCAGATCAACTAGTCAAGCTGGCAAGCAAGGTGCTCTTTACTGTTTTGGATTCACCGGTACCGGTAAGAATATTCTGGATATTAGATTGGCCATTCATTGCCCCGCCACTGTCCATCACGGTGTCGATGAGAGTGTAGAACAAAACGAGCAAATATCACAAAAATTGGCGTTTAGAGAAACCACAGAAGTTTTTTATGGGAGTTCGCTAGTCACACAAAAACAAAACTATTGTTTGGTATTCAGATCTTCAACGGTGATTCAATAATTGATTATCGTTCACTGAATTTGATTGTACTGAACTATTATTTTAGCACAAGCCAGGCACAATGCGACTGGTCTGTTCGGAGGCCAAAACAACTGAACCAATATTTGATGAAAATCCACAATAACAAAAAATATCAGAGTTTTCTGTACGGTTATCACTGACAATGAGTTCACGAAACCGCAACACAATAGCTTTCTCAATCAGAATAAAAATGAATTTGTATATATACATCCACATATATACATATATCCTCTTTTTTGTATGTTATATCAATATTGATATAGGTGTTGAATGGATTTGTATTCCAAAAACAACCTCAAAACAAAAAAACAGTTTTGACATATACAGGTTTCGAATATAATTCGTCTCCATTCATCATGCTACAACGACGATGATAATAAAATTGATGTATCTGATGCATTTCGAGAGCAGTCTCCTACTGATACAGTACTATGGAATAATATCCGAGTATTGTCCAGACAAAACTGTACTGAGAACCCAATCAAAAATCATAAATCTTGTCATCGAACTCAATATGAGATTTGTTATTATCACATCTACAAATCGGAAACAAAGCAAGCATTTTTCAGATATATTTGGAATGTCCTTTTCATCGAGCAAAGTCTCGAAAGTATGACACAAACCGCCTCCAGTTACTATTTAGGAAAACATCAGAAATATTCGAGAGATTCTGGCGACTTTTCCTGGATTGTTATATAACATGATTCCGTTTGCTACTACTGGAATATACCCTTCCTATAGCAAGTTTGACCAAATCTTTCAACAGGTTGAGAATCACAGGCAATTCGTGTGTTATCATATCTGTATCTAATTTGGGTTGAAAAATAACATGTCAGGAACATCGTATAGCGATGTTTTCCACGGAATTGTTAACAAATATGATTCAGTTTCCACCTCGTTCATATCTGAACCTGATTCAGGCTGAAAAATATCATGAAAATTGTATAGCAATAACCGTTTGAATGAGCAAAGTTTCGAATGAACGGCACAAACCGCATTCATTTGCTAAATGAAAAAAAAAGATATGCTCACCGTGATCTGATGCTTCTGGGGACTTTCCTTGGATTGTTATCACATGAGGATGTTTCCACCTCGCTTATGTACGCATTGAATTCGTGTTTGAATATGCCATGGACTTTGTACAGCAATGTTCTTTTAAACGAGCAAAGTTTCGAAAGAACGGCACAAACCGCTTTCATTTGCTCTATAAAAAAACTGCACAAACAGTTCTCTATATTTTGATGTTCTATATGAAATACCACATAATGAACCAGTGCGAAACTCTGTACTGTCCAGATCCGATAACGATGTATCCAATATCAACCCCTGAATCTTCCTCAATTTCCCCTTCATTTTATCACATGTCTATCTATAGTTCCAGTTGGGTATTTTCCCAACGAAATACTCATTTGCACTTAAAAAAAACCAACGTAATGATATGATACCAGTGTTTTTGTAGATATTTTTGGCAAGAGGTAGTGACTACTCGCAAAAAAAGGCGTGACTACTCATAGTGGTCTATGAGAACGTGTTTATTCTCTCTGTCAGGACATCTACAAAAGTATAACAGGTTTCAACATTATAAAATAGTAGAGTCAAGTACTCACTTGATATTATAAAAAAATTTATACGTGAAAATGAGGTAGAATGAAAGGTCGTCATCTCCTCGTGGTTATTGAAACATGAAATTGGAAAAAACATCAAAAACAATACAATAAATTCGAAATTTGTCTCTAAGACAACTTTGGAGCAAGTGCTCTACTGAAAGGTTATCAGTGAGAAGAAACCAAAGGAAAGAGAGGACAACATCTTCGAAAATTGACAGCTGACTGAAAATTTCAACAGGAGCGCCAATGCCATGATCAGAAAATTCCTAAAATATATAAAATGATGGAAATCGTGGTGCTTCTAGGTGCAGTGTTGCCACACATTCCGAAGGATCGGGCATGAGCTACAACACCCCAAACAGAAAAGCACAGACTAACCTTCACCCTGTGGGGGGGGGGGTATCGATTCCAATAAGATTGTTCAAATCAGTTTGTTTGTTCATACTATCGGCACTGTTCCTGGAGAAAAATATTTCTTTGAAAAGTTTTTCATGCTAGTTCACCCCAGTACACCAAACTCTCAACATCGTTTTAATTGTAAAAATTGTAAAATTGTTCGTTCCGTTAACCAGCTGACGAACGTCAATCCTCAGAAGTCGGAAATTGTGTGAGCAATGGATCAACGAGGCCTTACTTTTTAACGTGCGATTACCCAGCACGGTGGCCCGGCGAGGATTCAAACCCCGGCCTTCCGCTCGATAAGCAGATATGCTAACCACTACACTACACCGAGACCACATAATTCATTACATGATTATCATTCAATGTCAAATTTTGAATTATCTCAAAGCCTAGTGAAAGTTTGATTCCCTAATGTAAAATATAAGATATCATCCAAACAATACACAGCTCCTCAATATGATATTTCAACAATCCACTCAACAAGGGATATGCTCAAGTTCATTTGTCGGTCATAATTATTGAACGTAGATGTAGTATCAAAACTTTCCATTGTTCTTGAACAGCAAAGGTTAACGGCAACTATATTCAATCGATAGAGTATCCAGATGTTTTTCCCGTCAATGCACGAAGGCATACGATGTAATATAGAAAAATATTTACCGTTATGTTGTTCAATCGCAATCAGGTTAGTTAATCAAAGGTAATTTCAGTGTCATTCAAGGGCAATGCTGTTCCAGCTGAACCATGCCAATACACAAGGGTATTCAAGGTCAAAGGTAGTGGCGGAAGTCCACTTCCGTCTTGAGCCCTCTACTGAGACAACAAAGAATAATGTATTATTGAGCAGAGTCAAGTCCTTCGTTGACAATGGCTGTCCAATTTTTTTTTGAAATGCTCAGTTGCAACCATTCTTTGTAAAATAAAATTAACCGCCAATAATGATTGTATATTTTGGAACCACAAGACCATTCCATTCCATTCGAAGCGGATGTCTTAAATGAGTAGGTGTGAAGGAAAATATTAGCTCGCGGATAGTTATGGTTTCATCGAATAGATGAGGAAATAGAAAAGATTGTTGAAAGCCGCGCGGCTTGTAGTATTCATTCAAACGGGCCTCCATAATCAGAAATATCTCCATGGCCCATACCTACTGGTATTCGGGAGGTAATTGCATTGATTATGATGAATTAAATAATAGTTATTTTTCAGTAATAGGAGTTGCTTTCACCGAATGACCGGAGATTTTCAAAATGCCCAATGAGATCCTTGAATAGGCTTTTTTACATTTTTGACTTGCCCAAGCTGTTGGTATCTCATAATGGGCGATCGTTTGTTTCTGAGGATTTCGAAAGGTTCGTGTCACTTAACAACATTAAACAACATAACTAGCCCCCGGTATTCTGCCTCTTCAAATGGTGTGGTTTTCAGAGGTGGTATTGATGAAATTGTGATAATTCCAGCAAATATTTAAAATTGGGGTTATGAAGATTTTTATTTGACTACAGAAATACATCCCACTCGGCTACAGGGGTCAGTCCAGCAGAACTAATGCTCGGTCGTGGCTTGAGAACAAGGTTTTCTACCCTTTCACCAGTAGATTTCCCAGAAAATAGACCTCATAATAAATGGGGCATTTTGAAAGGGGTTGAGAATCAACAAAAAAAACGGATTAAGTGTAGCAGAGGTAAAAAAAATTACAGTTTGATTCTGACGAATTTGTTCAAGTAGAAAGTTATAAAAAGCCCGGTTTCATTAGAAAAAAAATAACTTGAATTGCAGGCAAACGCACATATCTAGTAAAAGTACCTGAACTAAAGAAAAATTGAAGGAGACACGTTAATGTAATCAAAAAATGCATTGTACTACCGAGGAAAATAAATTCAGTATTGTAGTTTTGGCACAAGTTCAGCTATTTGAGAAAGGAGTAAGGATGTAATAGAGAAAAATATATATGAAAAAATTGCTGAATTGAGTCCCATCAATGATAACAAGAGTCTTTCGAGCCATTTTATCACTAGCTGGCTATCATCACTGGAGATCGAGGATAGAAGGTTGGTGGGATTTAAGGGTTCATTAGTAGTTATGGCAGGATCAGGTATCGGACGGTCGATGGGAGGTTCGAACGGATTGGTTCCCAAGTCGGAGTGAATAGAAGTATGTCGGACCAAAAGTGGTTTCCAGGTATTGGGGAGTCTTTGAGAATCGTCGCGTTTATTGAGACAGTTGGACGTTTTTCGATTTCAATGGCTTCACGGGTAATTCTGGTTTGGAGGGTTTTGGCTGTGGCAACGGTTTTGGTGTTTTTGAAATCTATTTTGTGGCCTGTTTTAGATGATGTTGGAATAATGCTGAGTTTGTGTCAGAATTACGGACTGCTAGTTCGTGTTCATATGCTCTACAGGACACTCGTCGGTTGGTCTGGCCGATGTATGTTCTGGGACAGTTAGAGCATGTTAGCATGTTACCATGCTCTAACTGTCCCAGAACATACATCGGCCAGACCAACCGACGAGTGTCCTGTAGAGCATATGAACACGAACTAGCAGTCCGTAATTCTGACACAAACTCAGCATTATTCCAACATCATCTAGAAACAGGCCACACAATAGATTTCAAAAACACCAAAACCGTTGCCACAGCCAAAACCCTCCAAACCAGAATTACCCGTGAAGCCATTGAAATCGAAAAACTTCCCAACTGTCTCAATAAACGCGACGATTCTCAAAGACTCCCCAATACCTGGAAACCACTTTTGGTCCGACATACTTCTATTCACTCCGACTTGGGAACCAATCCGTTCGAACCTCCCATCGACCGTCCGATACCTGATCCTGCCATAACTACTAATGAACCCTTAAATCCCACCAACCTTCTATCCTCGATCTCCAGTGATGATAGCCAGCTAGTGAGACAACTCAGACCTAAACGCAAGGTCACTAAGTCTTGAAAATGGCTCCGAAATGGGAGTCGAAACGTAGACAAGTAAATCTTTCCAGACGCGGATCAACCGGAAGTTCCAGCCAGCATATATATATATATATATATATATATATATATATATATATATATATATATATGTATATTGACGAAAATGACGATAAAGTAAGCGACTATCTAACAAATTTGGCAGAATTTGGTTACATATCTATGATAAACGCACCAACACGATCTGAATCATGTCTTGATCATATTTTTATCAAAACAGCATACAGAAATATTGACAACTCAATACCCATAGTAACCCACAGTGATATCACAGATCATCACACAATACTACTTCAAATTATGTCTAAGAAAACATTCGTACCAAAAACTGGGGAAAACTTCACCGTAAAATATTTTAATGAAAAAAAATTTGTTACAGAAATCGAAAATACTAATTGGGACTTTGTCTACTCTGATTACGATCTAGACAATTTAACCGAGAAATTTGTCAATCACTTGGAAAATACTATTGAGAAATGCACATTCTATAAATATTTGAAAAAGAACGAGCGGAAACGCAAAACCTGGATAACGAAGGCACCTGCAACTCAAAAGAGATCCTACTAATATTCAACTCATGTCAGAATATAAAAGTTATAAAAACACATTGAAAAAACTCATCCAAGAAACTAAATCTGAATATTACAGGAGAAACATAAATGAAAATAGAAACAATTCTTCTATGCTGTGGAAAAATATAAATGAGATTTTTGGTAATGAATATAAGATTGAAATAGAAAGTATAAAAATGGAAACAGGGGAGATTGTGCGGGATATGCAAGATATTGTGAACTGCTTCAATAGTAGCTATATAAACACAGGAAAAAAGCTCTCCAGCAAAATCAGAAGAACAACAAACTCAGAATTTCATCAGAATATGAATGAACACACAATATTTCTAACCCCTACAACTCCTACTGAAGTCCAGAACACTATCCATTCACTGAAAAGACATAAAGCGCCTGGCGTTGACAATATAAGAGCTGAAAACTTGAAAGCAGTGTCTCACTACATCTCTGAACCCATAACACATATTTTCAATAAATCAGTTGAAACCGGCCATTTTCCATCTTGTCTTAAAAAGTCAATAGTTACCCCTATCTATAAAAACGGTGCTAGAGATAGCGTGATCAATTACCGACCGATTTCCTTGATAACAAGCCTCAGTAAAATACTAGAAAAACTCATTAAGTTTCGAGTGAATTCTTTCTTAAACAAGTATAACTTACTGTCAAAAAGCCAATTCGGATTTCAAGAAGGAAAATCAACTCAAGACGCCGTACTCCAACTAACAAACTACATCTATAAAGCATTAGATCTGAGTAAACCAACACTTGGAGTATTTATAGATTTATCAAAAGCTTTCGACACGGTAAACCATTCAATTTTGATGACTTCGCTTGAAAAAATTGGTATAAGAGGAAATGCATTTGACTTATTGAAATCCTATTTGACCAACAGAGAACAAGTTGTGAGAATAAAAAACACCTTTAGTCGTCCTGAAAAAATTGAATGTGGAGTTCCCCAAGGAACAGTACTGGGACCGCTTTTGTTCTGCATATATGTGAATGATCTGTTTTCAATCAAATGTTCAGGTAAAATCATCAGCTTTGCTGATGATACTAGCATTCTATATTCGGGAGAAACGTGGTCCATAGTGAAAACTGAAGCGGAGGCTGATTTGGAAATAATAAAAAATTGGTTTGACTACAAACAACTTTCGCTAAATTTTGAAAAGACACATTTTTTACCTTTTTGTAATTCGAAGTCTTCTTTTCCAAATTTCCAATCCCTCACAATTCAGAATAGATTTCAAGTGACAATTGCCCCACATATTAAATATTTAGGAGTTATGATAGATCCTCACCTTCGATGGGACTCACATGTCAGTTACGTGGTGAAGAAATTAAGGTGTATTTTGTACAGATTTCACCACATGAAGGATATACTGGATATCAAACAAAAAAATATTATGTATTCAAGTTTGGTGCAGAGCCATTTGACGTATTGCTTGATTGGATGGGGTGGGTTGTCGAAAACATACCTGCATGGTCTAGAAGTTATTCAAAAAAAGTTTTTGAGAATGATCCTGAATAAAAACTCGAGGTACTCTAGTGATAGTCTACGAACACTTTCAGAACATTTTTTTTTAACAATCGAATAGAATCGAATAGAGAGAGCGGGTAGTTCGGGCGCGAGAGATGACATCTGTCTTGTGAAAGGTGACTGAATCAACATTTATGGAATAGGAGAGGAAAGAAAGGAATGGGCGCTGCCCCGCAGTGCCCTGTGCACGCAAACCAAAAATAGTGCATACTACAAGAATGTGTTTACTGTGTCTTTCTAACGCTTCGAAGGTTCGGTGTTGTTACATTGGGTACATGTATGGATATATCTCAGTTCAGTGAGCATCCCCTTACATGCATAACACCACGCCGGATATATCTGGTTGAATGGCACGGTTGCATGAACATTCACGTGCTCATTACCATCCTCTATTGTCCTCCCGCAAAGAATAGAACCTATAGCACATAAGACCCTATAGCACATAAGACGTAGTTTTTTACATTCTTCAGCGTCAGCATCGACGCGCACATACGATTCCGTGTATCAGCATAGCTCTACCGATTCCGCTAAAGATATCGTCCATGTTCGACTGCTGAACGTTGCAGAGACAATTCCTGCCGACACGTCATCAGGTCCGTTCATGGGCTCATCGCACTGGTGAAACGATTGGTTTTATTCTATTGAATTTGCTTCAAATCTCACTAAGTGAGAGCCTTATCAGTCAGTTTTCTAAGGAAGGATAGTAATCATTACGATGTAAAGAAAGGCCAACAATGTATTTTACTTCAAGTTTGATAGCTCATTGCTTTTATACCCAAATTTCTGATTATCTCTTCATACACTGATATCCCAAAATTTCCCTATCACATAAATATAATCAACACTTATTAACAATACTTCAACAATAGAAATCCATATTATACAAAATCGAAAGGACATGAATACCCCAATGTTTTCCCCAAGTTATAATTTATTATACAAAACTGAAGATTTGATCACTCAGAATCATGGATAACATCCATCAAAATTGTAATACAACCATTGATCATAAACTTTTCATGAAGTTCAGATTACCCTTTTCCTTTTTTGTAACTTTACAAGAAGTGCACTATTATTGGTACCTGTGGAAGAGAGTTATAAAATGATCCCAATATGATCTATTATATTTATATATATATAAATCAAATTTATCTTCTTAGCATTGTCTGATGCCATGCAGAAGCAACTGAACCAAGTTTTTCCTTGGATTCATCTTTCCATTGAATGAGGAAGTAATAAAACCCCTAAATTGGGGGTTCAAAATGCTTAGGCTGGAGATGAGGAAAGTAGCTGAACTGATGAGGAAATTAATCCGACACATGGTCGCCATTTTCAATTGTTTCATCAAAGATATGTTATCCCAAAACATCCAAAAAATCTCTATAATCCATAACACAAAAATCATCTGAGCCGATCCACTATTCGACATCTATCAAGTTTGGTGAATATTTTCACAAGAGAATAATTGAACCTTTGAGAACGTTTAATGACTGCTTAAACGTACTTCTCTCATCGACAGACAACCACCAAGAGAGCGAGCCTTCCTTTCTACTCGTCTATCCCTACCCGAAATCATAAAACATCGAAATGACCTTGAAACTGTCAATCCATAGAACCTATTATGGTCATGTTGAAGGACAATCAAAATTTCCACAAGTTTATGTACACGTATAAAAATAAGAGAATAAGTTGTAATTTGAAAGCTATCATTTAAAAGAAAAACTCAGAGCAATTACTGAATTTTCATTATCATGAATATCCGAATTCTAGCTGAAGTTAAAAAATACTTCCATGAAGAATTCAATGAAATTTGGTGGGAAATGTAAAGGAAATACCAATGAAGCTAGAATCATTTGAAAATGTTTTCGATCTGATGATTTCATTCCTTGATATTGACACTTGTCAGGTAAACTAATAACCGAACGCTGACGAACACACTTCACAGTGCTGCAACCCAAGAAGAAGAATCGATAATAACGATTACTGAGGACTTAACCTGAATGCGGCAATTTGTTCACACCTGAGCTGTCAACAGATGATAAAATATCCCAGAAATAATTTAAAATCAATTTTCATAATGACTATGGGTCCAATTAATGAATGTGACCCTGAAAGAAACAATGATGGCAAGCACCAAGAACCCCTTCTGGAAGATTACCAACAACAAGCTAGATTTGGCATCCATGAGATATCAATTATTCACAAGTATACTAGTGAATGTGAATGAATCCTATAATCATCCAATGTTGATGTGAGTATCAGTATCCTTATGGCAAAAAGAAAGCAAGATTCATATTTTACACTTTTTTTTTCACAAAATCAACCGTTACATATACCCCTTTCCTTTTCAAAGATTTTTTTTTCAAATGTTCCCAAAATTAAATGTCAAGATTCATAGTTCTATCAGGTTTCAAATGAAAAACAGGCCAAGTACCTTTTTAAACACCAGAATCATTCTCAAGCTCATAAACATTTATTCCAAGCTTTTTCTTGATTATTATGGACCTGTGAATTTTTTTCCGAGTTTGGCGCTATAATCTTTTGAAGCATCTGAAAGGTTATGTTCTTTTTTCCAAACCCAATCGCATACTTCATAATGAACAGAACGGTGTCTTGAATTATATTCATTTCTGGTCTTTTCGTGAGCCAAATTCAATTTTTCCTTAACCAGTTTTCTCATATCTTCAAGCATTTCTAACCTAGGGCTAAGAGAAGGTATATCCTCATTGCTGATTTTGTAATTACTAGGAATTCCATCAATGGTTTTCTGTTTATCTTTTTCTAATTGATACTCTGTTTCACTTGCTATCATGTCATATCCAAAATTTACAAAATGAGGAGTATTAGCAATCACTTCATGTTTTGCTGTCCGATAAGCATCCCAGCCAACACAGTTACATCGCAGAGACGTCCCTGCGATATCACGACGAGGCGTGTGACGTCCCAAAACTTGTCGCAGGGAACTTGCATTTACGTCGCTCACATGTCGCGATGTCACACTCAGGCGACATCGCCTGTGTCACAACTGCGACAAGTTTTGTGACGAAATTGCGACAAGTTTTGTGACAAAATCGCGACAAGTTTTATGACAAAATTGCGACAAGTTTTGTGACAAAATCTGTAATCTATATTCTGTAATCTATCCAGAAATATAGGCAGGCCTTCCTCTTCCAATCTTTCACAAATGTTTATGGAAATAATATGAAATGAAACCCAAAGGCAATTCATTAGAAAATTCTCAATCTAGCATTCATAAACAAATACGAAGTATTTTTTCCTGTATATAGAAATATACGCAGCAAAATACATTTCATTATCAACACAAAATAAAATTTATTTTATATAAAAATTAAAAAACTTCAAAACAAAAATAATTCTTATAACAAATAAAATAAAATATTTTCTATGAAAATTGAGAAGGTGTAAAACAAAAATAATATTCAAAAATAAAATCAAATAAAGAAAGAGCTAACTGTAATCCGCCTGTCCCTTTCTTTTTTCACATCGTCCTAACCTTTGCCTGGCATGACGAAACCAGTTCGAGCACACTTCCTGCACCCTTTTTTGTGTCTCGCCATGCTCCTGTACAATGACTCCTGAAAATAAGAGATAATAATTTTAGCTCTGAAAGAAAATCCCATACATAACTTAAACCTATTAAAATTTAATTGAAAAACGAGTACGTTGGAATTAAAATTATTCATTGGGTATATCTTGAAGGATTTTCCATTGGAATGTGTTAAATATGCAGGATCAAGTTAGAAGTTGTAACGATTCTGCTTGCCCTAGCCGATTTGAGATAGAAGTAATTAAATAACAATTACTGGTAATTTCATTGATTCCTGATGTTTTATTACACTAGAGCCTCAATAGAATTGGGACCTATCACTTTATTGGCACATCAACGAGATTAACAAGTTTATGTAATAGTATTTGACCGAACTTTCAGATCAAATAAGTCACTGCTATAATAATCTATTCAAATAAGAGAAAATAATTGCCAACAGGCTTTTTTTACGATTATTACAATGAATTTGTGAATATCACATGTCATCCAAAGATAAAACAAGGTCACTTATATTTTCTATTTGTGTGAGTGCCTATTTGTGTAAATATAGCAAATAAAAAACAAATACCTTTTTACTAATTTCGTGTCAATGAGGCAAACGCTCAAATATTTAAAAAAACAAGTGGGATGTAACCTTTAAGATAAACCAATTTATGTAATTTTTTCATACACATACAATACATATCACCATTATCTACTGGGAGTTGTTGGAAAAATATTGTGAAATACTGTCACCAGATATCAACAAAAAATGTAATACTCACAGCTTAACAATTAACTATCCGCAAATTTGATATTTGGATATTTTCTCGTTGGCCCAACCAGGAGCATCTGCAGATGATACAGAATCAGACAAACAGTGTGTTAACGAAACAGGTATACAATCTTCGTTAACATATGTGCTTGTTGATCTCGTTCACATTCAGTACTAATTTCTGAATTTTTCACAATCAAGCGCCTTTTGTGACGGTAAGAAAAACAGGAAAAAAACCGTTCCATCTTGTGTAGCAGTAAATGAAAAAGAATACTCACTAATAATACTAATTGGCCACTTCGACTAGGTACACTCAACTGGTCCGAAAATTCCGAAATATCAATTATTTGAGAAAGGATCACATGAACTTGGCGGTATCAGGCAAATCAGAAATCAGATTTTAGGTTAACCGGTAAAGGCGGAAAAACTGTAAACAAACCACGACGTATGTCAATGTCAAGTATTGGCCATTGGCACTATTGGCAGTGCTGTCGCTGTCAACAGCCAACAATTTTCCCCTAGGATTGTTTGGAAGAGGAAGGGCTCTGAAATCACAAGGAAAATTCACAGGGCTTTATTAAGTAAATACTCATTTCAAGATGTTATTTCTCATAGATCTCCAACGGTTTTCATATTTTTTAAAGGGTCTCTCAGGTTTGATGATGCCGGTTGTTTTTCTCGTGACTGCCGTTACAATGAGTATTAAAATAAGCAACACTGAAGAGAACAATGAATGTGCATGTCTTCTACTAAAACAAAATGCTAACCTTTTCTACACCCCAGAGTATTTTTATAATGAAAATTTGTCAGTTTTTGTTTATATAGTATCTATCTATGCAAATACTGATCCATTGTATATGTCATTTTTTATCAACTGATCACTGTATTCTGTATCATTGATATTTCATGGATATTACCAGAATTATATACACTGGACATCATCATAAGAGCGATATCTACTGGATGTCACAAAGATCACATCAACCCGATATCGCAATAGTTTCATGCCAAATGTGTACATCGCAGCGACCTAACAAAAGTAATGTCTCAGTGTTACTTGATAGTGACATCGCAGGGATGTCATGTCACAGATGTGTTGGCTGGGCACAAGCTAACTGAGCTAAATGTAAATCCCATTTCTTTCGATTTTGACCCACATAACTTGATATCATAGTTTTCATTACATTATTAGCTCTCTCAGAAAAATTTGGTTCAGGATGATACAAAGGATTGAAATAAATTTTAACGTTATATTGATTTGTTAATTGTTGAAATTATTTACTCTTAAACTGAACTCCATTATCACATTTCAGGTATTCTGGAACACCAAATAGTGAAAAAACTTGTTTTTCAAGAATTCGAACAATACTGGAAGCTATAGCTTTACGTAATGGAAACAAAAGTGTGAATTTACTGATATAGTCACAAACCACAAAAATATAACGATTTCCTTTAGAGCTGCATGTAACTGGACCTATTAAATCACAAGCAATATATTGCCAACATCTATCCACTGTAGGTTTATTTCCTATGATTCCTGCTTTGAGTTTCTGTTCTGGTTTTTGTTCAGAGCAAACAATACATTTGTTGATATACTGAGAAATGTCTTTTTTCATACCTGGCCAAAAATATTTAGAGAAAATTCGATGGTAAGTTTTGTATATACCAAAGTGACCTCCAGTTGTTGGGTCATCATGAAAACATTTTATTAATTCTTGTCTTTTTCCTTTGGGAATCACTAATTTCCAATTTGAACCATCAGAAAAGTTACCTTTTATGTGCTTGTAAAGATTGTTGCTATCTTCAGAAATTCTAAATTTTGGATCTTTTAAGGAATTTGCTTTGACTTTGAGAATCAAGTTTTTATACCATTTATCCTCATGATAAATAGGAAATGTTATTTCTGAAATTTGGTAGAATTTGGTATAGCACGAGAGAGACAATCAGGTACCAAGTGGTATTTTCCTGGTCTATGTACTACTGTAAAATTGAATTGTTGTAAACGAAGAACCCATCTTCCTAGTCTACCAGTAGGATTTTTAAGGTTATGAACCCACGACAAACTGTGATTTATCCATATTGTTTGAATATTTGTTAAGTCTAGAAATATGATCAGTCCTTCTGTATCCTGAAAAATTACTATCAGCACTACTGTCTCTCAGACTTACATCTGAACATCTATCCTGAGAACTGTTTCTGCTTCTTGAGCGGCGTTTGCTCAATGACAAGCTGTCCTTACTATCAACTGATGATCTAAATTTACTTCGATTCCTACTTGAATTGGGTTGAATTTCCTTGAACTTCACTGATTTCTCTACTTCAATGTTATCAATTTTTGTTTTGGATGAATTTTTATCCTTTTTATAATCCAAATCGACTTCAATTGACTTTTTACTTGTTGAAGGAGGAACAAACAATTCAACATTCCTACGAGTATCCTCAATTCTCCTACAAAGAGCAATAAGTCGATCAAGTGAATCTATGTCATCAATTAATTCCAACCGAGTTTGATATTCTGGTCTAATTCTTTCTCTAATTATCTCCAATTTTATATGTTCGTTTACAGAAATTGATAATCTACTAAATAAATTCATCATATAGGACACATATATAGCAATGGTCTCAGTTTCACCTTGAGTTCGAGCTTTAATTTGTTCCCAAATCTGTTTCTTACCATCTCTAAGAAATTCTTCCCTGAGTAATTTTGCTAGAGAATCCCAATCTGTTGCTTTATGTTTGATTGCACGATAATAAATTAAGGCATCACCTTCAAATAATTCAGAAGCTGCTTTATACCAGATGTCTTTGGGAATACCACGAGCTGTACAAATATCATCTATTTTTTCAAAAAATACATTTAAACTCATTGAATCGTTTTTTCCTGAAAATTTAAGACCCCATAATTTGAAATTAAATTTATCAATTTGCAAGTTATCCAAATTCTGGAATAAATTCATAGATAAATTTTGTTGTGGTTGTTGAGCTGTACTAACTGGAGTTGAAACACCTTGAGATTTATTCAACAAACTTTGGTGAAATGCTAAATCAGTGGGAAGGTCATTATTAGCAGTACTTTACAGCTGATCCTCTTGTTCATCTTTGGAATCAGAAGAATGTTTTAAGGCAGAAGTTAACAACTCAGGTTTTTCAGCAGAATCTTCCTTATCTGAAGTTTCGATTCTCTCAATTCTAGGCAATAAATGGGCAAACTCAGATTTTAACCTACGAATAGTTGAGCTAGTAATAGGTTCCTTCAACAGAATTTGAATATCAGCAATTTTAGTTTTGCATGTTTCTATTTCGGTTTTACAATCGAATTTGTTCTCAAATTTGAAGGACATTCCTTGATTTTCCAGAGAAAAAAGATTCCTCAATGTTTTCGCTAACTCTTTAACGTTTCCTTTAGGTTGAACTCCTCTTAAGGTAATTTCATATTCAAGTTCTTCTTTGTTAAGTCTATCAGGCTCCATTGTGCACATTTTAGTTATTAAATCATTTAAAGAACACAGAACTTCAAAATTATTGAATATTTACAGAATTTAACTTTCAAAATATGAGAAAATTGGCTGAACTAAGTTCAATTGTTACCAAATCAATGTATGAGCTCAAGCACAATTTTCAGGTATATCCGATAAATGGCATCAAACTCAAAAGAAATTTACCTTACCAAAACTTTGAATCCAGAGGGCAAAATTCCTTTCCATCCAACAATTCTTTCCTACTCCCATTACTGATTGATAACTGCTAAAGTGGGCGCCATATGAAACGATTGGTTTTATGCTATTGAATTTGCTTCAAATCTCTAGGGTCGATTGTGGTTCTTCTCACTAAGTGAGAGCCTTATCAGTCAGTTTCCTAAGGAAGGATAGTAATCATTACGATGTAAAGAAAGGCCAACAATGTATTTTACTTCAAGTTTGATAGCTCATTGCTTTTATACCCAAATTTCTGATTATCTCTTCTTACACTAATATCCCAAAATTTCCCTATCACATAAATATAATCAACACTTATTAACCATACTTCAACAATAGAAATCCATATTATACAGATTCGAAAGGACATGAATACCCCAATGTTTTCCCCAAGTTATAATTTATTATACAAGACTGAAGATTTGATCACCCAGAATCATGGATAACATCCATCAAAATTGTAATATAACCATTGATCATAAACTTTTCATGAAGTTCAGATTACCCTTTTACATTTTTGTAACGTTACAAGAAGTGCACAACTCTGGGTACCTGTGGAAGAAAGTTATCAAATGATCCTTACAATGATCTGTAATATGTCGAGAAATCAAATTTCAAATATTGGAAATATCCCTAAATCGAATACTTAACTAAAGTATGGTGAATACTGATGATCCATATCCATGGAGATTAAATGAAATAAGGCAGCAACTGCACCATCCAAAATAAAATTGAAAACTAGATTCTGGTCTTCGCGACAACTCCAAATCTTCTTAGCATTGCCTGATGCCATGCAGAAGCAACTGAACCAAGTTCTTCCTTGGATTCATCTTCCCATTGAATGAGGAAGTAATTAAACCTCTAAATTGGGGGTTTAAAATGGCTGGAGATGAGGAAAGTAGCTGAACTGATGAGGAAATCAATCCGACACATGGTCGCCATTTTCAATTGTTTCATCAAAGATATGTTATCCCAAAATATCCAAAAAATCTCTATAATCCATAACACAAAAATCATCTGAGCCGATCCACTATTCGACATCTATCAAGTTTGGTGGATATTTTCACAAGAAAATAATTGAACCTTTGAAAACGTTCAATGACTGCTTTAACGTACTTCTCTCATCAACAGTCAACCACCAAGAGAGCGAGCCTTCCTCTCTACTTGTCTATCCCTACCCGAAATCATAAAACATCGAAATGACCTTGAAACTGTCAATCCATAGAACCTATTATGGTCATGTTGAAGGACAATCAAAATTTCTACAAGTTTATGTACACGTATAAAAATAATGGAATAAGTTGTAATTTGAAAGCTATTATTCAAAAGAAAAACTCAGAGCAACTACTGAATTTTCATTATCATGAATATCCGAATTCTAGCTGAAGTTAAAAAATACTTCCATGAAGAATTCAATGGAATTTGGTGAAAATGTGAAGGAAATACCAATGAAGCTAGAATCATTTGAAAATGTTTTCGATCTGATCATTTCATTCCTTGATATTGACACTTGTCACGTAAACTAATAACCGAACGCTGACGAACACACTTCACAGTGCTGCAACCCAAGAAGAAGAATCGATAATAACGATTACTGAGGACTCAACCTGAATGCGGCAATTTGTTTACACCTCAGGTGTCAACAGATAATGAAAGATCCGAGAAAAAATTTAAAATCAATTTTCATAATGACTATGGGTCCAATTAATGAATGTGACCCTGAAATAAACAATGATGGCAAGCACCAAGAACTCCTCCTGGAAGATTACCAACCACAAGCTAGATTCGGCATCCATGAGATATCAATTATTTACAAGTATACTAGTGAATGTGAATGAATCCTATTATCATCCAATGTTGATGTGAGTATCTGTATCCTTATGGCAAAAAGAAAGCAAGATTAATATTTTTTACTTTTTTTATCACAAAATCAACCGTTACACTGGATACTGGTGTCGTCCAAAAGCTTCTCCTCTTCATTAATAGCCTCTTCTTCGACAGGCCATTCGTCTATGACAATATCCATGCCATCGCTGGCAGGATCTGCATTTTCTAGAATTTCCACCCATTCTTCAGACATAATGTCGGCAGCTATTTCCGGTACATCTTCCACGAATTCATGGGCTAGCATTCGCCGCTAACTCGCCCGCCCGATTATTTACGTCGGCGAGTGCCAACATTTCCAGCATTGCTACTCTATTTGCATTCATTGTGGATAAGTCGAATCAGTAGCACGTAGTAGCAATATGCCATTCCCGAAGAAGTGGGATGCAAAACCAAAAGTTTTTGTCTATCCAATGAAGATTGGTGGAGCGGTATCATGTTACAACTGCCAGACAATTTGCATTAGTCGAAAATCAGCCCATTTACAGGCTTATGTGAAGAGTGCATATTGAGGAATCCAGTTCCACAACGAAATACCTAAGGTATATTCGAGGCCGACCATTATAGAAGACTGTCATCATTGCCGCAGATGTTCCAAACATATTCGATGCACTGATATGGGTATTTGCAGAAACATCTGCAAATACTGCCTTTCGATAGAGAATTATTTTCCAGACCGCCAGCGATGTCTGCGCTGTGATACAGACAAACTGAGTTGTTGGCATAATCTGTGCGGTGCATGTAGAAAAGGATGGAAGTTATGTGACAATCAGGGCTATTCACTAAGCAGAGTTGTTATGGATAGCGACTAAAAATTGTGGTTATGTTCAAGGTCAGTTGCTAAGCGCGAAATTGGTATTCACTTTTCAAGTTGAGTTGCTACTATAATGACCAGTTGCTGTGAGTAGTGGTTCACAGGCAACTACTTTAGATATCTTGTTAAAGAAAAACAGCTTACCACCGTCATTATGGCAAGTTATTATCAGAGTTGCTACGACGGTTAGCAACTGCGATAACCACTAAACTTACTGAATAGCCCTGATTGTTGGCCAACTATACGCCACTGAGAG
Organism: Zygogramma bicolorata; assembly: GCA_032362365.1. Lineage (NCBI taxonomy): Eukaryota > Metazoa > Arthropoda > Insecta > Coleoptera > Chrysomelidae > Zygogramma > Zygogramma bicolorata. The sequence continues at coordinate 198,727 of JAVJAQ010001233.1, forward strand.
AGCCCATTTCCTTGAATGTTGGTGTCTGACCCATGAGCAGCAGATTGAAAGACGACGAATTCGAGGTGATCGCATACCAAAATATACGGATCTCGGACCGGCAATTATACGCCCTGACGAGGCGCATTCCTAATTATTAATGATAGATATTCATTGGCGCCAGTACATTCGAAATCGTTTTATTTTATATCGAGAGATTTCCGCTAATAAAAAGTATTCAAAATTATTCATTCGTTTCATTCCAGTCCAGATCTTTGTTCCATAAGAGACAGACGCCTCTATTATCGTTATTTCGTATATCAAAATTCGGAACAGTCTGATAATAACAACCTGTAACATCAAAGCATCTTTAGAGGAATTTCTGGGTATGGGGTCGGATTAGAATAACCCTGGGGTAGATTCTGCCTGTCGTAAAAGGCGACTAACAGGATAACCCAGGTGGAAGATGGTCTTACCATCGCCCGGTGAGATACCACCATAACAACTATATGTGCTGTAAAGTGTTAATTCACGTTTCAGTATGTGGTTGATATTTCCGGTTTTTCCCAACTATTGAATTTGTAAAATGATGATAATGTCTCCCAGACTAAAAAACTCCGGAAGTAAGATACCTTCCCAATCGAATTTCCGGGTGGGAGGTACTCGGGGCAAACCGTCATCGAGAGTATTGAAAATCGATTATTGTAATATTCGTGATATGAATACAGGGTCTTTCACGACGAGCGTTCGTTAGGAATATATGGAGAACGATTCAAAATAAAAACTTGAAATTTTGTGGTAGTGGGTATTGCAAAATGGCTTTATCAACTAAAATATTTTTAATTTCCGGTCTCTTTCCGTTATACCGGAAGTTGAGGTCGACTCCCTTATTTCAAATGGAACACCCTGTATTTTATTACATTTTTCAATTTTTCATCATATTTTAGGCCCACTTTCTATAACAATGCCTATACCCAAATTTGTTAGTTTTCGAGATATTGATTTTTTTCTGAAAAATTTGACAGTTACAGCACCACTCCGAAAATATCATAACTCATAGACAGTATAGATTAAGCATCAAGTCATGAACAGGTTCTTCGAATTTTCGAAAATAATTTACAGGGTGGTCGAAATTTCCACCTTAAACATAACATAGAGAAAACTGATGAAACACGATTTTTTCAAATGGAAACATACACTATTCTATTATTTTTGAATACTACGAATAAAAAGATATCTGTCGCGTCTTCGAATACTCGAAAAATAATGAATATTATAACAAGAGTGGACTGTATTACTTTTTGTGGCATAAAGCGACTTACCTTCTTTCTTGCACACCTCCTGGCTTCTGAAAGGGCCCTTTCTCGGAGTCTTCTTTTTTTCACCTCGATGGATTGCACAACAAATGGAAGTTAGGTCACTTGATCAAACAGTCTTCGACGACACAGAGTTTTGATTGTACGAAGTTGAGATGTAGCACGAGTAAGGATATAATATTAATTTTACGGGTTGAACACTTTGGATGCGATTTTTCTACTATATGGTTCGTGCTAGAGAAGAATGTGCTACATCGGATGTTGGGCATGCGCCCTTAAGAGTCGCTCCATGCCAACACTAATGATAATAATAACTGATGCTCAGGATTAATCATAATCATCCTGTACATTTTCTGCACGTCTGCACAGAGGGTATATTTATGTATGCGAAAATTCAAAAGAATTGTGACAATATCACGTTGTAATTTGGGACCAGTTAATAAATGATCATTGAGTGATAATTCATTTGGACCATGGGCGGACGCGTTGAATACTACTCTCAACTTTGTTGTTGAACTTTGAGGTTTAAGTACGCAGTGGTGCGGTATATAATAACTTTTCATTAATTCTATACTTTCTGAAATTAGTTCCATATGATTCAGGTCTAAGTATTCTCTCATGAAGGAACAATAATCTTTATATACATCAGGCTGTTTTTGTAAACGTTTTTCAAGTGCTAGAAAACTCCTGATTGCAAGACATCTACTTCGTGAAAATACAGGAGGCGAGTCTCGGAAAGGTAACGAAACACTGAAACGCCCAGACACATCTCTTGTTGTGAATTTTCTATATAAATCTTCAGCAATCTGATCTTCCAATGATAAACAGGTTACATTAGGAACTGATTCAAGCTGCCAAAATTTTTCAATATTGTTTTCTAGAGACGTATCATCTATTGTACAAAAAAATGAATTTAAAGAAAGTGAAGCATTATTGTTAAACTGACCCATCACAACATAACCAAATACTGTTTCCAAAGCGTTCGGTTCACCAGAATTACCACTCAAATGATTTCCTAACAAAATTTTTGGAAATATATCTGCGCCCAAAAGAATATCGATTTGACCTGGACAATTAAAATGAGGATCTGCCAACTGGATATTGGAGATATGTGGCCATTTTTCAATAGAAATATTTGTGGGGGGAAGTTTCTCACATATTTTTGGTAAAATAACAGCATCAATAGTAAATGTAGGTGAACTTTTTCCATAGGGTTTGATACACAGTGTGACCCCACCTGAGCTCGTAACAGTTTTAGTTTCACCTAACCCTTGCACAGCCAAAGACAAATGATATTTTTGTAAACCTAAAATATTAAAAGCTTTCTGAGTAATGAATGTACTTTGACTGCCTGGGTCCAATAAAGCACGAAAATGATGATAATTTCCGCGGTAATTTAAGACTTCCACGCGTGCTGTTGCTAACAGTACCATTGAATTGCGTTTCGTAAATCCGCACCCACAGTTAACAGAAGCAACTTCTTGAGTAGCAGGCGTATTTACAACGTTAGAAGTAGATGCTGGTGTTTGATTTTGCGGCGTTAATGAAGCTGATTTTTCCATCAAACATAATAAGGAATGATGTCTTTTATTACACCACCGACAACAGACATTAGACTTACAGGCCCGAACATCATGCATATTGCTTAGACAATTTAAACATCTATGTAACGATTTACAAAGATTGTAGCGATCTGTGACAGTTTTTTCAAGAAATTTAGGACAAGAATATAATAAATGTTTACTTTGACACATGGTCGCCATTTTCAATTGTTTCATCAAAGATATGTTATCCCAAAATATCCAAAAAATCTCTATAATCCATAACACAAAAATCATCTGAGCCGATCCACTATTCGACATCTATCAAGTTTGGTGGATATTTTCACAAGAAAATAATTGAACCTTTGAAAACGTTCAATGACTGCTTTAACGTACTTCTCTCATCAACAGTCAACCACCAAGAGAGCGAGCCTTCCTCTCTACTTGTCTATCCCTACCCGAAATCATAAAACATCGAAATGACCTTGAAACTGTCAATCCATAGAACCTATTATGGTCATGTTGAAGGACAATCAAAATTTCTACAAGTTTATGTACACGTATAAAAATAATGGAATAAGTTGTAATTTGAAAGCTATTATTCAAAAGAAAAACTCAGAGCAACTACTGAATTTTCATTATCATGAATATCCGAATTCTAGCTGAAGTTAAAAAATACTTCCATGAAGAATTCAATGGAATTTGGTGAAAATGTGAAGGAAATACCAATGAAGCTAGAATCATTTGAAAATGTTTTCGATCTGATCATTTCATTCCTTGATATTGACACTTGTCACGTAAACTAATAACCGAACGCTGACGAACACACTTCACAGTGCTGCAACCCAAGAAGAAGAATCGATAATAACGATTACTGAGGACTCAACCTGAATGCGGCAATTTGTTTACACCTCAGGTGTCAACAGATAATGAAAGATCCGAGAAAAAATTTAAAATCAATTTTCATAATGACTATGGGTCCAATTAATGAATGTGACCCTGAAATAAACAATGATGGCAAGCACCAAGAACTCCTCCTGGAAGATTACCAACCACAAGCTAGATTCGGCATCCATGAGATATCAATTATTTACAAGTATACTAGTGAATGTGAATGAATCCTATTATCATCCAATGTTGATGTGAGTATCTGTATCCTTATGGCAAAAAGAAAGCAAGATTAATATTTTTTACTTTTTTTATCACAAAATCAACCGTTACACTGGATACTGGTGTCGTCCAAAAGCTTCTCCTCTTCATTAATAGCCTCTTCTTCGACAGGCCATTCGTCTATGACAATATCCATGCCATCGCTGGCAGGATCTGCATTTTCTAGAATTTCCACCCATTCTTCAGACATAATGTCGGCAGCTATTTCCGGTACATCTTCCACGAATTCATGGGCTAGCATTCGCCGCTAACTCGCCCGCCCGATTATTTACGTCGGCGAGTGCCAACATTTCCAGCATTGCTACTCTATTTGCATTCATTGTGGATAAGTCGAATCAGTAGCACGTAGTAGCAATATGCCATTCCCGAAGAAGTGGGATGCAAAACCAAAAGTTTTTGTCTATCCAATGAAGATTGGTGGAGCGGTATCATGTTACAACTGCCAGACAATTTGCATTAGTCGAAAATCAGCCCATTTACAGGCTTATGTGAAGAGTGCATATTGAGGAATCCAGTTCCACAACGAAATACCTAAGGTATATTCGAGGCCGACCATTATAGAAGACTGTCATCATTGCCGCAGATGTTCCAAACATATTCGATGCACTGATATGGGTATTTGCAGAAACATCTGCAAATACTGCCTTTCGATAGAGAATTATTTTCCAGACCGCCAGCGATGTCTGCGCTGTGATACAGACAAACTGAGTTGTTGGCATAATCTGTGCGGTGCATGTAGAAAAGGATGGAAGTTATGTGACAATCAGGGCTATTCACTAAGCAGAGTTGTTATGGATAGCGACTAAAAATTGTGGTTATGTTCAAGGTCAGTTGCTAAGCGCGAAATTGGTATTCACTTTTCAAGTTGAGTTGCTACTATAATGACCAGTTGCTGTGAGTAGTGGTTCACAGGCAACTACTTTAGATATCTTGTTAAAGAAAAACAGCTTACCACCGTCATTATGGCAAGTTATTATCAGAGTTGCTACGACGGTTAGCAACTGCGATAACCACTAAACTTACTGAATAGCCCTGATTGTTGGCCAACTATACGCCACTGAGAGAGCCCATTTCCTTGAATGTTGGTGTCTGACCCATGAGCAGCAGATTGAAAGACGACGAATTCGAGGTGATCGCATACCAAAATATACGGATCTCGGACCGGCAATTATACGCCCTGACGAGGCGCATTCCTAATTATTAATGATAGATATTTATTGGCGCCAGTACATTCGAAATCGTTTTATTTTATATCGAGAGATTTCCGCTAATAAAAAGTATTCAAAATTATTCATTCGTTTCATTCCAGTCCAGATCTTTGTTCCATAAGAGACAGACGCCTCTATTATCGTTATTTCGTATATCAAAATTCGGAACAGTCTGATAATAACAACCTGTAACATCAAAGCATCTTTAGAGGAATTTCTGGGTATGGGGTCGGATTAGAATAACCCTGGGGTAGATTCTGCCTGTCGTAAAAGGCGACTAACAGGATAACCCAGGTGGAAGATGGTCTTACCATCGCCCGGTGAGATACCACCATAACAACTATATGTGCTGTAAAGTGTTAATTCACGTTTCAGTATGTGGTTGATATTTCCGGTTTTTCCCAACTATTGAATTTGTAAAATGATGATAATGTCTCCCAGACTAAAAAACTCCGGAAGTAAGATACCTTCCCAATCGAATTTCCGGGTGGGAGGTACTCGGGGCAAACCGTCATCGAGAGTATTGAAAATCGATTATTGTAATATTCGTGATATGAATACAGGGTCTTTCACGACGAGCGTTCGTTAGGAATATATGGAGAACGATTCAAAATAAAAACTTGAAATTTTGTGGTAGTGGGTATTGCAAAATGGCTTTATCAACTAAAATATTTTTAATTTCCGGTCTCTTTCCGTTATACCGGAAGTTGAGGTCGACTCCCTTATTTCAAATGGAACACCCTGTATTTTATTACATTTTTCAATTTTTCATCATATTTTAGGCCCACTTTCTATAACAATGCCTATACCCAAATTTGTTAGTTTTCGAGATATTGATTTTTTTCTGAAAAATTTGACAGTTACAGCACCACTCCGAAAATATCATAACTCATAGACAGTATAGATTAAGCATCAAGTCATGAACAGGTTCTTCGAATTTTCGAAAATAATTTACAGGGTGGTCGAAATTTCCACCTTAAACATAACATAGAGAAAACTGATGAAACACGATTTTTTCAAATGGAAACATACACTATTCTATTATTTTTGAATACTACGAATAAAAAGATATCTGTCGCGTCTTCGAATACTCGAAAAATAATGAATATTTTAACAAGAGTGGACTGTATTACTTTTTGTGGCATAAAGCGACTTACCTTCTTTCTTGCACACCGCCTGGCTTCTGAAAGGGCCCTTTCTCGGAGTCTTCTTTCTTTCACCTCGATGGATTGCACAACAAATGGAAGTTAGGTAACTTGATCAAACAGTCTTCGACGACACAGAGTTTTGATTGTACGAAGTTGAGATGTAGCACGAGTAAGGATATAATATTAATTTTACGGGTTGAACACTTTGGATGCGATTTTTCTACTATATGGTTCGTGCTAGAGAAGAATGTGCTACATCGGATGTTGGGCATGCGCCCTTAAGAGTCGCTCCATGCCAACACTAATGATAATAATAACTGATGCTCAGGATTAATCATAATCATCCTGTACATTTTCTGCACGTCTGCACAGAGGGTATATTTATGTATGCGAAAATTCAAAAGAATTGTGACAATATCACGTTGTAATTTGGGACCAGTTAATAAATGATCATTGAGTGATAATTCATTTGGACCATGGGCGGACGCGTTGAATACTACTCTCAACTTTGTTGTTGAACTTTGAGGTTTAAGTACGCAGTGGTGCGGTATATAATAACTTTTCATTAATTCTATACTTTCTGAAATTAGTTCCATATGATTCAGGTCTAAGTATTCTCTCATGAAGGAACAATAATCTTTATATACATCAGGCTGTTTTTGTAAACGTTTTTCAAGTGCTAGAAAACTCCTGATTGCAAGACATCTACTTCGTGAAAATACAGGAGGCGAGTCTCGGAAAGGTAACGAAACACTGAAACGCCCAGACACATCTCTTGTTGTGAATTTTCTATATAAATCTTCAGCAATCTGATCTTCCAATGATAAACAGGTTACATTAGGAACTGATTCAAGCTGCCAAAATTTTTCAATATTGTTTTCTAGAGACGTATCATCTATTGTACAAAAAAATGAATTTAAAGAAAGTGAAGCATTATTGTTAAACTGACCCATCACAACATAACCAAATACTGTTTCCAAAGCGTTCGGTTCACCAGAATTACCACTCAAATGATTTCCTAACAAAATTTTTGGAAATATATCTGCGCCCAAAAGAATATCGATTTGACCTGGACAATTAAAATGAGGATCTGCCAACTGGATATTGGAGATATGTGGCCATTTTTCAATAGAAATATTTGTGGGGGGAAGTTTCTCACATATTTTTGGTAAAATAACAGCATCAATAGTAAATGTAGGTGAACTTTTTCCATAGGGTTTGATACACAGTGTGACCCCACCTGAGCTCGTAACAGTTTTAGTTTCACCTAACCCTTGCACAGCCAAAGACAAATGATATTTTTGTAAACCTAAAATATTAAAAGCTTTCTGAGTAATGAATGTACTTTGACTGCCTGGGTCCAATAAAGCACGAAAATGATGATAATTTCCGCGGTAATTTAAGACTTCCACGCGTGCTGTTGCTAACAGTACCATTGAATTGCGTTTCGTAAATCCGCACCCACAGTTAACAGAAGCAACTTCTTGAGTAGCAGGCGTATTTACAACGTTAGAAGTAGATGCTGGTGTTTGATTTTGCGGCGTTAATGAAGCTGATTTTTCCATCAAACATAATAAGGAATGATGTCTTTTATTACACCACCGACAACAGACATTAGACTTACAGGCCCGAACATCATGCATATTGCTTAGACAATTTAAACATCTATGTAACGATTTACAAAGATTGTAGCGATCTGTGACAGTTTTCTCAAGAAATTTAGGACAAGAATATAATAAATGTTTACTTTGACAGAGTGGACACTGATGATTTACATTGCGTTTTTCCGTTTTAGCAAAAAATGAAGCATTTTTCGAAAAACTATTTTTACCTCTCGGGCGGGAATTCATATTTGACTTAATACAGACATCTGGATTTTTCTGAGATTTTGAAGTGCATGAAAATGCCGAAGCTTCAATGGCGGTACATTGATTATCTAAAAAACTATATAAATCCGTATATTTTGGAATAGCGGTAGAACAATGAATTCTCTCAAAATCTCTCATCATTTCTGGATTGACACGCTTACTCAACATTTGAACCAAAATAAAACTCCAGTCATCAACGGGAAGACCAATCTTCCTCAACTCGGATAAATTTTCTGAAAAAACATCCAACAGATGCCGAAACGAAATTGGATTTTCACAATCAGCTTCTGGACACTTTTCCAACTCATTCCAATGAGCCGTAGCTCTGAATCTTTCATTAGAATATTTCTTCACAAGACTTGCATAAACCGTTGCATAACTGTGTCCTTCTAAAGGATGCATTTTTACTAATGATAACGGAGGTCCGTCTAAACTTGAAACTAAATAATTGATTTTTTCGGAATCGTTCAGAGCTCCGTTATTATGAACCGTATTGTTGAATAGGTCAATAAATAACGGAAATTCTTTGTAATCACCAGAAAATGTCCTAAGTTCAATTTTAGGTAACCTTACGCGCGAATTGTCGTTAGTATTATTAACTGTCTGATTCAATTGCAAACTATTTTCACATAAATCTGCGTATATTGCTCGAATATCATAATACGATTCAAGAAAAGTTTCTTTTGAAGTATTTTCCTGATCCAGATCGAAATTTGAATCGCTAGATAAACTAACCAAAATATTATTATGATGTTTCATGAATTCATCTCTGATAGTTTCTATCTCAGCATATCTGATTTTGAATAAAGTATGTTGAGCTTTATTAGTCTGTGCCGAC
>JAVJAQ010001234.1:0-18096 GCA_032362365.1 Zygogramma bicolorata
TCGAGGAAACTGAAAATGAAACTGTGCGAATCTTTAATATTCTCTGAAATTTCATTCTGTGACAGTATATAAGGTCCTGCTCTGTTGCAATCTGACTTTCACCGCTTGCAGCGCATTCAGAATGCATGCCTACGTTTCTGATATGGTATCCGTAAATACGATCATATCTCTAGCGAACTGGATAGCTCTGGTTGGGTGAGGTTGAGAATTCTTAGAAATATACACCTGTTATGTACCACACATAAGATTTTAACGTCTCATAAACCCAAGTACCTTTTTCAAAGATTGAAGACGTTTTCCAACACTAACAAATTTGCTACTCGTAATCCACAAACACCGTACTGCTGTCTTTACTCGGAGCTTTTCCTATAATAATAATAAACGTAAATAATGCGCCAAAAAAATGTACAATTCCTTGCCAAGTGAATTCAGATCTTTCAATATCATGAATTTCAAAACAAGATCGAAGTCGTATTTCAGAGGATAGTAGAGCACCATTTTGTCGACCACGATCTGTAATTAGGAACAACTAACTAGGAATTTTTAGTCATATCTTAGTAATATTTATATTTTTTATCAAGAGATATTTTCAAAAGTGAAGTTGATTAGCTATCCAATTACCACTATTATAATTGACCGTTTTTCTGTTTATTCTTTTCGTTTCCAAATCAGTCTTAAGTTTATGGTTGATGAGAGTCTTGTCGTCAATTGAGATTTTCAGATTTTTTCAGATTTATTCAGATTGAAGTGTACAGATTAAGATACATATAGACAATTTTTGAAAAGTTTCTGTTATATGATGAGACTGCACCAGAAATTTTCAGAAAAATGAGATTTTAGGATCTGGGTCACCAAGAATACACCAGCCCCCAGATTCTATTTCACGAATTCGATTGTAAAGTAGCTCAGACTGTGACTGTATAATGCGCTGTACCCAAAATATACGCATATTCTAAGCAATTCGATAATCGAATTCGTGAAATAGAATCTGGGCTCAGCTAATAAATTATTTTGTGAATTTCTTTGGTATTATTCTGAAGAAAATGGTTGTTTGCTGTTTTTACATATTTGTACAAACAGCAAATATTTGTTGTATATATTTATTATGTATCATTTATTTCTCGTTCAGAAAGTTATTGAATTCATTTCTTTACTCTCTGTACTCCTAGTCGTGTAATAAGGAATGACTATGCAACAGTCTTTTTTTGAGCGTGTCCCTTTGTCTTATGGATATTATTAGCGCTTCTGTAATCCAAGGTATGATTTTATATTCCTTCTGCTTGAGATTTAGTGTATAAGATGATATTTCAATATGTTTTTGGAAATTTTTCCTGAATTTATTATGACCAATTTGAAAATTCTTATAATTTTCTTCCCATCCCTCGTTCATCAAAAACTCCTCCAGCTTGAAGAAATTGTTTTTTTTATTGGATTGATTTTGTTTGACAGCTTTTCCATTTTTTGTGTGATTGCAATGTAAGTTGAGTAATAATCTGTGACATGAATTAACTATCGAAGGCACGAAAATTACGTTTTAAAAAATATTTATTGATACAAAAATATACGTGAATTATAACAGCCTTTTTCCCATGAACCTCTTGACTTTGCAGAGGCAGCTTCCCGGATTCTAGGAATCACCTGATGCACATCGACTGTTGGCGTCTCGTGAGAATTCAAAACAGTAGTAAGTAGTTTCATCTTGTTAACGTAAACACGCGTATAAACAAGCAACTGACCTCGAACTGACCTAGTTGACTTATGAATCACTCGTTTTGCTATTTCTCTCAATATTCCACGCACTAATAAGAAGTATTCATCTTCTCTTTTTTCTTACAAACTATCATTGGAAACCTATTTTGTGATTACAGCGATTTTATGCCATCACTTTCCATTTTTTCATTCTATTGAGAAATCAACTCGATTTTTTTTAAGAAAAAGCATTTGAAACCATCGTTGGAAACCAATGTTTTGAATACGTCGATTATATGACGTTAATTGTTTGGAATTTTCGATTTTTTCAATAGTTACCCTGAGTATTTTTTATCTATTACGTATCAATACAAATTCAACTCATCGTCTCTGAAAATTATCTTGAAATTATCACTGGATATCAATGGTTTGAATACATCAATTATATGCCGTCAATTAATTGAAATTTTCAATTTTTTCTAATAGTTTCCCTAAGTATTTTTCATCTATCACCTATCAATACGAATTCAAATCATCTCTGAAAATCATCTTAAAACTATCATTGGATACCATTGGTGTGAATACAGCGATTCTATGCAGCTAATCATTTCAACTTTTCATTTTTTTTAGTTCCCGTGAGTATTTCTATTTATCACCAATCAATTGAAATTCAACCCAACTCCTCTGAAAATTGTCTTGAAACTATTACTGGATACCAATAGTGTGAATACAGCGATTCTATGCCATCAGTTATTCAAAATCTCCAGTTTCTACATTACACGACTCTTTATTTCATCGCTATCAACCATGCTAAGTGAACATTACATGATTTTTCTATCGACGAAAGGTGATTCATTTTCGAATTGTACGCATTTCAAATTCGACTTGGAATTTTTCTCGGTTGCGATTTTCAGTTTCTGCGAACAGTAGATTGCACGCTTACATCATGAGCTTCGTTGTTATTGATTGTATTTACCTATACTCAGTCGTTTTCAAGTTGATGGAATTTTACGGATATTCTTCAATATTTCCTAAACTATCGGTATTACGGGAAATATGAAGCTAGGTTTTTCGTAGCATTCGACGGGATCTACAAGCTGCTTCATTCGACAATTTTGATTAACCCAGTGGTTTAAGAGATATATCGTTTCATTTTCATTTTTCAAATATCCGATTTGGAATTTTGGTCAATATTTCCCGTACTATTGATATCAGAGAAGAAATGTTTTGAGGTTTTTTATAGTTTTTACCTTGATTAACATAATTCTACTACTGATGATTTTTTATTCTCCCATTCGTTCTCGAGATATTTCGACATATAACAAAAATGAAAAATTAATGTCGTTAAAAAAACTCACCCGTGACACATAAAAAACTCATAAATTCTAAATTAATTTTTTTCATTCGTTTTCTTCAGATAGAAGTTATAGCAGAAGGTTTGGAGATTCCATTGAAGTCAAGCAAACATTTCTGCCAAGGAAACTGTAATGAACGGAAAATGCCGGGAAAACCATTTTCCATCCACCCTGTCATCTAAAAATGACCCGAGTTTCGAAGCGATATCACTTTGCTTTCGAGAGATATCGTAATTGAAAGAATTTCCAACCCTCTCAGACAAACACACGCAGACAGACAAAAAATTGAATTGGGCTGAATCGACCTATTTTTTGGCGCTGATCATTTTTGTCAAATGAAATTTTTCGATATCTCGTCAAATAAAAAAGTTCGGCCCGCTGCTCAGTAAAACGTGGCCGCTGATATACATCGATTTATACTGAAACGATGTATAATAATACTTATATTTCTGAATGAAAATGAATTTTTAAAAACATACTTTGAGTATCGAAGAACATTTTTGGCACAGTCAGTAGGATATTCGGGATTGTGCGTATCGAACGGACAGATTTCGTTTTAACGATTAACCGAATATCGATCAATTTGGTAAATCGTCTGGTGGAAACTTTTCCTAGAGATCAATTACCCGGAAACCAAACTGATATTTTTGTACTCGATTTGGTGTAAGGGTAATTGAACTCTAGGAAAAGTTTCAACTTTCACCCCAAAGGTTCCAATCTCATCGTTTATTCGTCTGGTGAAGTTGTTGGTGACGGAGTGGCCCAAATCCTCAGATACCCATCCAATCGATGACAGGAACAGACTCCAGTGAAACGAATTTGCCGAGATTTGTAACAGCTTTGTCCAGATCTGCAAGGAAGGCGTACTGGAGAAGACATTAATCGCAGATCCAGGTGGCCCCCTTATAGAAGATTAAGGAGATGCTCAAAGTCACGTCCATTCTTATGTAAGTGAAATCGTTAAATGTCTGTCGACGATTTATCCAATTCACTTCTAGGTCTTCAACTGACTCACAAACCGAACAAATTGAAATTATTCCGAATCCACTAATAGTCATTAATCAAATAAATTCAGATACGGTTGATCAACCTAATCAAATCGATTTGCAATTAGTACATAATCAATTAAATTCAAATACAACATATCAACCTTATCAAGTCAATCAAGACCCAATCACGATGGCTCAACAATTCAAAGCTGAATATATAAATTGTATTCCCGAATTCGATGGCAATATAAACGAATTGAGTAGATATCTTTCCGTATGCGAATCACTTCTCAAAACTTTTTATGATCAAACGAATCTAAATAGCTTTCACAATACTTATTTGTTGAATTCGATTATATCGAAACTGAAAGGAAATGCTCGATTAGTAATCAATATCCAAAATGTATGTAGTTGGGCAGACCTGAAAATCATAGTCTAAGAGCTAGTGAACCCTCCGAGTAACGGTCTTCCTGTAAGGTTGGAAATTTGTACACTTATGATTTATAGCATGCTGAGGGCAAGAGCCATGGCCTGGCAGGCGTCAGCCCTGCACGTCATCAGCCCCTTTATGTTTTGAATTGTACACTAAATAGAGTATGAAACTCTGATTCAATCTTCATAAGTAGAATACTCTGTTTGAATTAACTATTTTGTTCAGTAAATGAATGACTTCTCAAAAATAGATACCCTAAAGTTATACCGCTTTCTTCCACTTATTCACTACTATTTCTCTATGAAAAAGTAACATGTTACAATTCGTCTTCTCACTACAAGAGGTTTTCTCAAAATTGAAAATGCCATTCGCTATCTTAGTCTATAACCATTCGATAAATTCAAACCGATCGATGTAGTCAATGGACATGTAACCGATAATGACCCTTTCAATTTCGAAATCAATAAAATCCTTATCGATGACTATATCACCGATCATCGTGAAAAATCAAAAATTCTTCACTAAAAAATCAATTCCGACCTAATACAAAAGAAACAAAAAATTGTAGAGAAAAGAAATGAGAAACGTGATAATCAGGACATATCCAAACCGAAACAAAGGGTATTCGTTAAAAGATATGTTCGCAAGAAAACTGATGACGAGTTCGGTAAATCTACAAAGTTGAAAACAGTTAAGAAGATAACAAGACCCCATCAACTGGCACTCAGGATGAATTACCCATGAATAACCTGAAACGACTTTTGAAACAGAAGTTCACTTTCAAAAAATAAACTTGACTTGACTTTCAGATTTCCGGGAATCTTCGGACCCCAAGGCAAAATAACGCTTCGGAAATCAAGTAATAATCCAGGTTTGACCCCATTTAAATTGGGAATCGCAAAAGTTGGGAAAACATTCCACTCACTAATTTTCTTCATGACCTAAAACCAATCATTATTGAAATGAATAAATTGCATATCCAATATATCAATTTGAAATATTCAATAATCAAAGAGAAATACTTCTTGAACGACACGTTAAACTACATGAAAATATTATCATTTACGGAGGAAAAGGTAGAAAACAAACTAGTTGACATATTACCAGATCCCCAAAGAGTTAAAAGAGGTCTAATCAATGGATTATGATCCATATTCCAATCAATAATAGGAAACTTTTGTTCAACGGACGGAGAACACTATAAAGAAGTCATTCAAGAACTGCAAGCCAATCAGCAAAATATTGCATCCGCTATTAAGAAACAGAATTCGCTATTTCTCGCTCTGGTCAATGAATTTAATACTACTATTCAGCAAATCAGTCATAATGAAGGATTATTGGAATTGAAAATCAATCAAGTACACGAACGGGAAGATCTATACTCATTAACGATATTTTCAATTAAACTATCAATCTTTAAAAAATAATTATTTCAAAAATTCAGTTGCATTTGCAAAGTTCAGAATGATGCATCCCAGCATCACGAAAACAACAGATTTGTATTTTGAACTCAATAAATTGCAAAAACAATTTGGAAAAATCGATAACCATCGAAATTAATCTTGAAAATACACTGATGATAATGATAATAATAATGGTGGTTCCAGACCAACTCTACTCTCGGAGCTCAAGATCATACCGGACCGGCATGCCACAATGCGGCAGAGATCTTGGCCGGCCTCATGCAGAAGGCCGTTATTCTCGGTTCGTTGCGTCTGCTCAGGACTCACGATTCTCGGAGCCAGTGACCACTTACCCCGCGGTGCGGGGAGTGGTCATTGGTTAATTATACTAGCGCGTCTGCCCACTGGGCCGAAGCAGTGGGGAGTACGGACCCGACTAGGCTTGTTTAGACGACAAATAATAATAATACTCACTAATTTTATGAGTGGTCATTGGTTAATTATACTAGAGCGTCTGCCCACTAGGTCGGAGCAGTGGGGAGTTCGGACCCGACTAGGCTTGTTTAGACGACAAATAATAATAATAATACTACCACCAACGCTACTCTCGGAGCTCAAGATCATACCGGCATGCCGTAATGCGGCAGAGATCTTGGCCGGTCGCATGCAGAAGGCCGTTATTCTCGGTTCGTTGCGTCTGCTCAGGACTCACGATTCTCGGAGCCAGTGACCACTTACCCCGCGGTGCGGGGAGTGGTCATTGGTTAATTATACTAGCGCGTCCGCCCACTGGATCGGAGCAGTGGGGAGTACTGACCCGACTAGGCTTGTTTAGACGACAAATAATAATAATAATCGACTTCATTATATCCAGTACTATACAATATTGACATACATTTTTGTAACTATAGATACTACAGAACTGAAAATAAAAGGCCAAGTTCAACTCAAGCAGTAGGTAAAATCTACTACTGACTTGTTCTTCCACTCAACCTTGTATGAAAGGCTCATAGAAGTTGATTGCTATTCATCGAATGATAAAATCACCTATATTCTTCATATTCCAATAACGTACCCAACTAATTCTGAATATTTTCACCTTTTTACTATACGCATTATGGTGCGGAGTCAGTTCAAGACAATAATTCCTCAAAACAAATTTTAGGCAAAAAACGATTTTCACTATACATTCATGAGCGATCGCTGCACGGAAATCATGCCACAACGGTTCATCTACAAATCATCAACACTTCAAGAAATCCAGCAAGAGAACCCCTGTGAACACCTCCACCTGCCAACGAATTCGAATCAGAGTGACCAAACCAATGCTCAAGCGATTGGATGAAACCGATCAATGGATTGGACTCCTACCATCCAACGCAACAGTGCAGTGCCAACAACAAGGCGAAGTTATAAAATTGATTGGGACACACCTAACCGATATTCCTGTCGGATGTCGAATTTCCATCGACCAAAAAACCGTTGTCAATGATGAGCAGACCGCCAGCCAATCCTTTTTCCGGCCATAGACACTGAATTCCAAATATCTCCGGACTTGAGCTCAAACCTATGGCTAGAACATATTCAACTGGACGAGCTACAAAACATCCGAAATCAGCTGCTAGCCAACCAACCCAAATTGATTTCCCATTTCGGGATTTTCAATATTCCAAGCATATGGACAATTATCATTTATGGCTTATCGATAATTGGTGCAGTATACATGGTATACATAAACTGTATTCCAAGATGGCGTGCCCGAACCGAAGATTGACTGAGAACCAGCAAGGAGATATCGATCTTCGATCCATTGACTCTCAGGACTTGAAACTTTGGGAGGATGAATTATATCACCCCTTTTCCCATGAACCTGCTGACTTTGCAGAGTCAGCTTCTCGGATTCTAGGAATCACCTGATGCACATCGACTCTTGGCGTCTCGTGATAATTCAAAACAGTAGTCAGTAGTTGATCTTGTTAGCGTATACACGCATGTTATATTAGAATTATGAATGGACCCTTTGTCTCAGTATTGCGCAATGTTGCATCAGCTCCTACGCCGTAGCTAAAGAAACCGTTTGAGCAGTTTCCAAGGACTTCTATGAAAAGAGGAGAACGACGCAGATCTTCATCAGCATCTCCGAAGTTATAAATATCAAGAATCAAGAAAACTTCATCATTCAAGTCTTCCAGTCTTCGAATCATTATTAACTTTTTTAATCCGATATTCCAGTATCGCGATTGTAAAATATTAAAGAAAATAAAGTATTTTTAAAAAACATAAACACCAAGTTTATGAAATAACACGCATATAAATAATACTTGTATTTTTGAACGAACGTAAATTTTTTTAAACTGACTGAGAATCGAAGAACATTTTTCCTGTTATTAGTTCTGAGACTGAAGACTGACTGAAGTCGCCAACTGAATTCTGGACGATCTCTGCTACAGTGAGAACAGTCGACTCAGCATCCCGAATGGGGTGGTGGTATGCTAAGTCAGCGGGATTTCTTCTAGGTGGTGACATAATTCATGTGAATGAAACCTAGCCGGTTGAAAGTTTGTATTGTTTGAGTTGTTTGAATTGCCTGATTTCTTTATGAATATATGATCAATCAGACTGAAGGTATTTCCAGTTACTCTCGTTGGTTCATTAATGTATGAACAGAATCCTTGTTCAGATAGTATGATAAGGTATCCGTTAATAGAATTGTCATGTTGATCTAAACTATTGAGATTTATATCTCCTATGAGAAATTCTGTTTTTTTAAGTTATCAGAGAAATTTTCTGAGTCACACAGGTATGTGTTTATGTTTATTGATGGTGTTGTGAACCAATTACTTGAGGAACAAAGAACTTATTCTGTGAATCGGTTTTAACTAAACTTTATTTACACATTGATATTTTACCAACTTCTGTATAAGACAAGAGATGAACTACTGTGTCTGAATTAGAACTGTTTTTGTTATGAGTTATAACTATGATTTTATACGTTCAGATAACATAATTGTTTTGTCGGAAGAGAATGAATAAATAAACAAGTTTGATAACATAATTGAGTTATGTCAAAGATTTCTGTGCTGTTGGAGCAACTGATCGAGGCGGTGGTAGACTGAGTTAGCACGTAGAGCCATTGATTAGTGCTAATTGGGTGCCATAGTTCCATGATGGATTTTATTGTTTTCGTCGGACAATCAGATGGAATCTGGGTAGTCGGTTGGATACGTAAAACAATTTCGCAAACAGGATGATCTGTAGTCAATTGGATGACGGGATGGTGACAAATGTATTCTCGTTCTAATAGTTTCTGACAACTAGATAAGTCTTTCAATCTGCCAAATTGTGTCTTGGTAGTACTCATCAATAGGTATGGGAATGGAGGACCAATAAAGGAATAAATGTTTGAATTATTGAAAGATGAAGGTAATGGGATCAAATTTTATAAGTTGAAAGTTTGATCTCGTACTAAAGGAATTTTAATAGCAAATATCAAAATTTCGTTATCATAGATTACTGATAATTCAGATATAGAAGAATATTCGTAGATCAAATCATAATCATCAATTGGTATAGGGAATTCCATATTTGACTTTAATTTGATTTTAGATCATTCGTCTTTCAGATGTTTCGGTGTTATTACTGACGGATGCAAGATATTTTGTTTTGAAAATAGTATAGACTGGATTATAACATCATATTCTTCATTTAATTCATTTATGAGTTGTTCCAAAAGATTTACATGGTCTGTTATTGTTTGTGTGTAGGAATAAGCTCTGAGTGAATGAACAGTGCTCTTAGAGAATTGATTGAATTTTTCAATATTCAAATTTAATTTTTCCTCATTACTTTTCAAAGCTAGATACGACTGATTATATTTTGATATAGCATCTGATATTATTTGAACTTGTTGTTTCATTAATATCTGTACGTTATGATTTTTTTCCATGACTGCATTGATTGAACTAGTGTAAAATTGTGCATCATCCGCATCGGGTATACCAAATAACCATTTGAATGCATAGGAAGCTCCGTCAAAAATACCACGTTTATGTTTTCTACCGGTTATATTGAAAGAATGGCTAGTTAGATGGCTTATGATTTCGAACTGTTCATTGAGCTTGGGATTTTGTATTTAAAAAAATTTAAGTCCTTCAGAACAATGGAATGTATGGACATATATCTTGTCATTTTCTTCTGAGTTATAAAAGTTTTTACAAATAGTTTCAGATTTTATAAAAATACTTTCTATAAACTTCAATTTTCGTTGATAAAAAGAAATATTGAGATAGGTTAGTAATGTGAAATGATCATTCGAGACTGATGCTAATCCTAAATTATGATAGAAAATTCCAGGATTTTTTCAATAGGGTTAATTGTGTAATAAGGATCTGATGAAAGACAATGGGTTTGGTTTATATTAAGGAATAGAATTAGAAGGACTAGAGTCGTCGCAATTTTCCTCATCTGAAACAAAATGTTTCAATAAATTGTTATGATATGTGGTTATTTTATTAGATCTTATTTCTAAGTCGCATGTTTGATTATCGTTGACTTTCACTATTTTATATGGTCCTTTATAGTTTGCTGAAAGTTTCTTATTTAATCCGGGTCTAGTTTGTTTATTGAGAACGTATACCAGATCATTTATTTTGAAGTCTTGATGTCTTGTATTTCGATCATAGTATTGTTTTGATTTTTCTTTGGAATTTTTTATGTTGTCTCGTGCTATTTGATAGGATTTATTGAATTTTAATTTCAGATTAGAATAATAATCATCGTAAGAATATCGAAATTCTGGATTTGCGGTTAGCGAGTTTGGAATTGATGGTTTATGTCCAAATATAAGTTCATATGGAGTAAAACTTGTACTTTTGTGAACATGACCATTATAAGTAAACATTGGTAAACTTACAAATTCATCCCAGTCATTTTGTTGACTGTTTATATAATGTTTCAAATATTCTTTCAGAGTCAGGTGGCTCCTTTCTAAAGCTCCATTCGTTTGTGGATGATATGGGCTAGATAATATATGTTTGATTTTGAAGAGTTTATTGGTTTCTTTAATTAAATTTGAGGTGAAGTCGCTTCCTTGATCGGTCACTATTGATTCAGGAATCCCGAAGATCGTTATAAACTCTAATAAAGTGTTTGCTACTGTTATAGCTTCGTGATTTGCTGTTGCTTTTGCAAATGAAAATTTTGTTAAGTCGTCTTGCATAGTTATTATAAATTTATTTCCATTAATAGAGAGAGGTAGTGGGCCAACAACATCAATTGCTAGTCTTTGAAATGGTTTTTCTGAGGTTGTTGTAATTTGCATTGGAGATTTACCTGGTTTGTGGTTTGTCTTATTTATTTGACATGATTGACACCTTTTTATAAACTTTTTTATATCCTTTTTCATACCGGACCATTTATAATTTTCTTTAATTCGTTTGTATGTCCTCAAATATACTGAATGACCTGATACCGAGAATTCGTGATTCTCTTGAAGTATTTTAGTTATTTCTTGTTCATCTTTAGGTTGAGTTTTTGGTTTATTAACTAAAATAATTTCTATGTTGGATGATAGTTCATCATATCATTGATCAAATCTTGCTTAAGGTTTGCGTTATTCTCAGTAGGATTTTTCAGGTAGAGTTTAGTAATGTTGCTACTGGATAATTCAGTTCTCATATTTTTTGATGCATAAAATATATCTTTATAGGTGAAATTTTCGAAGTGATTGATTTTCGCAAATGAGAGATAAGTTATTTTGCTTTCGTCATTTGTTAGTTTCACGAAATCGTATAAAGTCAAATCAGACGGAATCTGATTCAGATCATACATATTGTTTAAATTTTCGAAATGTTCGTTGTTCTCATCTAGGTCTTTGGAATACAGGAACATATTTGGAAAATGTTTCATTATGTTGTCATTTATCATTTCTATTTCTGGAAGTTGAGTATTCGTATAATGACTTTTGATGAAGTTATCATACGTATCGGGTTCGTCATAAGTTTGAATAGTTAGAACAGGATTTCTCGAAAGCGCGTCGGCGTTTGAGTTGATTCGTCCAGGTTTATATTGAATTGTGTATTGATATTCTTCCAATTTGAGTCTCCAACGGAGAAGGCGTGAACTCGGGTCTTTGCAATTGAAGAGCCATACTAACGGTCTGTGATCGGTTTGGATAGTTAATTCGCGTCCATAGAGGTATGGTCGATAATGATTCGTAGACCACACGATTGCAAGGAGTTCCTTTTCCGTAGTGGAATAATTTATTTCGTGAGCATTTAGAGTTCGCGAAGCATAAGCTATTGGAAGATCTTCACCGGCTGTTACCTGAGACAGGATTGAACCGATTGCATAATTGGATGCGTCAGTTGTGAGTATGAATTTCTTTTCGAAATCTGGAAATTGTAATATTGGTCGATGAGTCAAGACTTCTTAGAAATATTCGAATGACGTTTGTTGTTTTTTGGACCAAATAAAAGGATTATCTTTTTTGAGGAGGTTTATCAGAGGTTTAGCGTGCTTGGAAAAGTTTTCGATAAAACGTCTATAATATCCAGCAATTCCTAAGAATTGTTTGATTTGTTTTGGATTTCTTGGAGTTGGGTATTCCATTACTGCCTTAACTTTCTCGGGATTTGGAGGAATACCGGATTCGTTGATTAAATGTCCTAAATACGCGACTTCGTGTCTCATAAATTCGCATTTATCTGGCTGAAGTAGTGAATTGTTTTGTCGTAATCTATCAAAAATTGATTTGAGTTTTAAAAAATGTTCTTGAATTGAACTAGCATATATTACAATATCGTCGAGATATACAAAACATTGGAGTCCAAGGAGTCCTGTCAGGATATTATTCATTAATCTTTGAAACGTAGCTGGTGCTGATTTTAAACCGAAACTCATTCGAGTGAATTCGAAATGACCAGAAGGAGTAGAGAACGCTGTTTTGGGTATATCAGATTCTCTTATGCCAATTTGATGAAATCCAGATGCTAAGTCCAAAGTTGTGAAATACTTAGAATGACCTAACTGATCCAAAATTTCTTCAATGTTGGGCAATGGGTATGCGTCTCCTATTGTGACGTTATTTAGTCTCCGGTAGTCGACAACTATTTTCCATTTTTATTCGTTCGAAGCGTCGGATTTTTTTTGGAACATTCTAAAGCGGACTATTGTAAGGTGATGCTGAAGGTCTGATGATTCCTTGCTTGAGCATTTTCGTGATTTGTTTATCAACTTCATTTTTATGAATTTGTGGAAATCTATAGATTTTTGAGACAATGGGTTTATTATCTGTGGTATTGATTTCATGTTCAACAGCATTGGTTGAAGTCAAATCATCATTAGGTAGATAAAAAATATCGTTGTATTCGTTGCAAATATCCAGTACTGAGTTTTTTCTTCTGAATTCAGATGATTGAGCCTAAGATTTTTCGAGAGGGTATTTAATCTGTTGAAACTTCCGTGGTTCCTTTCGTGAATATTTAAAATTGTTGACTGGTTTTCGATAAATAGTTCAAGAAACAGTTCTATATTATTAATTCTTAATTTTTTATCGATTGTATTCAAAATTGTGGTGATGGCTTTTTGATCTACTACTTTAACGATTGATTTCGCGAGATAAACACCTTCGGAAATCTGTATTTCTGGACAAATGCCTTCTGTGAGATTTTGATTTTTGACGTTAATTTCAATTATAGTTTCTGATCTCTGATCTAGAATATGAGGATTAGATTTGGAATTGATTGTAATTGGATTAGGAATTGATTTTACTCTGAGTTCATTTTTATTGAGATCAATTTGCGCCGATTCTTGTGTAGTTAGAAAATCGTTCCCTATTATGCCGTCGTATGGGATATTAGAATCTTGTTTCACGATATGAAACTTGATAGGAAATTCGAATTCGTCTATCTGGAGTTTGAGATTTATTGTACCCGCGGTAAGAATTGGGGAGTTAGCGTTGATACCGTTTAACGTAATTATTTCGTTAGGATTATAAAATGATTTCGTTTGTTCAATCTTTTCCGCTTTTATTGTAGATACGGATGCTCCTGTGTCTATTAGGAATTTGAATTCGATTCCTTGATGAAATGTTCTGATATAATGACTATTGTCTGGAATGGTATGAATATTGGCGTGTTTTGAGTGATTTTGTTCGACGTTTGAGTTAGGAATTTGTTGAGAATCTTTACTATGATTTGGTTTAGGTAGATTTATTGATTTGATTTGAGTTTGTGATGGTGGATCGTCGGTTTCGTTTATATGGAATCCACAGATACGACGTTGATCTGGGATTGTGAGTAGTTTAAATCACTCTGATTGTTTGATAAGTTTACCTGTGAACTTGTGGTTTGATTTTTACTATTATTATTATATTGTCTTTTTCGACATTCGTTGATTAGATGACCACTCTTTTTAAAATAACGACAGAATTTATTCTGATAGCTTGGATTTTGATTTGGATTTGAATTATTTGACCGTGTGATAGTATTAGTATTTGGTCCATTACTAGGGTTTCGTTTATTTAGGGGAAATTTGTGATTTTGATAGTTATTCCTACGACATTCTTCAGAAGTATGGTTATTTCGTTTGCAGAGATTGCAGAATTTTGTTGATGACGTATGAGATGGTGTATTTAAACGTAAAGCTTTTTCTTCTTCGATTGATGCATTGAGAGCTGAATTTATATCATTGATTTCTTTTGATCGTAAAAATCTTGAAATATCTGGCTTTGAATGGTATATAAATCTTTGTAAAGCTATTTCCCTGACAAGTTCGATTCGACCAAGTTTTTCTTGAATATCCTGATAATTAATCAAATTTATTATTCTTGTAACTATTTTGTCTAGTCTATTATAAAAATCTATTACTGACTCTTGAAATCCTTGTTTGAGTGCACTAAGTTCTTCCATGAGTTGGGTAAAGTGTTTTTTATCTGCATAGAATTTTACTAAAATATCTTTCAGATCATTCCAGCAATTAACTTCTTTTCCGGAGAGTTGAGCTTTGGCACTGCCAGTTAACCTTGAAAGAATGAATGCTAAAAGTGCTGTTTATTGATCATTAGTTGTAAAGGTATCTGCATTATCGCAATTACTTATGAATTCGTGCAATTCTAAACTATTTCCATCAAAACATCTTGGAATCAATGAACAAATGAAAGACATTTTCAATTCTACGTTATTAGTCGAATTTGTTGATTTGCTTGAGGCATGATTTTTATGTATGTGAAATGTTATATGAGATTCTGGATTTGAATTTGTTCGATTTTGGGTTAACTTGAGTTTGAGCACTACAAAAGCAATGTGACAGATCGAAGTAAATATCAAGTGTACAGTTTTGTCTCGCCCTATATTCGTGTGACCAGTTGAGAAGTTTCCGTAGTCTGAAATCCACTGTTTGCCACTCAGAAACTCTTCTTTCTCGATGAAGATGATCCGTCGTCGTCTAAGAAGTTGAAACTTGTCAAATTTGTTTGAAGGATCACTTTCAATCTGCTGATTTTATCGGTGATGTTTCCAAATTTGTGACGGTGATCCTACTGTGACTGCGCCAATTTTGGTGTTGTGAACCAATTACTTGAGGAACAAAGAACTTATTCTGTGAATCGGTTTTAACTAAACTTTATCTACACATTGATATTTTACCAACTTCTGTATAAGACAAGAGATGAACTACTGTATCTGAATTAGAACTGTTTTTGTTATGAGTTATAACTATGATTTTATACGTTCAGATAACATAATTGTTTTGTCGGAAGAGAATGAATAAATAAACAAGTTTGATAACATAATTGAGTTCAGTTGAGTTTAAATACATAATCGTTCAACGTTTAGATATGAATGTAAGGATGTTAATTAAATTTCCAAATATTGATATATGAATGGCAAATGATAATGATAGGAAAGAATATGGACTTAAGATTCCAAAGTTGACCCTTACATGTACATAACAATCTATGATATGGGAAAGTATCTAACAATAACAAATTATGATATGGGAAGGTATCTAACAATGGTAGGCGATAGGAATCAGTTATTCCTATTTCAGTTTTTGCAAATTTCAAGTTGATTCTAATTTATTTTGTTTCTGTCAGGCAAATCGGTTCAATCGTTGAATTCCACATCTTTCACATACACAATGAGGCCATCGTTCTGATCAAATATAGATAGTTTTTTGCTCAGTAGTCTAAGAGCTAGTGAACCCTCCGAGTATCGGTCTTCCGGTAAGGTTGGAAATTTGTACACTCATGATTTATAGCATGCTAAGGGCAAAAGCCATGGCCTGGCAGGAGTCAGCCCTGCACGTCATCAACCCCTTTATTTTTTAAATTGTAGAATAAATAGAGTATATAAATTTGTTTCTGTATGCTTGAAAATTTAATGTATGTAGTTTATTCATTGTGAATCTTGAAAAAAAAATTGACAGGCGATCACAATGAGCAAAAGTATGTAACAGGTGAATTAAAAGGAGCACAGTTGATGAGGAAAAATATACTTTCTCCTGTATAGTTGAAATTTGGATATTTTTTTGAGTGAACTTTCTAGAATACATACCTAAAATGACAGGCGGTTTTGAATAGCATAAGACCTTGACAGGCGAGGGGAGAGCTGCTAAAGGCGTGCGAGTAAGAGGTGTAACGTGAACGCCTATGGTATCAGTGCATGAAATAAAAATGAAAATGATAAATAGGTACAATAAATTTTATTATTCTGGATGTAATCTACATTGGTTTCGACATTAATTTCCTTCATTATTATCCGACACTTCTCTTCTACTGTTTTCATCATTATGTGACTCTTCGATAATATCTTTCTCTTCTGGAAATAGAAAAAAATATTTTATTTTAGTAAATTTAAATGAATAAATCGCCCTTATACTCGTTTATATTTATTCTTACAATAGACACATAGCCTCTCAGTATGGCTAGGTTTACTAACGGACAGTTCATCAGATATTGATGCTCCGCTCGCTTCAGTAACTATTAGAGTTGTTTCAACGTTTGTCGAAGACAGTTCTATAAAAAAAATCATATCTAATAATCAATAGTAATCTTTATTATTAGGTTATTTTTTTAATTTCAATCAATAATTATTCATTGAATCTTGATTTGCACATTAATGTAGTTATTATTATATTATTTATTACTTTCAATAATTTTCATTCAATATATATTTAGTAATGATCTAATTTGTGCCACGTAATCGAACCAAATATATAGTTGAAATTCAAGAATAAAACCCAGTAAAGAATATTGAAGTTAATAAAGAATACCTGATGATGATGCTGGTAAATCTGAAGAGGTTGATAATTCACTTGGCGATATTTTTTCATCACAGCAAGAAAGTTTTTATAACATTTTACATGGTAACCAGTATTTGCGTTAAATTCATTTAAATATCACTTAAAATCAAATCATTTTCACACAATTCCATCCTGCACACTATTTACTGAACTGTTGATATGAAGTACAACTGCACAATCAATAACTCACTCAAAATGTGAAACGTTATAATTCGTAGCATCTACACAAGTAAGAATCCTCGGAATAACTGACGAAATTCTTCTCTTTACATTGTCGTTCGAGAGCAGGTATACGTCCCTTTCTATTAGATGAACGGTCTCACTCGCACCATAGGCGTTCACGTAACACAACTTACTTGCACGCCCTAAGCAGCCATTTCCTCACCTGTCAAAGTCTTATGCTATTCAAAACCGCCTGTCATTTCACGTATGTATTATTAAACGTTCACCCAAAAACATTTCAAAATTTTAACTGTACAGGAGAAAGTATATTTTACCTCATCAACTGTGCTCCTTTCAATTCACCTGTTACATACTTTTGCTCATTGTAATCGCCAGTAAATTTTTTTTCAAGATCTGCAATGAATAAACTACATACTTTTTGATTCTCAAGCTTACAGATGCAAGTTTATATACCCTATTTATTTTACAATTTAAAAAATGAAGGGGCTGATGACGTGCAGAGCTGATGCCTGCCAGGCCATGGCTCTTGCCCTTAGCATGCTATAAATCATAAGTGTACAAATTTCCAACCTTACAGGAAGACCGTTACCCGGAGAGTTCACTAGCTCTCCGGCTACAGCATACTCGATACAGCGGCCGACACCATATCAGATAAGGTTTTTGTGGACGTGGCGCCTTTTAGGCATTCATTCATTGCTACATTTATGAAAGATTTAATTTCTTCACTCACCTCTCTTGTCAGA
>JAVJAQ010001235.1:0-58931 GCA_032362365.1 Zygogramma bicolorata
ATACCCGGATACCACAATAATGATCTATCCTTTGGCCATCGCTCCGCATGTTTCTTCTAAAGCGTTGCAACTCTTTGTAGTAGTAGCGTCGGATGTTTTTATTTCGACATCACTCTTGAGATTGTTGTATTTGCGAGCTAATGTTATTCTCGCTTCAGCTATCTTATCATCAAATGCTTGACGGGCTTCACGTTCTACATCACCTATTGCAGATTGTATGGCAGCTTGGAGAGCCATGAGGGTAAGCTCCTTAGTTTCTTTAATTTTTGCCTCGAGATATGATACAGTTACACAATCACCATTTTCGCATGGCTCTCCTGTATTTTTCAATATTTTTCTCTGCATATCATATTGACCGTCTGATGTTAATTTGAATCCAATACCCGGTGGGCCACGAACAGTGCCACCACCCCATTTCCTTTTACGACCAAATTTATCAATTGTTTTGGACATTATACCCAGAGCACGATACTTCTTCAAACTGATGGTTCTTCAATGGTTCATTTATTTATATTATCATTTTTACATGGCGACGATTGAGTATTAGAAAAAATTAAACAATACATATTCCAAATCATTTAATATATAATAAAAATATCCATACTTCAATGTACACAATCACAATACAAAAATCACAAATGATGAATGTTCCGGTTTGAAGGATAAAAAAAACACCAAGACTAATAATTGAGTTATTCATCTCAGCATTCAACAAATTGATAAGTTGGTCTAGGGGTCTCTCCTGCGAAAAAGACTGAACAATTTCAGATACCCAACGAATGTTATCATTCGGATCATTTTGATAGAACTCTATATCGCTATGACCCCATGGAAGAGTTCGAGTGGTATTCGGAATGATGAATCGTTTGTCGTCATGGTATGATAATGCAACTTTATTTTTCAATTCAGTATAAATATCATGCAACACGCTTCTAAAAGAGTTCATCTTTCTGAATATCATACCTACTTGTTCGATAATTAGTCTTCACACGTCAATTCATTCTTTATAACAGATCTTTTGATACCTTTAGCCTTTTTCAGTTCAGCGTTGACAGACTTAACGTAATATGTGTAGTGTATGTGATGACGAATACAATAAAAGAGTATCTACCGAAGCTGTTACGTCGAAGGCATCTGACTAAGTCGTGTACGGGGAAGTGAACCTGAGTCACGAGTTTTTGGCAGTTGTATCTAGACGGGCGGATGGTGCAGTTCTGGAGTATAAATACGTGTTTTATTTGCAATAACACATTATTACAAAATACTATATTTCTGGCGACGAGAATAAGTGATACTTTTGGTGAAAAGTGATTTAGGTTACAAGAAGATCGACCAAAGGAAGGAATTTTACATCGTACATGTGAGTACATGGCATATTTCATGCAAGAATAACAATTTTAGGTTGTTCGTATTGTGAAGAGGGGGCGAAATGCCCAGTTTTATTGGAAGATGGGTCTGAAACCCAGGTTCATAAAAGGGGGCGGAAAGCCCAGGTTAATAGAAGGGGGCGAAATGCCCAGGTTCATAAAAGGGGGCGAAAGCCCAGGTTAATAGAAGGGGCGGAAAGCCCAGGTTCATAAAAGGGGGCGGAAAGCCCAGGTTTATAAAAGAGAGGTGGGAAACCATCAGCATGTCTTGGAAAACTCGAAGCACTGATAAATTGTTATATGATTAATGTTTGAAATAAAAGTGCATGCAACTCAAAAAGAACGAAAAGTAAAATAACCTCAATGTACGTCTTCATTTAAAGCACATATTTTCAGATAGATAATGATGAGTGGGGGTCTACCTAATCTGGAACCTTTCGATTGCGATGGGGATCCAAGCTCAGTGGGAGCGAAGTGGGAGGAATGGAAAAAGGCATTTTTCATTTATTTGGCAGTCTCCAATATTGAGGACCCGAGGAGAAAAAGAGCTACACTTCTGCATGCTGGCGGGTTGTCACTTCAAGAACTGTTCTACAACATCCCAGGTGCTCACGTAGAGGAACCTGAAGGGGAAGGTGATGTTTTTGAAATAGCAGTTAGGAAGCTATATGAGTACTTTCAACCAAAGCAAAGCAAATTATATCACCGATATTTGTTCAGAAAAATAATTCAGGAGTCCGGGGAAAAGTTCGATAAATTCGTAGTTAGGTTGAGAATGCAGGCTAGCAAGTGTAATTTTTCTAACGTTGAGGAACATATATTAGATCAAATTGTGGAAAAATGTAATTCTGTAGAGCTTAGAAAGAAAATATTAGCTTTGGGAGATAATGTAAACCTATCAATAGTAACTGCAGAAGCTGACGCATTAGAATCGGTTAATCGGGAGCTTCAAGAATTTGAGGTAATAAAATAAATCATGGAATAAATAAAATTCATCAAGAACCTTCGACAAGTCAGTTCAAGTCATGTTATAAATGTGAAAACGATTTTTCCTCTCCTCGGCATAAAGAAAAATGCCCTGCCTCAGGAAAAAAATGTTTGAAATGTGGAAAGATAGGTCATTTCAAAAAACAATGTTTCGAAAACTCTAATCCAGATATGAAACGAAAAAATTCTTTCAAGCAAACCCCCACTAACAAGCGACAGCATTTTCATTATATTGAACAAGAAAAACCAAAATCTCCATGTAACTCAGATGATGAATCAGAATATATTTTTTACATTGATGATGACACAGAAATACCGTGTTATCTTGGGTCAGTAGGTATAAAAATGTTGATTGATTCGGGCAGCACTAGTAATTTGATTTCTGATACAACATGGCCCTTTTTGGAAAAAAATAATGTCAAAATATGGAACCAAATAAGGAATCCAGACAAAACATTTCTCGCATACGCTAGTAGAATTCCTTTGCAAGTAATGGGGTCTTTTGAGGCAGAGATAAAAGCGGGGGCTAACAAGAAAAACGGAGTGTTTTATGTCATTAAAAACGGTACAAAAGATATAATTGGGAAACGTACCGCAATTGCACTTGGTGTTTTGAGAATTGGGTTAGATATGAATAGTATAGACATATTTCCAAAATTCAAAAACGTTGTCATAGATATTCCAATTGACTCTTCAGTTACCCCTGTCTCACAACCATATCGGAGAATTCCTATCCCCTTAGAAGCTAAGGTGGAAGCCAAATTGAAGGAACTCACCGAGTCGGATATTATCGAACCGGTGAATGGGGCATCAAAATGGGTTTTGCCGATGGTACCTATTCTTAAAAGCAATGGAGAAATAAGAATTTGCATCGATATGCGGAGAGCAAATGTAGCAATTGTTAGGGAAAATCACCCGTTACCAACACAATACTACCCAATTTCAGAAATGCTAGTGTTTTCTCTAGATTAGATATAAAGAACGCCTTTCATCAGATAGAACTGTCAGTAAATTGCCGTTATATAAAAACTTACATAACTAGCAAGGGGTTATATAGGTATGAACGGTTCATGTTCGGGATATCATGCTCACCAGAAATATTCCAGAAAACTCTGGAACGCATATTAGCCGGTTGCGAGGGCACAAGAGACTTTGTTGATGATATTGTCGTGTTAGGAAAAGACGAGAAAGAGCACGATTGCCGTTTGAAAATGACCTTGAAAACTCTCCAGAAGAATAATGTTCTTCTAAATGAAAGTAAATGTCAATATAGGCTCAAGGAAATAAACTTTCTTGGCCATACTCTGAATTCAAACGGAAACATGCCTTTACGATCTTACGTTTCAGGCATTTTATCCTTTCGTAAACCAAATACAATTGAGGAAATCCATAGCTTTCTTGGACTTATAAACTATGTGGTAAGTGGATCCCTAAGTTAGCTACCCTCACGGAGCCTTTCAGAATGTTACTGAGATTGAAATTAGCTAAACAAGCCAACATACAAAAGTATTGGACTCCCCAACAGGATAAGGCATATCAAGCTTTAAAGGTATCTTTGGCAAATATCAAATCGTTGGGGTATTACAATCCCGAGAAAAAAACACAGGTGATGGCAGATGCTAGCCCAGTTGGTTTAGGTGCGGTACTCATTCAAATAAATCATAGGGGACCTCGTGTCATAGCGTTTGGCAATAAAAGTCTTTCTGAATGCGAAAAAAGATATTGCCAAACCGAGTAAGAGGCTCTCGCTTTAGTTTGGGCAGTCGAACATTTTAGAGTTTATTTATATGGGAAAGATTCTTTCGAGTTGGTAACAGATCATAAACCATTGGAAACCATTTTTGGTCCAAGATCAAAACCTTGTGCTAGGATTGAGAGGTGGGTTTTGCGATTGCAATCCTACAATTTTACAGTAGTTCACAAACCTGGGAAAACAAATATAGCGGATGCCCTCTCACGATTATGTATAGGAAAAGTTGATGATTCTAGTTTCGACGAAGAATAAGTCCAGCAAGTTATTGAATACGCACGACCCGTTGCCATCTCGATGAATGAAATCAAATTAAATTCTCTGAAGGATCAAGAGTGTCAAAAAGTCATGGAAGGATTGAACTTTAATAGATGGGACGACTCAGTTAAAACATATGAAATCCTTCAAAATGAACTCTGTTCTGCTGATGTCATTTTGTTGAGGGGTACAAGAATCGTGATTCCATCTGTATTACGAAAACGTGTACTCCAGGCAGCGCATGAAGGACATCCTGGTATAGTTGCCATGAAAGGTCGACTCCGAGCTAAAGTTTGGTGGCCAAATATGGATAAAGAGGCCGAACAACTGGTCAAATCCTGCAAGGGTTGTACCTTGGTTTCAGCACCATATACATCGCATCCTCTCAAAAGAAGAGAATTACCGACAGAACCTTGGATTGACGTTGCCATGGATTTTATGGGACCACTACTACCGTTATCCAGAAGAAAAGAGGAGATGTTCGTATCAGAAATGATCTTACAGGGGAAGAGAAGCGCCGAAATATAATTCATTTGAAAAATGTAGAAGGGAAGTGGACTTGTGTAGACAATGATACAAGTGAACAAGACCCCACAGAAAATCAGTAACCAAACAAAAATAAAAAAAAAATTCTCTATTATTACTTGGAGGGTTGTCAAGAAAATTATCGATGATTCAATATTTTCAAAAATGATAGTACTGTTACCATAAATAAAAGTTAACTTTATAACTGATAATCAAGGGTATTATATTATAGTGGTTGTTATAAATGTCGTTGTTACTACTCATGACTTCATATTTTCTGAAATACTAATAATCTTTCTGTTTCAGTTGTGATCCTCTCTCATGAATTTTATTTATTATCATTATTTTGCTGAAATTGTATTATTACTATTTTCATTGGTTATACCATTTATGTATATGGTCTTGTATAAATAGGTGTTGTAACAAGTGTATGAATAAGAATTAAAACAAAAAGAAAACTTTCCAGTGCTTTATACTAAGCTTTCATGAAAAGGAAGAGATGTAGTGTATGTGATGACGAATACAGTAAAAGAGTATCTACCGAAGCTGTTACGTCGAAGGCATCTGACTGAGCCGTGTACGTGTACGGGGAAGTGAACCTGAGTCACGAGTTTATGGCAGTTGTATCTAGACGGGCGGATGGTGTAGTACTGGAGTATAAATTAGTGTTTCATTCGCAATAACACATTATTACAAAATACTATAATATGCTTTGGCACCTGTACCGTAAAAGCTTATTATTGGATCATTTGGAAATTCGTCCTTGAAATTACCCAGAACTGACTTTGTCACTGGAATATCGAATTGGTTCCCTATATTGTAATTAGATGTATCGAACTTGTTTATATTATTTTTGATGAATTCATAGAAATTTTCTGTATTTACTTTGAGAATAAGAGAGTCGGTATCAGTATAGAGTAAGGACACATCTTCTCCAAATCGATGTTTGATGCATCCGTAAAAAAAGTCATACATGACCGTTTTGGATAGTTCCAGAATGGAAAATCCTAAATATAGTGGTTTATCATAATGAACTTTAACTCTGCCCAATTGAATGGCAACAAAATTTTCAGTAAAGATGGAGCAATTTTTGAAATTTGGTCGCGAAAGGAGACAACTAGCACCCATAGTTCTCTTTATATTTTCCCAATGTGTAACGAGTCTAACATCAATTCTATTGTCTACGTTTTCCATTGTTTTTCCATAAACTGCATTGTTCATAAGCTTGAAGAAGTCTTTCTCAGACTTATTATTAGACCTATTACGCATTTCAGTATTCAGATCTATATAGGGCTTCATCCAACATGATTGCTTGAACCTCAATACTCTATGTGTGTTCATCACTATCAAACCATGATTGAGAGCTTGCTGTAAGTTTCTATAGTGAACAATATATTTTCTCTTATCATTTAAATTTGGAATCAATTTGGGAATTTTTGATTTTGTGCATGGAGGTACCAAACGTTCAACTAAGAATGGAAGATCAGAATGTTTATCATGAAGTTCTTGTGGATAATGAATATCCACTTCCAGTACATATCCATACGAACTATCAGCATCCACATTCATTATGTCAAGATTGAGAATTTCATTGGGTGTTAACCATTGAAATTCACCTGTTGGTAATGGTTGTGACATGCTGTGTCCATATAAATTTGTTGCATCCAAATATGAAATGAATGAAGATGGTTCGTTTGGATTATAATTTGGCAAAAATTTATTGTTTGCTTTATGTTTCCTTTCACTACACTGACTGTTTAGGAGAGTGTGGAGATGAAATACCTATAGGAGATTCCACCACGTATACCTTTTTGAAAAAAATGAATCATATCAATGTCGGTCAGTAATTCCAATTCGATATTCGTATATTTTAACATGGCATCCCAAGATAATCCCGGTGCGGTGTAGTATTGTGCCGGATCCAAATCATATTTATCAATACATATATTTCTAAAATTTTCAAAAATGTCACATAATAGTAACACATCTGACTTTAAATATAAATCAGAATATTCACCCAAACTATGGCACTCGAACAAATTCCATACAAGTTGGGCCCTCCTATAATCATTATCTGATATATGCTCACAATTGAGTGTGTCATAGAATTGATTTTTTGTTGGAAGTCTTGGATGATTTAGTTTGTCAATGTCATCAACAAAGCTATAGGGAAATACACCTTTCTTTCTCATCAAATCGAATTTTTCAATTTGTGGAAAATGTTTGTGCATCTCAATACACTGATCAGATGTTAAATTTGCACCTAAGTTCTCCAAAGAATTCGACATGAATTTGAAACTATCTATGAATCTCATTTTCAAATAATTCTTCTTCGCCCTCCCATCTTTATCCGTATAGGAGTGTGTAAAGAGATGTTTTGTGAAAGATATATATTTCTCTTTAGTTTGTGGAATAACATCCACTTTCTCTTTGTTCTTATACAATTCCTTTATGAATAAGTGAGAATCGTATCCACTCAGATTGTGAAAAATGATGGGGATGAAATTTGGTAATTTAAAATTTAAATTACATGATGAATGAGCAGCAGGGGACCTCTTTTTCCCTGTGAGATGACAATGATCTCTCACTTTAACTTCACCATCATTGAACGGCTTAGAACAAATGCCACAATTTGTGGCAGAAGCAAACTGTTCCTCTTCTTCAAGAGTTTGTGCAGCCATAGGAATAGGATACCTGAGATGATTCTCATAAATGTTTTTCAAATCATCTTCAATTTTACTGACAAATTTCTGGGCTGCATCCACACCCCTATACGTAACAAATTTCGACAAATCATCATTGTATGAACATTTAATCAAATAAGCAAATGAATAAGGCTCATGTTTGTATGTCTTAATCGAGTACGAGTGTTCGGGACTCGGCTTGGTAGTTTGAATCGGATTCAGTACTGATTCAAAATCAGCATATACTACAAATGGTACTTTCATTTGTTTCTCGAAGTTTTCGAATGTTAATATATTTTCAGGCACCATTTTCCCATATTTATTGATTTTGAAATTGGTTGATGGTGTTGTAGTACTCAGGTGATTACAATCATTCATCTTATGACGTAATAGTAATCGCTCATGAGAAAAATATAACAAACATCCATCACAAAAATATTTTTTATGTTCATGGGCGGATGGTTGACTTGAAACTAATCTTGAAAGATCTTTGATCCAACAATAGTGACTATTACCGAAATCATCTGTGATAAGTAACAAATTGACATGTCTCCTAAGTCTTCTCTGAGAGTAACGCAATGGTCCAACAATTTCATACATTATTTTACCCTTCTCGATTTTACTCTCTAAACCATACACATTAACTGAAATATCATTCTTGTCCTCAAATTTTTCAATATCCTTCAACTTAACCGGAAAATTCATACCTGTTACATCTATGACAGTATTGAAATGTGGATATGATGAAACTTCTGACGTTCTGTCGACTGCAGGATGTAATGCTGAAGTGATAGCCCACGCAAAACAGTGCTGATCTTCATTACGAACATTTACCACGGCTTTCCTCCGCTCGATACACACAGGTAGCTTCACATATGAACATCCACTGAGTGGGCTGTATTTATTGATGTTCACCTCCAGGAACATGATTTTTTCACAAGTCCAACCTTAAATCAAAATCAAAATTACTAATACATTCCAAAACCCCTCTAATTTGAAGAAAATGTTTACCTGAATCACGTTCCTGGAATTCAGTCGTTTGAGCGATCATACCATTACGAAATCCCTCGAATAAGGAATTTAAATCAGTGGTTTGGTCAACTGTTCTATTCTGAGAGTTGAATGATTTGGTCTCCTTCAGGTCTTGCGTTTGAAGAAAATAACTCCCAAACACTTCCATATTAACTTTGATTATTTTGTGAATCCTGATAGCTGATTCCAGTAATTCAATGACTTTCTGCCTAATTTCATTGAAGAATAACATGTAATCAGCGGAAACAATGGAACTCTGCACCCTGTATGTAGCAATCCGACACTTGAAGGCACTCTTTATAATTTGAACACCATCACTTAATTGTACACATGCATTATTCTTATGTTGTAAGCTTCTTTTGTGAGAATTCACTTGAGTTAATGGAATCGTCACATTACAACAATTACATGTGTACATAGGTGTTGCAACGTCATCTAATTTCACTCGTTTTACTGATGGGCCTCCTTGACAACTCTGGAGCTGATGACGACGAAGGTTATCACTACGAGTGAAAGATTTACCACAATCACAGGAATACATAATTTCAATATGATCTCACAAAATCACTCGATGTCAACTGATATTAGGAGAGATCCCAACCTCTTACTAGACACTGTTTAACTCACAATTCCTAACTGATGCGGCAATTCTTATATAATGGATAGTGAGCCGCCTCCCACCACTATCTGTGCAGCGGATGCGCACACATCGCTAGTACCCCACCAGACTGTCTGACGTTGCTACCCCTCCACTCTCTGATGAGCTTTCAGAGAGCAGTGCGGGCATTCATTCGTGGCTGTGACTTCGTGGAGTGCAGACGTGAGGTGTAGTGAGGGCTCGTGTTGGTGAACTTTGGGTGGGTGGGTGGTGTTTGTCAGTTCGGGTATTCATTCGTGGCTGGGACTTTGTGGAGTGCAGACGTGAGGTTTAGTGAGGGCTCGTGTTGGTGAACTTTGGGTGGGTGGGTGGTGTTTGTGCGTGTATGTGTAGACATGTGTACTTCTATGCAATGTAGTTTGCACAGAGAACACATGATTTATCCTGTGTATGCAATCTATTCTTCATACATGAACAATATCTTTACCGCGTATGCAAATCTCTAAATTACCCCCCTCCCCCCCTACGACCTAGAGTACACAGGACGATGCATTACCATTACTCGCGCCTCGCCTATCCCCAAGGTCGAATGACGTCACACATATCAGACAAACAATCCCATAATAACATTTTCAGAAAATTTTCAAGGTCAAAACTATGAACCAATTGAGCCGTTCAAGGTCAACCCCCACCTCTATGATGACATTAATTAGTCATTAATGACGTCATAGTGGTGGGGGGAGGCTTAGAACCGGCTCAAATCTCCTGTACTACTGTATATCGGCAATCCGATGACGTCAGCCGCCGTACCAGCGAAAAGTGGCCCCATTTGCAGAACAAATATCGAGAATATACCGAGCGAACCGATCCGGCGAGCCGTCTGCGCTGCCGCTTGCAAGGAAGAATCACTAAACCATAAAACCATGAATGATGAAATGGAATGTTTCCGTTCAGAAATTTTTTTGTTATTGACAGAAAATATATTATTTATTGCAATTATTGTTATTTCATCTGGGTATAGAAAAACCAACGGGGGTGATTCATGGAACAAAACATTTATGTAACAAAAAAAATATGTTTCATATATATCACATATTTCATGTCTGTGACATGGACAATCAATGCTTCTCTTCTTGCAAATTGATTGTACATTTCGAGGAATATGTCACAAACATTTTCAAGAGACATGTGTAACACATCATAGTGAATTTTAAAATCATGTTTCATTTTTTATTCAGATATGTCTATGATATGTCAGTGGACGTAGACATCATGTTGTAAATGAGGGTACTTGAACTATACTAATGACATGTCTAACACTTCCTATGTTACTGGTGTCATACGATCGATACAAGATTGACACATACGATGTCTACCTTGGGTACGTTGTACCACAAAAATCAGTCACACGATGAACTGCAAAAAAATTCACAGGAATTTTTTACATTTGAAAAATAATTTCAACTAACAATATTTTTTGAAGTCATATTTTTGTTTTGCAATTATGTGATTCAAACTTGATCGAAATAGTCAATTTTGGAAAGTTTCTAGGAAACAAAGAACTAGAGTTGTTTCATATGCAGTTTTTTTGGAAGTTGTCCACCCCTAAATACATCAATTAAAATTGTATATTTTCATTAAAAATAAAAAATACCTTTTGAAAAGCTGCACGCGAAACTATTCTAGCGTTTCTTCCTTGCCTTCTGAAAATGTCAATCAAAATCAAATTCCTGGGCAAACCATCAAAATCCAGTCAAAAATCTGTTAGAAGTAGGTTCTTGAAACAATGAAGCTATCTATCCACTAATCTGACCACTTTTTTTTATTCATTTATTGAAAACACATCTTCCAAACAGAACAAGTTCTGGTAAGTAAGTTGAATTGGATATAAATATGTTATCAAACCATCAAAGTGAATGAGAGATAATTACCTAATTCAACAACTTAACATATATATATATATATATATATATATATATATATATATATATATATATATATATATATATATATATATATATATATATATATATATATATAGGAGATGGGTAGCTTTGCTGACTAGTTAAAAACAAGACTAGGAAAATAGTTGAGTAAAGCAGCATGCAGGAAGTAAAATCTTATAACACGAATTCCAATATTTTCCAGAATGTTTATTTATCTCTTTAGGAAAGTTACAATATCATATAATTTGTCAATTTGAAAGGTACAAGTGCGAAAAAACTACTTACAGTGTCCACGAGATTGAGCGCAAAAAAGGTTGTTAACAATTTAAAACATGTATGAAACATATGTCACAAACATTAAAACTTTCATTCAGAATATTCAATTTGGTCAACATCACACAATTCAAAATTAAAATCAAAGATGACTAGACGTCCATTTGCATGTCGAACGCCGGCATGGAATGATAGAAAATGTTAGGTTAAAAGTTCCATCCTGCATGGATGTCCGGAACTACGTAATAAATGCGGAAATATCGGTAGGTCGACGCATCCTCAGAGTGAGCCCGCGAATTTTCGAAATTTAAAGATGAGTAGAGAATAGACAATGTTGCCAGGGTTGCTGAAGGCCTTATTAATAAATTTTGAGTGTAATATGTGAAAATTCATGAGGTTTTGAAAAACACTATTATAGAAACGCGAATTAATTAACAATATATTAATAATATATATATATATATATATATACTATAGCATTATGATACCAATCCCAGTCTGCAGCTTTGAAGTTTCGTTTCTCATTTACACTACGAACTGGAAGTGGAATTGCTAGAAATTGTTTATAACAACAAAGAGTAGGAAAATGGTCACTAAATCCACAGTCCTCAAGTACATACCACGTACAAGAAGGAGCAATCGAAGTTGAAACAATTGTTAAGTCTAATGGACTTGTATAAGTATGTATTCAGAAAAAAATGTTTTACTGGTAGTTTACATTTCCTTTTTTCTAAGTTCGATGTGAGTTAACACTGAACCTCAGGTTTTTGGAAATGATTGAAGCTCATTCATGTGTATGTGATACCATCAACTTTTTGATAAACCCTGAAGGGTCAAAATATAAAAGAATAGTAT
This sequence comes from Zygogramma bicolorata, assembly GCA_032362365.1. Classification (NCBI taxonomy): domain Eukaryota; kingdom Metazoa; phylum Arthropoda; class Insecta; order Coleoptera; family Chrysomelidae; genus Zygogramma; species Zygogramma bicolorata. The sequence continues at coordinate 12,276 of JAVJAQ010001235.1, forward strand.
AGGAGTAGATCCCCTACCAGTTCACTATATGTTTTCAGGTGAAAATGCTTGGTCCACTCCAGAAAGACAAATTGTTCGTTATGAATTTGAGGACTATTTGACAAAAGGAAAACTAGCATCGTTGACTATATGTGCAAGGAACTGATAGACAAATCCGATATTACTATCCAGAACCCAAGTACATCTGAAAGCCTACATAAACAATCAAAATAGAAAAGCTGTCAAAAACGCTCAATAAACATTATATCGATGTTTATCTTACCATATATATATATATATGGGGGGCCGTTCATAAAATACGTCACACTAAAATCAGCTTTTTTTTACCCCCTCGCCCCCCATTGTCACGCTGTGTCACACTTTTTGTGACCCCCCTAGAAATATGTAGTCACAAAAACTAAGCCCCTCCCCCTGCCGAGTATGATAAATTCTAAATGATAGTACACAAACTCTGAAAATTAAAAATATTTATTCAGTTATTAGAGGGTGGAATTTTTTTTGTTTCACAAATTTAAATAATTTATATGTTGGTTGGCCTTGGGTTTCAAGATATTTTTAAACAATTTCAAAATGGATGGCCACAAATAATATACATATTTTACATAATCAGAAGAGTCAATGCTCAATAAGACATTGAAACAGTAAAAAATATTTTTATTTTGTTTCATTTTTATAGTGAAATACAGTGTACTGTAACAAAAATAATTCGCATTCTCAATTGAAAATTCATTCGCAAAGATGGGGTCATTATAGATTTGATTGAAAAATCTGACGAGTTTAGGAATTCGTTAGAAGATGTCGCACATGCAGATTTCTACCCAAATCTATTGAAGATTTCTTTCATACCAAAATTTTTCAATTTTCGTCAGAAATCTACTAAAAAAGTGGATTTCTACCAAAATTGGTCACGCTGGCTAGCGCTAATGTTAAAAAATAATAAACGGCGAACGTCACGTTGCCGTATACCCCCCGTCCCTATATATATATATATATATATATATATATATATATATATATATATATATAGAGGCCGTTCATAAAATACGTTCGCATACAAGGGGAGGGAAGAGGTGTGGCTGAGTGTGACGAGGAGGGACGGGGGGTATACGGCAACGTGACGTTCGCCGTTTATTATTTTTTGACATTAGCGCTAGCCAGCGTGACCAATTTTGGTAGAAATCCACTTTTTTAGTAGATTTCTGACGAAAATTGAAAAATTTTGGTATGAAAGAAATCTTCAATAGATTTGGGTAGAAATCTGCATGTGCGACATCTTCTAACGAATTCCTAAACTCGTCAGATTTTTCAATCAAATCTATAATGACCCCATCTTTGCGAATGAATTTTCAATTGAGAATTATTTTTGTTACAGTACACTGTATTTCACTATAAAAATGAAACAAAATAAAAATATTTTTTACTGTTTCAATGTCTTATTGAGCATTGACTCTTCTGATTATGTAAAATATGTATATTATTTTTGGCCATCCATTTTGAAATTGTTTATAAATATCTTGAAACCCAAGGCCAACCAACATATAAATTATTTAAATTTGTGAAACAAAAAAAATTCCACCCTCTAATAACTAAATAAATATTTTTAATTTTCAGAGTTTGTGTACTATCATTTAGAATTTATCATACTCGGCAGGGGGAGGGGCTTAGTTTTTGTGACTACATATTTCTAGGGGGGTCACAAAAAGTGTGACACAGCGTGACAATGGGGGGCGAGGGGGTAAAAAAAAGCTGATTTTAGTGTGACGTATTTTATGAACGGCCCCCCATATATATATATATATATATGGTAAGATAAACATCGATATAATGTTTATTGAGCGTTTTTGACAGCTTTTCTATTTTGATTGTTTATGTAGGCTTTCAGATGTACTTGGGTTCTGGATAGTAATATCGGATTTGTCTATCAGTTCCTTGCACATATAGTCAACGATGCTAGTTTTCCTTTTGTCAAATAGTCCTCAAATTCATAACGAACAATTTGTCTTTCTGGAGTGGACCAAGCATTTTCACCTGAAAACATATAGTGAACTGGTAGGGGATCTACTCCTATACTATTCTTTTATATTTTGACCCTTCAGGGTTTATCAAAAAGTTGATGGTATCACATACACATGATTGAGCTTCAATCATTTCCAAAAACCTGAGGTTCAGTGTTAACTCACATCGAACTTAGAAAAAAGGAAATGTAAACTACCAGTAAAACATTTTTTTCTGAATACATACTTATACAAGTCCATTAGACTTAACAATTGTTTCAACTTCGATTGCTCCTTCTTGTACGTGGTATGTACTTGAGGACTGTGGATTTAGTGACCATTTTCCTACTCTTTGTTGTTATAAACAATTTCTAGCAATTCCACTTCCAGTTCGTAGTGTAAATGAGAAACGAAACTTCAAAGCTGCAGACTGGGATTGGTATCATAATGCTATAGTATATATATATATATATATATATATATATATATTAGTTTTGACCTTGACATTAATTTCCGTTTCTATAATAATGTTTTTCAAAACTTTATGAATTTTCACATATTACACTCAAAAAATATTAATAAGGCCTTCAGCAACCCTGGCAACATTGTCTATTCTCTACTCATCTTTAAATTTCGAAAATTCGCGGGCTCACTCTGAGGATGCGTCGACCTACCGATATTTCCGCATTTATTACGTAGTTCCGGACATCCATGCAGGATGGAACTTTTAACCTAACATTTTCTATCATTCCATGCCGGCGTTCGACATGCAAATGGACGTCTAGTCATCTTTGATTTTAATTTTGAATTGTGTGATGTTGACCAAATTGAATATTCTGAATGAAAGTTTTAATGTTTGTGACATATGTTTCATACATGTTTTAAATTGTTAACAACCTTTTTTGCACTCAATCTCGTGGACACTGTAAGTAGTTTTTTCGCACTTTCACCTTGCAAATTGACAAATTATATAATATTGTAGCTTTCCCTGAGGATGACAATAAACATTGTCGAAATATTGGAATTCGTGTTATAAGAGTATACTTCCTGCATGCTGCTTACTCAACTATTTTCCTAGTTTTGTTCTTAACTAGTCAGCAAAGACTACCCATCTCCTATATATATATATATATATATATATATATATATATATATATATATATATATATATATATATATATATATATATATATATATATATATATATGTTAAGTTGTTGAATTAGGTAATTATCTCTCATTCACTTTGATGGTTTGATAACATATTTATATCCAATTCAACTTACTTACCAGAACTTGTTCTGTTTGGAAGATGTGTTTTCAATAAATGAATAAAAAAAAGTTGCCACATTATTCGATACATAGCTTCATTGTTCAAGAACATACTTGTAACAGATGTTAGACTGGATTTTGATGGTTTGCCCAGGAATTTGATTTTGATTGACATTTTCAGAAGGCAAGGAAGAAACGCTAGAATAGTTTCGCGTGCAGCTTTTCAAAAGGTATTTTTTATTTTTAATGAAAATATACAATTTTAATTGATGTATTTAGGGGTGGACAACTTCCAAAAAAACTGCATATGAAACAACTCTAGTTCTTTGTTTCCTAGAAACTTTCCAAAATTGACTATTTCGATCAAGTTTGAATCACATAATTGCAAAACAAAAATATGACTTCAAAAAATATTGTTAGTTGAAATTATTTTTCAAATGTAAAAAATTCCTGTGAATTTTTTTGCAGTTCATCGTGTGACTTATTTTTGTGGTACAACAAACCCAATGAACACAAGTATGTGTCAATCTTGTATCTATCACATAACACCAGTAACATAGGAAGTGTTAGACATGTCATTAGCATAGTTCAAGTACCCTCATTTACAACATGATGTCTACCTCAACTGACATATCATAGACATATCTGAATAAAAAATGAAACATGATTTTAAAATTCACTATGATGTGTTACACATGTCTCTTGAAAATGTTTGTGACATATTCCTCGAAATGTACAATCAATTTGCAAGAAGAGAAGCATTGATTGTCCATGTCACAGACATGAAATATGTGATATATATGAAACATATTTTTTTTGTTACATAAATGTTTTGTTCCATGAATCACCCCCGTTGGTTTTTCTATACCCAGATGAAATAACAATAATTGCAATAAATAATATATTTTCTGTCAATAACAAAAAAATTTCTGAACGGAAACATTCCATTTCATCATTCATGGTTTTATGGTTTAGTGATTCTTCCTTGCAAGCCGCAGCTCAGACTGCCGCCGGAACCATTCACTCACTATATTCTCGAATTTTTTCTGCAAATGAGGCCAGTTTTCTGGTACGGCGGCTGAAATTATCAATGCGATATACAGTAGTAAGGGATTTGAGCCGGTTCTAAGCCTCCCCCACCACTATGATGTCATTAATGACTAATTAATGACATCATAGTGGTGAGGGTTGACCTCGAACGGCTCAACTGGTTCATAGTTTTGACCTTGAAAAATTGCTGAAAATGTTATCATGGGATTCTTTGTCTGAGGTGTGTGACGTCATTCGACCTTGAGATAGGCGAGGCGCGTTAATGGTAATGCATCTTCATGTGTACTCTAGTCAGTAGGGGGGGAGGGGGTAATTAGAATTTGCATACACGGTAAAGATATCCTTCATGTATGAAGAATACATTGCATACACGAATAAATCATGTGTTCTCTGTGCAAAATACATTGCATAGAGTACACATGTCTACACATACACGCACAAACACCACTCACCCACCCAAAGTTCACCAACACGAGCCCTCACTAAACCTCACGTCTGCACTCCACAAAGTCCCAGCCACGAATGAATACCCGAACTGGCAAACACCACCCAGCCACCCAAAGTTCACCAACACGAGCCCTCACTACACCTCACGTCTGCACTCCAGGAAATCCCAGCCACGAATGAATGCCTGCACTGCTCTCTGTAGGCTCATCGATTTGGAAAGTGGAGGGGTAGCAACGTCAGACAGTCAGGTGGGGTACTAGGGATGTGTGCGCATCCGCTGCACAGATAGTGGTGGGAGGCGGCTCACTATCCATTATATAAGAATTGCCGCATCAGTTAGGAATTGTGAGTTAAACAGTGTCTAGTAAAAGGTTGGGATCTCTCCTAATATCAGTTGACATCGAGTGATTTTGTGAGATCATATTGAAATTATGTATTCCTGTGATTGTTGTAAATCTTTCACTCATAGTGATAACCTTCGTCGTCATCAGCTCCAGAGTTGCCAAGGAGGCCCATCAGTAAAACGAGTGAAATTAGATGACGTTGCAACACCTATGTACACATGTAATTGTTGTAATGTGACGATTCCATTGACTCAAGTGAATTCTCACAAAAGAAGCTTACAACATAAAAATAATGCATGTGTACAATTAAGTGATGGTGTTCAAATTATAAAGAGTGCAGAGTTACATTGTTTTCGATGATTACATGTTATTCTTCAATGAAATTAGGCAGAAAGTCATTGAATTACTGGAATCAGCTATCAGGATTCACAAAATAATCAAAGTTAATATGGAAGTGTTTGGGAGTTATTTTCTTCAAACGAAAGACCTGAAGAAGACCAAATCATTCAACTCTCAGAAGAGAACAGTTGACCAAACCACTGATTTGAATTTCTTATTCGATGGATTTCGTAATGGCTTGATCGCTCAAACTACTGAATTCCAGGAACGTGATTCAGGTAAACATTTTCTTCAAATTTTTTATGCAGGCTATAAATATAATATAAAATCACAAGTAAAAATAAAAATTATAACAATAAAAAGAATAAATGAAAGAAAAAAGTGAAAATAAATTGAATATAATAAAATATAATATTTTATATATGTCAAGGTGAAAATTCCGTTTCCTACTGTTCATAAGTGTTTTCTTGTTCATAGAATAAAACGTACGCCTCGCCACTTACGAGAGATTTTGAACAGATCGGTGACACATGGGAATCGTTGTATTCGTACCACGTTTCGGGGTAAGGGTGTCGACAGTAAGCCGTGTAGTGGCCGCTGTACGTAGTGCCGCTATGGTTGGAGAGCGCGTAGAGTTTGTAAGAGCAATGGGCTCCATTGTCTGCAGCGTAATTGCTCATGTCTAGACCTCCCAACAGAAAATCGATGGTGACATTCAATTTTCCTCTGGATCTCTCCGTTGGAGAAAAACGTTGGAATGTATTAGTGATTTTGATTTTGATTTAAGGTTGGACTTGTGAAAAAATCATGTTCCTGGAGGTGAACATCAATAAATACAGCCCACTCAGTGGATGTTCATATGTGAAGCCACCTGTGTGTATCGATCGGAGGAAAGCCGTGGTGAATGTTCGTAATGAAGGTCATCACTGTTTTGCGTGGGCTATCACTTCAGCATTACATCCTGCAGTCGACAGAACGTCAGAAGTTTCATCATATCCACATTTCAATACTGTCATAGATATAACAGGTATGAATTTTCTGAAGGATATTGAAAAATTTGAGGACAAGAATGATATTTCAGTTGATGTGTATTGTTTAGAAAGTAAAATTGAAAAGGGTAAAATAATGTATGAAATTGTTGGACCATTGCGTTACTCTCAGAGAAGACTTAGGAGACATGTCAATTTGTTACTTATCACAGATGATTTCCGTAATAGTCACTATTGTTGGATCACATATCTTTCAAGATTAGTTTCAAGTCAACTATCTGCCCATGAACATAAAAAATATTTTTGTGATGGATGTTTGTTATATTTTTCTCATGGGCGATTACTATTACGTCATGAGATGAATGATTATAATCACCTGAGTACTACAACACCATCAACCAATTTCAAAATCAATAAATATGGGAAAATGGTGCCTGAAAATATATTAACGTTTGAGAACTTTGAGAAACAAATGAAAGTACCATTTGTAGGATATGCTGATTTTGAATCAGTACTGAATCCGATTATTTGATCAATTGCTCATACAATGATGATTTGTCGAAATTTGTTACGTATAGGGGTGTGGATGCAGCCCAGAAATTTGTCAGCAAAATTGAAGATGATTTGAAAAACATTTATGAAAATCATCTCAGGTATCCCATTCCTATGGATGCACAAACTCTTGAAGAAGAGGATCAGTTTGCTTCTGCCACGAATTGTGGCATGCCACAAATTGTGGCATCTGTTCTAAGCCATTCAATGATGGTGAAGTTGAAGTGAGAGATCATTGTCATCTCACAGGATAAAAGAGGTCCCCTGCTGCTCATTCATCATGTAATTTGAATTTTACATTACCAAATTTCATTCCCATCATCTTTCACAATCCGAGTGGATACGATTCTCACTTATTCATAAAAGAATTGTATAAGAACAAAGAGAAAGTGGATGTTATTCCACAAACTAAAGAGAAATATATATCTTTCACAAAACATCTCTTTACACACTCCTATACGGATAAAGATGGTAGGGCGAAGAAGAATTATTTGAAAATGAGATTCACAGATAGTTTCAAATTCATGTCGAATTCTTTGGAGAACTTAGGTGCAAATTTAACATCTGATCAGTGTATTGAGATGCACAAACATCTTCCACAAATTGAAAAATTCGATTTGATGAGAAAAAAAGGTGTATTGCCCTATAGCTTTGTTGATGACATTGACAAACTAAATCATCCAAGACTTCCAACAAAGAATCAATTCTATGACACACTCAATTGTGAGCATATATCAGATAATGATTATAGGAGGGCCCAACTTGTATGGAATTTGTTCGAGTTTGGGTGAATATTCTGATTTATATTTAAAGTCAGATGTGTTACTATTATGTGACATTTTTGAAAATTTCAGAAATATATGTATTGATAAATATGAATTGGATCCGGCACAATACTACACCGCTGCGGGATTATCTTGGGATGCCATGTTGAAATATACGAATATCGAATTGGAATTACTGACCGACATTGATATGATTTATTTTTTTCAAAAGGGTATACGTGGTGGAATTAGTCAGTGTAGTGAAAGGAAACATAAAGCAAACAATAAATTTCTGCCAAATTATAATCCAAACGAACCATCTTCATTCATTTCATATTTGGATGCAACAAATTTATATGGACACAGCATGTGACAACCATTACCAACAGGTGAATTTCAATGGTTAACACCCCATGAAATTCTCAATCTTGACATAATGAATGTGGATGCTGATAGTTCGTATGGATATGTACTGGAAGTGGATATTCATTATCCACAAGAACTTCATGATAAACATTATGATCTTCCATTCTTAGTTGAACGTTTGGTAACTCCATGCTCTAAATCAAAAGTTCCCAAAATCAATTCGAAATTTGAATGATAAAATGAAATATATTGTTTACTATAGAAACTTACAGCAAGCTCTCAATTATGGTTTGATAGTGATGAACACACATAGAGTATTGAGGTTCAAGCAATCATGTTGGATGAAGCCCCATATAGATCTGAATACTGAAATGCGTAATAGGTCTAATAATAAATCTGAGAAAGGCTTCTTCAAGCTAATGAACAATGCAGACTATGGAAAAACAATGGAAAACGTAGACAATAGAATTGATGTTAGACTCGTTACACATTGGGAAAATATAAAGAGAACTATGGGTGCAAGTTGTCTCCTTTCACGACCACATTTCAAAAATTGCTCCATCTTTACTGAAAATTTTGTTGCCATTCAATTTGGCAGAGTTGAAGTTCATTATGATAAACCACTTTATTTAGGATTTTCCATTCTGGAACTATCCAAAACGGTCATGTATGACTTTTTTACGGATGTATTAAACATCAATTTGGATAAGATGCGTCCTTACTCTATACTAATACCGACTCTCTTATTCTCAAAGTAAATACAGGAAATTTCTATGAATTCGTCAAAAATAATATAAACAAGTTCGATACATCTGATTATAATACAGGAAACCAATTCGATATTCCAGTGACAAAGTCAGTTCTGGGTAATTTCAAGGACGAATTTCCAAATGATCCAATGATAAGCTTTTACGGTACAGGTGCCAAAGCATATTATAGTATTTTGTAATAATGTGTTATTGCGAATGAAACACTAATTTATACTCCAGTACTACACCATCCGCCCGTCTAGATACAACTGCCATAAACTCGTGACTCAGGTTCACTTCCCCGTACACGTACACGGCTCAGTCAGATGCCTTCGACGTAACAGCTTCGGTAGATACTCTTTTACTGTATTCGTCATCACATACACTACATCTCTTCCTTTTCATGAAAGCTTAGTATAAAGCACTGGAAAGTTTTCTTTTTGTTTTAATTCTTATTCATACACTTGTTACAACACCTATTTATACAAGACCATATACATAAATGGTATAACCAATGAAAATAGTAATAATACAATTTCAGCAAAATAATGATAATAAATAAAATTCATGAGAGAGGATCACAACTGAAACAGAAAGATTATTAGTATTTCAGAAAATATGAAGTCATGAGTAGTAACAACGACATTTATAACAACCACTATAATATAATACCCTTGATTATCAGTTATAAAGTTAACTTTTATTTATGGTAACAGTACTATCATTTTTGAAAATATTGAATCATCGATAATTTTCTTGACAACCCTCCAAGTAATAATAGAGAATTTTTTTTTTATTTTTGTTTGGTTACTGATTTTCTGTGGGGTCTTGTTCACTTGTATCATTGTCTACACAAGTCCACTTCCCTTCTACATTTTTCAAATGAATTATATTTCGGCGCTTCTCTTCCCCTGTAAGATCATTTCTGATACGAACATCTCCTCTTTTCTTCTGGATAACGGTAGTAGTGGTCCCATAAAATCCATGGCAACGTCAATCCAAGGTTCTGTCGGTAATTCTCTTCTTTTGAGAGGATGCGATGTATATGGTGCTGAAACCAAGGTACAACCCTTGCAGGATTTGACCAGTTGTTCGGCCTCTTTATCCATATTTGGCCACCAAACTTTAGCTCGGAGTCGACCTTTCATGGCAACTATACCAGGATGTCCTTCATGCGCTGCCTGGAGTACACGTTTTCGTAATACAGATGGAATCACGATTCTTGTACCCCTCAACAAAATGACATCAGCAGAACAGAGTTCATTTTGAAGGATTTCATATGTTTTAACTGAGTCGTCCCATCTATTAAAGTTCAATCCTTCCATGACTTTTTGACACTCTTGATCCTTCAGAGAATTTAATTTGATTTCATTCATCGAGATGGCAACGGGTCGTGCGTATTCAATAACTTGCTGGACTTATTCTTCGTCGAAACTAGAATCATCAACTTTTCCTATACATAATCGTGAGAGGGCATCCGCTATATTTGTTTTCCCAGGTTTGTGAACTACTGTAAAATTGTAGGATTGCAATCGCAAAACCCACCTCTCAATCCTAGCACAAGGTTTTGATCTTGGACCAAAAATGGTTTCCAATGGTTTATGATCTGTTACCAACTCGAAAGAATCTTTCCCATATAAATAAACTCTAAAATGTTCGACTGCCCAAACTAAAGCGAGAGCCTCTTACTCGGTTTGGCAATATCTTTTTTCGCATTCAGAAAGACTTTTATTGCCAAACGCTATGACACGAGGTCCCCTATGATTTATTTGAATGAGTACCGCACCTAAACCAACTGGGCTAGCATCTGCCATCACCTGTGTTTTTTTCTCGGGATTGTAATACCCCAACGATTTGATATTTGCCAAAGATACCTTTAAAGCTTGATATGCCTTATCCTGTTGGGGAGTCCAATACTTTTGTATGTTGGCTTGTTTAGCTAATTTCAATCTCAGTAACATTCTGAAAGGCTCCGTGAGGGTAGCTAACTTAGGGATCCACTTACCACATAGTTTATAAGTCCAAGAAAGCTATGGATTTCCTCAATTGTATTTGGTTTACGAAAGGATAAAATGCCTGAAACGTAAGATCGTAAAGGCATGTTTCCGTTTGAATTCAGAGTATGGCCAAGAAAGTTTATTTCCTTGAGCCTATATTGACATTTACTTTCATTTAGAAGAACATTATTCTTCTGGAGAGTTTTCAAGGTCATTTTCAAACGGCAATCGTGCTCTTTCTCGTCTTTTCCTAACACGACAATATCATCAACAAAGTCTCTTGTGCCCTCGCAACCGGCTAATATGCGTTCCAGAGTTTTCTGGAATATTTCTGGTGAGCATGATATCCCGAACATGAACCGTTCATACCTATATAACCCCTTGCTAGTTATGTAAGTTTTTATATAACGGCAATTTACTGACAGTTCTATCTGATGAAAGGCGTTCTTTATATCTAATCTAGAGAAAACACTAGCATTTCTGAAATTGGGTAGTATTGTGTTGGTAACGGGTGATTTTCCCTAACAATTGCTACATTTGCTCTCCGCATATCGATGCAAATTCTTATTTCTCCATTGCTTTTAAGAATAGGTACCATCGGCAAAACCCATTTTGATGCCCCATTCACCGGTTCGATAATATCCGACTCGGTGAGTTCCTTCAATTTGGCTTCCACCTTAGCTTCTAAGGGGATAGGAATTCTCCGATATGGTTGTGAGACAGGGGTAACTGAAGAGTCAATTGGAATATCTATGACAACGTTTTTGAATTTTGGAAATATGTCTATACTATTCATATCTAACCCAATTCTCAAAACACCAAGTGCAATTGCGGTACGTTTCCCAATTATATCTTTTGTACCGTTTTTAATGACATAAAACACTCCGTTTTTCTTGTTAGCCCCCGCTTTTATCTCTGCCTCAAAAGACCCCATTACTTGCAAAGGAATTCTACTAGCGTATGCGAGAAATGTTTTGTCTGGATTCCTTATTTGGTTCCATATTTTGACATTATTTTTTTCCAAAAAGGGCCATGTTGTATCAGAAATCAAATTACTAGTGCTGCCCGAATCAATCAACATTTTTATACCTACTGACCCAAGATAACACGGTATTTCTGTGTCATCATCAATGTAAAAAATATATTCTGATTCATCATCTGAGTTACATGGAGATTTTGGTTTTTCTTGTTCAATATAATGAAAATGCTGTCGCTTGTTAGTGGGGGTTTGCTTGAAAGAATTTTTTCGTTTCATATCTGGATTAGAGTTTTCGAAACATTGTTTTTTGAAATGACCTATCTTTCCACATTTCAAACATTTTTTTCCTGAGGCAGGGCATTTTTCTTTATGCCGAGGAGAGGAAAAATCGTTTTCACATTTATAACATGACTTGAACTGACTTGTCGAAGGTTCTTGATGAATTTTATTTATTCCATGATTTATTTTATTACCTCAAATTCTTGAAGCTCCCGATTAACCGATTCTAATGCGTCAGCTTCTGCAGTTACTATTGATAGGTTTACATTATCTCCCAAAGCTAATATTTTCTTTCTAAGCTCTACAGAATTACATTTTTCCACAATTTGATCTAATATATGTTCCTCAACGTTAGAAAAATTACACTTGCTAGCCTGCATTCTCAACCTAACTACGAATTTATCGAACTTTTCCCCGGACTCCTGAATTATTTTTCTGAACAAATATCGGTGATATAATTTGCTTTGCTTTGGTTGAAAGTACTCATATAGCTTCCTAACTGCTATTTCAAAAACATCACCTTCCCCTTCAGGTTCCTCTACGTGAGCACCTGGGATGTTGTAGAACAGTTCTTGAAGTGACAACCCGCCAGCATGCAGAAGTGTAGCTCTTTTTCTCCTCGGGTCCTCAATATTGGAGACTGCCAAATAAATGAAAAATGCCTTTTTCCATTCCTCCCACTTCGCTCCCACTGAGCTTGGATCCCCATCGCAATCGAAAGGTTCCAGATTAGGTAGACCCCCACTCATCATTATCTATCTGAAAATATGTGCTTTAAATGAAGACGTACATTGAGGTTATTTTACTTTTCGTTCTTTTTGAGTTGCATGCACTTTTATTTCAAACATTAATCATATAACAATTTATCAGTGCTTCGAGTTTTCCAAGACATGCTGATGGTTTCCCACCTCTCTTTTATAAACCTGGGCTTTCCGCCCCCTTTTATGAACCTGGGCTTTCCGCCCCTTCTATTAACCTGGGCTTTCGCCCCCTTTTATGAACCTGGGCATTTCGCCCCCTTCTATTAACCTGGGCTTTCCGCCCCCTTTTATGAACCTGGGTTTCAGACCCATCTTCCAATAAAACTGGGCATTTCGCCCCCTCTTCACAATACGAACAACCTAAAATTGTTATTCTTGCATGAAATATGCCATGTACTCACATGTACGATGTAAAATTCCTTCCTTTGGTCGATCTTCTTGTAACCTAAATCACTTTTCACCAAAAGTATCACTTATTCTCGTCGCCAGAAATATAGTATTTTGTAATAATGTGTTATTGCAAATAAAACACGTATTTATACTCCAGAACTGCACCATCCGCCCGTCTAGATACAACTGCCAAAAACTCGTGACTCAGGTTCACTTCCCCGTACACGACTTAGTCAGATGCCTTCGACGTAACAGCTTCGGTAGATACTCTTTTATTGTATTCGTCATCACATACACTACACATATTACGTTAAGTCTGTCAACGCTGAACTGAAAAAGGCTAAAGGTATCAAAAGATCTGTTATAAAGAATGAATTGACGTGTGAAGACTAATTATCGAACAAGTAGGTATGATATTCAGAAAGATGAACTCTTTTAGAAGCGTGTTGCATGATATTTATACTGAATTGAAAAATAAAGTTGCATTATCATACCATGACGACAAACGATTCATCATTCCGAATACCACTCGAACTCTTCCATGGGGTCATAGCGATATAGAGTTCTATCAAAATGATCCGAATGATAACATTCGTTGGGTATCTGAAATTGTTCAGTCTTTTTCGCAGGAGAGACCCCTAGACCAACTTATCAATTTGTTGAATGCTGAGATGAATAACTCAATTATTAGTCTTGGTGTTTTTTTTATCCTTCAAACCGGAACATTCATCATTTGTGATTTTTGTATTGTGATTGTGTACATTGAAGTATGGATATTTTTATTATATATTAAATGATTTGGAATATGTATTGTTTAATTTTTTCTAATACTCAATCGTCGCCATGTAAAAATGATAATATAAATAAATGAACCATTGAAGAACCATCAGTTTGAAGAAGTATCGTGCTCTGGGTATAATGTCCAAAACAATTGATAAATTTGGTCGTAAAAGGAAATGGGGTGGTGGCACTGTTCGTGGCCCACCGGGTATTGGATTCAAATTAACATCAGACGGTCAATATGATATGCAGAGAAAAATATTGAAAAATACAGGAGAGCCATGCGAAAATGGTGATTGTGTAACTGTATCATATCTCGAGGCAAAAATTAAAGAAACTAAGGAGCTTACCCTCATGGCTCTCCAAGCTGCCATACAATCTGCAATAGGTGATGTAGAACGTGAAGCCCGTCAAGCATTTGATGATAAGATAGCTGAAGCGAGAATAACATTAGCTCGCAAATACAACAATCTCAAGAGTGATGTCGAAATAAAAACATCCGACGCTACTACTACAAAGAGTTGCAACGCTTTAGAAGAAACATGCGGAGCGATGGCCAAAGGATAGATCATTATTGTGGTATCCGGGTATAGATGTCAATCCTGGTGTTGAAAAATGAATAAATGTATGATGTGCCAATAAGTAGAATGCTATGTATTAAATGAAATAAACTGATCTTTATCATAAACGGAAAACTGTGTTTCATTTGTACCCAATCAGTAAACGATAGATAGATAGAGCGATGGTGGGATTGGTTGGTCGGACTTGTTTTAGTGGGAAGGGCGGGGCTTAGAGAGCGATTGTGGGTTGGAATAGTTTGAGAGGGGAGGGTGGGACTTAGCTTCTAAGAAAGAATTATGAGAGAGGAGTGGGAGGGTGGGGGCTTGCTGGAGTGTACAAAAGCAGAGCTCCGTTCATAATTTCTTCAGTGTAACTTCCAGCAGCTAGCCGACCAGTCTCATTGCCCTATTCCGGACCAGTGCCACATCGAGTTTTTTTCTCTCCGAACTCATACAACTAGTGATTGGTAAGTAACAATTTCAATTTCATGAATTTGTCTAATTGTATGTTTTCTATATGTTTCAGAAATGGATTTCTCAAAGAACGCTGCCATTGACAGCATCATCCCAGAGCCGATGGAGGAGGATACCACCATTGATGACTTCCCGGAGGTATGCCACGACGACCTTATCGGTATGCTGGACGAGGGGATCTTCCGTAATATGGTGCTGTCCCAACTCCGGGACCCGGAGATGGTGGCAGCCCCAACCCAGGAGGTGGAGGCTACCCCGTCGACATCAGCGGTGCCTTCCCAGGAAGTGATGACGACGAAGCCGATCCCGTCGACATCAACGGTGCCTTCCAAGGAAGTGGTGACGACGGAGGCGATCCCGTCGACATCAGCAGTGTGCCGTGGACTGAGTTTGGGGTGTCTTTAAAACAGAATGGTACTGGATGGAGCCTGTAGAGTCATCAGGAGTTCGGATTCCCTACACTGCATGGTCCGAGATCATGAACATGCAGGAGTCGAAGCCTTTTTATTCAAGGCAGCAAGGCGCGCTGCTAATGAACTTGGTATAGTCTTCGACACCGAGCGACTAAACCCACTCTCTGTCACCGAGTTGGAGCCCGCACGGAGAAGAGCTCACATCAAGGCTGCAAAGAATGCTAAAATGCTGCAGCTGCATACAGATAACCCCATGCATGAAGTCTTCTTTAAGAACATCGAGGACCATGGCTTGTCTGTTAAGCTGACATTTGCCTTGCTCAGGTCAGGTGAGCTGAATTCGAGACTGAAGGGTTCATCATGGCGTGCCAGGACGGTGTCTTCAACACCCTAGTCTCCCGGAGCCGCGTGATGAGTATAGAAGACCCCGATACTAGATGCAGGGCCTACCGATAGGCGCCCGAGACTTTGATGCATTTGCTGCCTTCTTGTGCAGTTTATGCGGTCTCGGCCTATATCCATCGCTATAACGCGGCCTTACGAGTGCTTTACTATTTTCTTCGGCACTTGTATGGAATAGACAGGACACCGGTACTGCCTTAGGCTCCGGGGATATTGAGTCCATTGTGGAGAATGAAAGGTGTCGAATTTTTTGAAACTCTTCATTCCCCACCCACAGGCAAATACAAGCCAATAAGCCTGATATAGTCCTCTTCGACCACCGAAGTAAGACGATATTCGTTATTGAGTTTTCGGCCCCTGACGAAACGAATATCATCCGAAAAGAGAAGGAAAAACGGACAAAGTACCAGGATTTACTTTACGAACTCCGCAGGCTCCACCCGGACTATTCTGTCAAGTTAGTGGTTCTGATTGTGATAGAAATACCTTTTAAATGATTAAGGCTTTATCCATCACAAAACTCCAGTGACAGGACAAAGATTAGATAATAAGGGAAAACGTCATAAAAGTACTTGTCATAATAACAAAACTAACAGAACAGAACCGTACTAACACCACACTCTTCCTCCCATTAATAATTCATCTCGTAATCCTTGAACCTCTCTGGTAAACGACGTTGCCTAGTCAATTGATTCCGTTTGCTGTACTGAGAAGTCGATGGAGAATCGGGGGAGACAGAATCTTTGAAGGAAACACTGTCTTTGTCTCTAGGAGGCATTGGAATAGTTTCATCACATGGATTTCCAGATTCTTCAACCTCTGAAATACTCTTCGAGTCTTGGTCTTGGTTCTAGTTTGCTTCATCATTCGAGATAGATTGAGATTCTGGTTGCGTGCTGCTTCCGCCAGTAGGGGCTAAATGTTTCAATGACACAGTTGTCTCCCTTCCATCTTCCAGCCTGACTCGAGCGTAATTGGGATTAACATCGATCAGTTCTACTTCTACCAACGGGTAGTACTTACTCAGTCGAAGGTGCTTTTTCATGAGAACTTTAGTAGTAGGAATCAACCAGGATAGCAGTGAGCAGCCGTTAGCAGATCTTCTATTATGTTTGAACATCCGCTCATGGGGAGTTTCATTTGTCGCAGTGCATAGGAGAGATCTTATGGAATGGAGAGCATCTGGGAGCATCACTTCCCAATCGGAAGGTGATAAATTTCTTTGCTTGAGAGCAAGCGTAATAGTCCTTCAAATAGTTCCATTTTCGCGTTCTATTTGTCCATTACCGGGGGGATTATAAGGAGTTGACATAGATGTTGCTACACCACGTGTATGAAGGAATTCTTGGATTTCTTTGGATATGAAACAGGCGCCTCTGTCCGTGTGAACATAGGAAGGAACACCGAATAAAGAGAACAAATCAATGAGACAGTCAATAACAGTTGACGAACACATGTTTTCACAAGGGTACGCAAATGGAAATCTGGAATACTCATCAATGATAGTAAGGAGGTACCTATTGCGAGATTTGGATGGAAGAGGGCCCTTGAAATCCATGCTGATTCGTTCGAACGGATGGGTGGCCTTGATGAGAGAGCAATTATCGTTTTTATAAAATTTAGGTTTCACAAAGTTGCACGAAGAGCAAGATGCAGTCATTGTACGTACTTCTCCAACAGAAAATGTTTTCCTGGTCTGTACAGAATGTCGTAAGTGTAGCATGAAAGTTCCAGGCGCCATCGTTGAATTTTTTCATTTTTAATTTTGTTTTTATGATTCATGTCGAACATGAACGATACAGATCGCTGGTCGGTAATAATCCGGAAATGACGGCCTATCAAAAAGTGCCTCCACTTCTTCAAGGCACCCACTATAGCATAGGCTTCTTTCTCCACAGCCGAATGTTTTCTTTCACTATCGTTGAGTTTCTGTGAAAAGAAAGCCACGGGGCGTCCTGATTGGGAGAGAACTGCGGAAATAGAGAAATCGGAAGCATCCGTTTCGACTACAAAGGGTTCCTTGTCGTCGATTGTCTTCACTACTGCTTTTGATATTTCAATTTTCAGATCTTCAAAATTAGATTTCACTTCCGGAGATAATGGGAAGGTTTTTGTGTTAAGAAGCTTTTCAATCTTATCTGAATAATTTGGTATCCATTTAGAATAATGTGCAAACATTCCAATTGTACGTTGAAGTTCCTTTGGGCTGTTTGGTGGGGGAAGACTCAGCAAAGGTTTCAAACGATCGGGATCGGGAGAGATAGTATTGTTTTCTATTTTATATCCAAGTAGACTGATAGTTGTCTTAGCATAACTACTTTTGTTTTGATTAATTGTGAAACGATATTTATTCACTGCTTCTATAAATCGCTGGAGATTTCTATCATGTTCTTCCCTATCTTTTCCGCAGACTGTCACATCATCAAGGTAGGCATAAGTTTTCTCCAATTTTTCTTTTGAAATGACGTCATCGATTACACGCTGGAAAATAGGGACACCGTCGGTGAGGCCAAACGCAAGACGACAGAATTGATAAAGCCGACCATGGTACTGAAATACGAGTTTTTAGATACCCTTTCCACTATCTGTTCAAGATCAGGAAGCGGATAAGCATCCAATGAAGTATATCGATTTATTGTTTGTGAGTAATCAATGACCATTCTCTTCTTGTGATTCTCGTTTTTAACAACAAATGCTTATGCCCTCTACGGAGATCTACTTTCTTCGATTATTCCATCTTCGAGGAGTTTGCCGATTTCTTTCTTCATGAATTTGAAGTCGTCATCGGAATGTTTCCGGGATTTCGTGATGATTGGTTTAACGTTTCCAGTTAGGTACTGGAAAAGTAAGGGGGGCTCTATTCTCGCTGGGGCTAGATAGCAGACCGTCAAAGGTGGTTTAGATCCTCCGAAGGCGAATTTCAACTCCGAATGTTGTTTCAATAAATCGTGACCAACGATTACATTGGCACATACATCTGGAAGTACATTCAATTTGGCATTATTGTAAAGGTGCCCCAGTAAGTCGAGTCTTGCCAAGCAATAATTTGAAATTCTAGAATTGAGAGAAGTTGATGCCATAGAGACAGAACCTGATGTTGGATACATTCTGAAACGACAGCTTTCGGCAAACTGTTTCGATATAAAAGTCTCAGAACTTCCTGTGTCGATTAGAGCATAGGTAGGTACATTGTTTACTTGAATAGCAACCGTAGCATTGTCCAAAGCTGATGAAGAGGCTGCAATGAGGGCGGCTGACTTGGGCGTTCTATTTGCAGTTTTCTTGGTAGCTCTGCATACGTTCGCCCAGTGTCCAATCTTCCCACAGTTGTTACATTCGGCTTTAATAGCGGGACATTGCTGGCGTGTTTTATGGCGAGAGTGGCCGCAAAAATAGCATTTTTGATCAGGATGAACGGCAGAAAGGTTCACTGAATCTTCTGAAGAGACATCTTTAGAATGACCAGAGATTGCACTGAGATTGGCTTCATTCATTGAGTATGAAACGGACTGAGTTTTAGCCGATTCTAGAGCACGAGCTTTTTTGATAGCCTCATCAAGGGTTAGAGTGTTGAATTCTAGAAGTCTTAGACAGATTTGATCTGAGTCAATACCGCGAATAAAAGCGTCGCGGATATACATTTTTCGATGAGTCTCGGCGTCTACATCTGCAAATTCACAGTTTTTGCTGAGTAGTTGTAGAGCTTGATGATACTGATCAATTGATTCTCCAGATTGTTGTTTTATAGTAGCGAGTTTATGCCTCGCAAAGATTTCATTTGTTGGCTTCACGTAAATCCCCTTGAGAATTTCAATTGCTGTACTGTAAGCGTCACTTTCAGCTATCAATTGATACACATTGTGAGACACATGATTTATGAGGAATCTCAGCTTACTCGCATCATCTAGATTTTGAAAAGAGGCTGTGAAGTTTTCGGAAGTTTTCAACCAGTACTTCCATTCTTGAGTGGCAGTTGGTGAATGTGGATCCGTATCAAATTTATCCGGCTTCAGGAATCGATCCATCTTTCAGTACGAATTGTGATGAATAAATTGTGATAGAAATATTTTTTAAATGATTAAGGCTTTATTCATCACAAAACTCTAGTGACAGGACAAAAATTAGAAAATAAGGGAAAACGTCATAAAAGTACTTGTCATAATAACAAAACTAACAGAACAGAACCGTACTAACACCACACTGATTATAGGTGTTCTCGGTGGTTCCAAACCAACGCTTCTCTCGGAGCTCAAGATCATACCGGCATGCCGTAATGCGGCAGAGATCTTGGCCGGCCGCATGCAGAAGGCCGTTATTCTCGGTTCGTTGCGCCTGCTCAGAACTCACGATTCTCGGAGCCAGTGACCACTTACCTCGCGGTGTGGGGAGTGGAGTGGTCATTGGTTAATTATACTAGCTTGTTCGCCCACTGGGTCGAAGCAGTGGGGAGTACGGACCCGATTAGATTTGTTCAAACGAAAACTAATAACAATAATAAATAAGCTTCATTGTCCGAAGAATGAATCTTATTGACAAAGCGTGTGTGAATAATGAAAAATGTATACAAGCATATATACTGAGTCCATAAAATTTACAATCTCTAAAATCATACACAAGTTTATATACACACATATACTTATGAATTGATAAAAAGAGATGTTTAGCACATTAAAGAGAATGTTCACATGTATAAAGGGTGGTAACAAACAGAAATATAAAAATCGAGAAGAAAACTTCACAAAACAAAAAGGATGCTTAATGAAACTTAGTTTAGTTTGACACTAACATTAGCTCAGTGTACAATGTATTTCAGAGTAAGTATTAGTGGAATCAATCAAAGGTGAAATTTTCATTTTCCAAAAAACTTTTTTATTTGGCAAAAGTATGAAAAGTATGTATTAGGAATTACCAAGTTCTTCTCTTTGCTGATGACCTGAAGTTGTATCGCCCTGTTAACACGTTCCATGATGCTTTACTGTTGCAAGGAGACCTTGATAACTTGGTTCACTGGTGTCAAGTTAACAAATTAAATTTGAATGTGAAGAAGTGTTTTACCATATCTTTCGAGCGTGTCAAGAACTTCATCAACTTTTCATATACGATTAACGATAATCAACTATCACGTGTTAATGAAATTAATGATCTGGGTGTGAAGTTCGATGCAAACTAACTTTCGCCCAACACATAAATGAAATTACTGCAAAAGCTTTCAAACGATTGGGTTTTACTTTCAGGTTATGCAAAGATTTCAGCTGTGAAACCCTGAAAATAATTTCTTGTTCGCATGTGAGGTCCATTATTGAATACAATTCCATTGTTTGGTCTCCCCATTATCATTGCTATGTTAAACGAATTGATCGTATCCAAGGATTTTTTTTTACGTTGTAGTGCTTTCAAAATGGATATAGTTGGTGAACATTGTGAATATGAGGTCATTGAAAAAATAAATTGAACATCAAAACACTTTCCCATAGGAGAACTGTAAGTGACTTATTATGTTTGCAAAAAAAAATAACAGCTACAATCAACTGCCTTGATTTACTCGCAATTATTACATTGAAAACTGCTGTTCGAAATACCCGCAGTACTGAAATATTTGACATTCCTTTTTATTCCACCAATTACTGCCGTTTCTCCTCACTCAACAGAATGAAAATGACCGGTAATAAATTTTCCCAAACGCTTGATCTTTTCTGTATGAGCGCATCTAGGATCAGGAGGGTTTTGGATGATGTAAGCCTTCGAAAAACAGTCATTTAAATTTTTTTTTTTTCATTAGGTATTTTTTTTTTCATGTAGATGTGATATCATTACCAATGTTCATACAATAAAAATATGTGCTTAGTCTGTTTCATGTCAAATGTAAGCTGTAGTTTTGAAATAGTCTTGCTATATGTCATATGTTGTTTCATGTCAAATGTATGTAAGTGATTTTTGAAAATAGTCGTGTTATAAGTTATAACCTAATTGTAGATTGGGCTAGCCCCGTAAATGAATGAATAAATAAACCGATTGATGAAATCACGAGTCCGTAGGCCTGGATCGACTATCGCAAGGCATTCGATACAACATCACATGAGTTGTTGTTGTACTTACTCGAGTGCCGGTACCCGATCAAATAGTGAGATGCATCGAACAACTGATGCTGCTCTGGAGGACCCGCTTCACCATAACATCAGGTGAAAGCAACGTCCAAACAGAGCCGGTCATCATAAGAAGGGGTGTTTCTCAGGGAGATTCCCTCAGCCCCCTTCTCTTCTGCATCTCACTAATGCCATTGCCCGTTGCACTCAGGAAAACCCGGGGATGTAACTGCGGCACCCCTGGAAACCGGATGCATAAGGTCACCCATCTTCTTTATATGCATGACCACAAGCTCTATTCCTCTGGAGAAAGGGACCTACAGTAATCCCTCAGGGTGGTGCAGGAGTTCACGCACGCTGTCGGTATGGAATTCGGGATAGACAAATGTGCACTGGTTCATCTCTTCTTTCTTGAATGTTCGTTTAAGTAAATTCTCTTGGCAATAATTCTTTCCCGTATTTTACATAGTGAAAATTATTTGATAAAATTTATACTGGCAGGAAGTACAAAAAATTGCGATCAATCTTGTGACATAAAATATGTGAATTTGGTTGTGTGTATCATGTAATTCAGAATATTGATCTCTGAACTGGATCAAATGGATGTAAAAAGAACTGAAATGACCATAAAAACTGTGAATATAAAAAACTGATGAAAATAAGATAATACTCGAACTTCTGGTTCAATATAATATCAGTGGCGTACCTAAAAATATTCAAAGAGGGTAATATGGATGAATTTTGTTGTGTTAGATGCGATAAAACAGTTACTAAAAACGATTGTATTATATGTGATTGCTGCAATGACACTATACATGGAGAATGTGCTAAACTTACTACCACTGAGCAGAGGGCTGTAGTGCTGAGAAATCGAAGTTTAATGTACTTCTGTCCTACATGCAGAGATAATTTCAAACAATTCCCAAAACTAATGCAGAGTCTAAATGATGTATTAGAAAAGAACCGAATCTTGCAAGAAGAAAACAAAAATTACAAAAACAATTGGAAAATATTTCGAACAATGAACTAGGTGGAATGGAAAAAGAAGATGTTATCATCGAAGTGCTTGAGAGACAAAATCGTGCCTCAAACGTCATCATTCTTAACATAAATGAATCTCAGATGAAATCTCAGACAGACCGAAACTCCCATGATACTGATGCTGTGAAGGATGTTCTGAAAAATTTCAATATAAATAAAGCAAATATGAAGCTTTTCAGATTAGGAAAACCGTCAGCAAATAGAAATCGCCCTATTAAAGTTATTTTACAATCACCAGAAGATACCAGATACGTGCTTATAAATAGACAACTGATTACCATACCCAATATAATATTATTTGGAGATCAGACGAAAGCCCACCGTGACTATTTTCGTAGGGTGAAGGGGAACTCGATAATCTAGTTGCAAATGGTGATAATTCTAAAACTATCAAGTACATAAATAACAAACCAACCATCGTGAACAAAGACATAAATACTAACAGAAAAAACTAGGAGAGGATCCTTCTATACAACTGAATACAGACATTATATACATGAATATCCAGAGCCTTTTGAAAAATAAGGATCAAATACAAGGAAGTTTAACATGCTACAACCCTAAGGTGATATTGTTGAGTGAGACTAGAGTAACCAAGGATATTGAGGACTCTGAACTCAAAATAGACAATTACAAAATTGTTCGTTGTGACTCAAGAAGCCGATACACTGGAGGAGTAACAATATACATAAAAAATGACATTGAATATGGTACCATACTACATATGGTATCTCTCAACTTGTCTTAGAGCCAACTAGAGTAACGAATAATAGTGAAACACTGATAGACTATGTTCTATCAAATACTAGAGAATTTGTAAGTAATGTACACTCTTGTCCTAAAATAACAGATCACTCAATAATTTCAGTAAACTTTAATTGTATCCAAGATATGATTAGCACAAGAACAAGAAAATATAGAAATTTCAGTGAAAATAAATTGAACTGCATCAAAACTAAGTTAATATCGTACAACTGGTCATTAAACTCTGTCAATGTAGATGTTCTTTACCAAGAAATATATACAAATTGTGAAACTGTCATAAACAACATTTCCCCATTACAAGTATGTAACTATAATAGCAATGTTCCATGGTTTGATAATGAAGTACATGATAGAATTAAAGATCGTGATGAAGCTTATAAGGCATTTAAAGGAAGTCTTGACATTGAAAAACAAAATAAATGGGAATCATTCAAAAGGCGAAGAAATGATGTTGTTAATTTATTGAAAAAAAAAAGATCAATATTATTTTGACAAAATTGATGGGTATCGAAATAACTCACAGCTTATGTGGAAAACCCTCAAAAAATTATTCAATATAGAAGTTGCGAATTTCCCAAATTGTATACAGTTTGGATTTGATGATGAACAGGAAGTTATACGAGACAATTCGGAAGTAGCTTATAAATTTAATAGTTATTTTGTAGAAAGTATCTATAAAATAGTGGAAAGTATTGACACTACAGAAGCATGGTATAATGAAAACTGCAATTTATATTCCAACTTTTCAGAATTCAAGTCACTAACACTAGTAGATGTACGTGAAATCCTAGCATCCTATGATAATGAATGTAGCACAAATGAAATCCTGAATTCAAAAATTTTGAAACAAGTATTTGAGACTATTGGTCATGTTATATTAAATCTTGTTGATACTTCACTTGACACTGGTCAAATTCCCAATAAGCTTAAATGCAGTACTATTGTACCAATACCAAAAATCCCCAATACCAATAAAGCAAGTGAATTTAGGCCTATAAATACTTTACCACCTATTGAAAAATTACTGGAAACAGGTGTTCATAGGCAATTGATGGAACATGTAGAAAAAAATGAAATTTTAATGAATAATCAATCAGGCTTTCGCCAAAAACATTCTTGTGAATCATCTGTACAATTATCTCTAAGTAAATTCAAAACTGATGTTGACAATGGTAAATATGTTGTTGCAGTTTTCCTTGACCAAAAACGTGCTTTTGAGACCATTGACAGAAGCATATTATTATCAAAATTGAATCGGTATGGTATTGAAGGCAAAGTTCATGAATGGATTTCAAATTTTCTTACAAACAGAAAACAGCGAGTTAGGGTAAAAGATACACTCTCGTGTGAAATTGATTGTAATATTGGAGTTCCCCAGGGCAGTGTCCTAGGTCCTCTTTTATTTATACTATATGTGAATGACATACAGCTGTGTGTTGATTGTGAATTTATAAACTTGTTCGCTGATGATACTCTCCTGGCATGCAGTGATTATAAATTGGAGACCGCTGTACAGAAAATGAATACAGTACTACTTGGTGTAAACAAATACTTAAAAATAAATAAACTCAAATTGAATGTATTAAAGACCAAAGCCATGATAATTACAACAAAATACAAACACAACAGCATAAATTATAATACCTTAAATCTTACCATTGATAATCAACAAATTGAAATAGTGAACACAACAAAATGTCTCGGATTTCAACTGGATAATATATTATCATTTGATGCACATTTTGAATATATCTCTAAGAAAATTGCAAAAAAATTATACTTTTTTTCTAGAATTGCCAATAATTTATCATATGAGACAAAGGTTACTGTTTATAAGTCTATAGTTCAACCTCATTTTGACTACTGTTCGACTGTTTTACATTTATTTAATCTCAACAAGCTGTCACAACTTTCAAAAACTTCAAAATCGTGGCATGAGAATAATCTTGAGATGTAGCAGATATACTCCCATTAATACAATGTTGGATACTTTGCAAAGGCATTCTGTTCCTCAAAGATTGTTTTATCTAACCATGACATTTGTTCACAAAGTATTAAACAACTTGGGACCTTCATATTTTCAGCAATACATATGTTATGCTCATAATATTCATCAGCATTTTACCCGTAATAGCAACAATCTATATATTTGCAAAACAAACCAAAAAAGCACCATGAACTCTTTGTTTTTCAAATGTTTCGACAAATACAATAAACTACCAAATGAAATGAAATGTATCCCTTTCCTGAACATTTTCAGAGGCAAACTATTAGAATACATTAAAAAAGCGATGTGAATAGGCTCTTGTTTGCCATTTTACATGTCAAATCATCATTTAAATATTTTTTCATTGTGTTTATATTAAGCCTAGCATTAAGAAGAGTTATACATAAGTATCGTTATATTTGTATTATTTATACATATATTGTAATGAATATGTATATTAGGATTCCTATTTAATAAAGATCTATCTATCTATCTATCTCAAAAGAGGACGATGCGAGGATTTCGCGAAGGATGCCCAACTCGTAGACGGAAGCATTCTACATCATTTGAATGCCGGAGAGACATACACCTATTTGGGTGTGGAACAACGCTACACCCAAGAGGTAGACTCGGTGAAAAATGCTCTCCGTGGCAATTATAGGCAGAAACTACGGCAGATCTGGTCCTCAGAGCTGTAGTGCAAGAACAAAGTTTCTGCCACCAACATGCTTGCCATTCCGAATCTACTCTTCTCCTTCGGAGTAGTCAAATAGACTCAGGAAGAGTTGCGACAACTTGACGTGAAGACTCGCAAAATGATGCATAAGCACATATATCCCAAATCGTTTTTTCCACGGTTATATCCCCTTCGACAACAAGGTGGCCGTGGACTTCTGAGTTTGGAGTGTCTTCACAACAGAATGGTACTGGATGGAGCCTGTAGAGTCATCAGGAGTTCGGATTCCCTACACTGCATGGTCCGAGATCATGAACATGCAGCAGTACGAGCCTTCTTATTCAAGGCAGCAAGGCGTGCTGCTGATGAATTTGGTATAGTCTTCGACACCGAGCGGGTAAACCCATTCTCTGTCACCGAGTTGGAGCCCGCACGGAGGAAAGCTCACATCAAGGCTGCAGAGAATGCTTAAATGCTGCAGCTGCATACAGACAAGCCCATGCATAAAGTCTTCTTTAAGAACATCGAGGACCATGGCTTGTCTGTTAAGCTGACATTTGCCTTCCTCAGGTCAGGTGAGCTGAATTCGAGACTGAAGGGTTCATCATGGCGTGCCAAGACGGTGTCTTCAACACCCTAGTCCCCCGGGGCCGCGTGATGAGTATAGAGGTTCCTGATACTAGATGCAGGGCCTGCCGACAGGCGCCCGAGACTTCGATGCATTTGCTGTCTTCTTGTGCAGTTAATGCGGTCTCGGCCTATTATCCATCGCTATAACGCGGCCTTACGAGTGCTTTACTATTTTCCAGGCAGTTTTATCGGTATAATACCCAATGAATGGCTAGAATAACCATAGAATAACCCGCTACTATTGGTTGAAATGCCAAAAAAGGCACATTTTGACAAGTGAAAAAAAAAAATCATCATAAAATTCGTCCAAACTGTAATAGGGTCCAATCGAAAGTAAAACTTTAATTGCTTTCCTGAATTCTAAGGGGCTTTCTATACACTCAACGTCGTTTGGCAAGTGGTCGAATATTTTCAGGCCATTGTAAATTACTGAGTTTTTCTTCAGTGTCGAGGTGGGTAAAGGCAGTCCAAAATCGTGAGTCTGACGAGTGGAATGGTTATATGATACCAGAGGAAATTCATATCTATGTTTGTTCATCAAACAAGCCATTTCTAATATAAAAATGGCATGAACTGTCAAGATATTGTATGTAATGAATATAGGCTTACAAGAGTCTTATTGTTTCATTTTGAAGAGATATTATGGATTTACTGGGGGTTATCCCATGAATCACCTCCTCTAACAGGTCTTCCCGAAAATAGAGTACTAGGAGGGTACAAACCTTGCGAGGAGAAAACTCAGGGAGTGGGTTACGTTCGATTCAAACTCGTGAATATTGTAGAGGATTGTATAATTTCTATCACCTATACTAAACCACTCCACCTAGGTTATGTTTTTCGTATCGTTAGGAAGTTACTACTAAATAAGGCACTCCAAGTGAGTAACGGTACAACCAATAATTATGAATAATAGTTAATCTGTTTGATGTGTGATGTGATTCAGTAAGATTTCCCTTCTAGGTATCGATACCAAAAAGTGCACAAGTATGTATATCAAAAATGGGCATAACTGAATCAAAAGGAATGGTTTGCTTGGAATGGGATGATATAATTTATTTAGGGACGATACGGCTCACTTGATTTGGTTTCTTTCCCAACAAGACCAGTGTAGGATGTGCCTACTCCAAGAGTTTGTCCGATTACTAGTGTACAGCTCAAGTGTGAGCTGGGTATAAGCCTTCTCGTTACCTCGAATGGTATCAACCAGTTCACCGTAGGAATGGTACCCTGGGTGTGGCGATTCCCACTAATACGTAGAACTGCCCTCTCAATAGCGACTGGAGACTACTATCGGCCAGGTAATCAGATCACATTAACCGTAGTGAGTAAAGCGATGAAGAGAAAGAGACCCTGAAATTATATGAACCTTTTATAACTCTTATTTTCGTTGAACCAAGTTGGTTGAAATACTAATCAGAGTTGACGAAACCTACCTCGATGCTGGGTGGCCTCAAGTGGCAACTACTCAAATTCAAATTTATTGAATCCACTATTCCATTTCACAATAGATTGGACGAGTCAGGTTACAGATAAATACGAACATTCATCTAAAAATAATACAGGACACGGTCACAAAATAAGTAGCAAATGAAATTTATCGGTGTATAGTGCCGATGGACAAAAAAAAACTAATTTGTTCGTTCTGAAAGAAAACCTTCGAATTACTATTACTATTATTGTGTTCAATATAAATAACTAATAATATAATATTTTTAGTTCTTCATTATTTATTGGGTGTAGATAAAATAGCGTATGCAACTCTCATGTAATGGTTATTAATACACTCGCATAAACCATACGAAACTCACCTTCGGCTCGTTTCGTATCCCGGTTTATGCTCATGTATTAATAACCATCATTACACGATCGTTGCATAATATACTATTCTGTAGCACGAAAACTCTCTGAATGTCGTGTCCCTGTCCCCAAGCAATAATGCTGTAGGAAATCGCAGAGTACGCATATGAGTAGTAGATGGTCAGCAATGTGTCCACGTCTAGCATATTTTTCAGTACAGTCAACAGATAAAAGCATTGATTAATTTTTTTACAGACGCATCCTATTTGCTGCTCCCATGACAGGTTATAATCAAAAACAGCACCGAGAAATTTAGCTGATTTAGATTGCTCAATTATGTTATCATTCATAAGTATCCTACAGTTTGCTGGAGATTTTTGAATGGTGTGATATTCAATATAAATCGTTTTCCCAATATTGACCAAAAGCCTATTTTTGTAACACCAGTGGTGAAACTGATCCAGTGTTTTTGTGAGTTTCCTGGAAAGTTCAGATTTAGATTTGTCGGATATAATTGTGCAGGTGTCGTCTGCGTACATGAGCACTCTCGCGTCAGTTATAAAAGCCGGAAGATCATTAATAAAAATCAGAAATATAAGTGGTCCAAGAACTCCCCCTTGGGGAGTTCCAAGGTCAACATCAAACTCGCTCGAGAGGACATCATCAATCTTTACTATTATTTTTCTATTTGAAAGATATGAAATAAACCAATCATTGATACAACCCCTCATACCAAGTCCATTGAGTTTTTCTGAAACAAAGTTCTTCTCGACTGTGTCAAACGCTTTTGTCAGATCGAATAAGATGGAAACCACATATTCACCTTGATCCATTTTGTCATAGATATGCTGAGTGTACTCTGCTATGCTAGTTTCAGTTGATAATCCCTTTCTGAATTCATGCTGGCTTGTTGTTAACTTGTTGAATGAGTCCAGATAAGCTTCAACGCTCCTTGCGACAACTTTTTCTATTATTTTTGAAAATATGCTCAACAAAGAAATTGGTCGATAGTTTTCAATGTTACTAGGATCGTCCTTTTTATGAAGTACTATTACAGAGGCTATTTTTAGGCTAGAAGGAAAAGTTCCTTGTATGATTGATAAATTGATGATGTGGGAAAGAATTGGAGCAATTAAGGTCTTGCATTGTTTTATAACCAATATTGGTACCTCATCGATACCTGTACTTTTTTTATTAGGAAATGAATTAATTACCTCGATAACATCGACGTGACTGACGGGTTTGAAGAACATTGTCCGAGTAGCTGGATCGCATTTCGTGCATTCATTGCTCATGTTATCACCAAAGTGGTTGACCACTTTTTCGCATATAGATGATGATAGGTATTTACCGAATGCATTAGTTTTTTCTTTGGTATCAGAGATCACTTTATTGTCGTAATTAATGTCTACGATTTTATTATTTTTTCGTTTACCTTTTGCGTTATTTACAATTGTCCAGGCCGTTTTGTTTTTGTTATCAGAATTTTCAAGAATATTTTTGAAATATGCTTTTTTTTCTGCTTTTATTTGTTTATTTATTTCTCTTTTAAGGAGTTTATAATTTGTATTCAATTTCGTATCAGAAAATCTTCTACGTAGCCAGTCCAGTTCGCGTAGTTGGTTTCTTTTTTCATTGAGTTCGGTAGAAAATTTAATTTTTTGGTTTTTGTTGGTGCTGGAGGGCACCATCTTAATTCTCTTCTCGAAAGCGACATCGAAGCACCTGAGGAACCCATTCAAAAAGTTATCGAAAATGGTATTAACATCAGACTCATCATCAATGTAAAAATTTAGTTGTGAAAGTTGTTCGTTGAATTCATTCAGTGAACATTCATCAAACCTACGAAACGAATATATTTTTTGGATATTTTCAGCGGAATTATTTCTTGTGATATTATATTCTATAATTTGACAGTGGTGATCCGAAAGTCCTGGATCGAAATTGGATGCTTTTATCGTATGTGGTACATTTGTGATTACATAATCAATGGATGTGTAGCTAGTGTAAGACACAGTCGTAAAGATTCTTGTGTATTCGCTGATTAGTGATGTCATCCCGAACGAATTGAATACATCAAACATTTGTTTGGTGATCAAGCTATTACTAAACTGATCGATATTAAGGTCACCTCCGATAATTACATTTTTAAATTTTTTCGTAGAAAAAGACAATAATTTAGAAAACTGTTCGAAAAAAAGATCCAAATTTTTCTTATCATCAGAGGGGGGCCTGTAAATATTGATAATGCAATATTCGCCTCTGTATGATATGGCACAGCATTCGAAGACCATTTCAATGCTCATAGATTTGATGGCCTCGATAGAAATACATTCAGCAAATAAGGAACTCTTTACGAAAATAGATGATCCACCTCTAATGTGTTTTTTGCGAGAAAAATGGGCTTTAGGTTTGAAATCCGATATGCAAATATTTTCTAGGTCAGTATCAGTATACCAGTGTTCGCATATTAACAAGAATGATAAATTGTACTCTTCAATAAAGTTTTCAATGAGATTTATTTTATTGGATAGGCATTGAATGTTAATATTGATGGCACTTTGCACTTCACTGTCGTTGGAAGTTTTCATGTCGCTAAGTTCGTCACGGTTGGCGTTGCAAAATTTTTTGGAAAAGTGTATCGTTTGATAGCACATTCCTCTGGCCAGATATCCGGGTTATAGACCTCTTTAACATTGGAGAGTGGAAAAGAGACTTTAAATGACGCTGAAAGGTCATCCTTTCTTTTCAGCTTTTCACATGTGAAACTAATTTGAGGTGCGGATTTCTTCAAAAAATTGGTGAGAGACGTCTCGGTTTCTTCTGACGAAAGTCTAAAGACGTGGAGATGTCCAAGCTTAGGAATTGTTTTG
Organism: Zygogramma bicolorata; assembly: GCA_032362365.1. Classification (NCBI taxonomy): domain Eukaryota; kingdom Metazoa; phylum Arthropoda; class Insecta; order Coleoptera; family Chrysomelidae; genus Zygogramma; species Zygogramma bicolorata. Next base: position 44,028 of record JAVJAQ010001235.1, read on the forward strand.
ATGTCATTTGTTTTATTTCTTCCAATAATGATGTTTTGTTTACGTTTGTTTTTGTGTGTTTGAGTCGGTTGCTTATCTCTCAGCTCTGTTTTTGCGTCGTGTTCAGCACTAGGTGTCTGTACTACATCAGAAAATGATCTGCTGCTTGACGGCAAGGACACCTGTTGTTGACAATTTTTGTTCATCATCTTATTTGTGTTGGTACCGATAGGTGGCTCCACCTGGGGCGATAGATTGATCGAAAGGACATCCTCTGGCTGCGGTTGGGCCAAAGGTACCTGCGTTTCTTGATTCGATTTCGACTGATTGCCTATTTGGACAGTAGATGTCTTTCCTTGGGTAGAAAAATTGTTTACGGGCAAATAAAATTTGTTAATAATTTCTTGATCACGTATTCTCTTCTCCAAATGTCCCACAAGGTTACGCAAAATGTCATTTTCTCGACTTACTGCTTTCCATTCCAAGTTTGTTCTAACACATTGAATATTGCTGCACTCGTCATTGGAGGTTATGACACTACTCGTGTCGTGAAAAATTTCACGTTCGTCCGTTTGTTTTGATTCACAGTATTCATTAATGTAGTTTTCAACAACTGCATTCGTAATATTACTAGTGGGGACTATTTTATACACAAAAAGGTTCAATAGTTCACTTTTAGTCAATTTATTCAGTTCAGTAATTGAAACTTTGTCTGGCTTGTCCGCCATCTTGAACTAAACTCGTTGAGTTTTGAAGTACTCTTGTAACCTGGGAACAATCTGCTCATTATAGTCAATGGACCCTCCTTTGACTGAATTTGCCCAAATATTACCAGAGATTTCCAGAAAAATCTGCAAAAGAGCATGACACGTTATTACTCCTTCTAGGAAAAACGCAAAAAAAACTTCCTCTGATCTCTACCTTTTTTTCAAACCTCAACAAAAAAACGCTTGTTGATTTCTGGCTACTAATATATTTCCTCTTTTAGGTTTGCAACCCTGAAGGATATTTCATCGGTAGTTAAAATGAACCCTGAATTGAAAAGTTATAGGTGAGGTTATGTGAGTTTGTTATGATTCCTGATTTGATAAATCCAATACTACCAGTTTCTTCGATAGTAACCAGAACATAGGGGCAAATCTTCCCCCCTGGTGATGAACTCTTAGGACAACTACTCAGCTGGATTTATTTTTGGTGAGTATTACTACGAGATGGATATAAAGCTTCTACCTGATTTGTTTTTCTTTGCGTTCTAGGAATGGTCTATTATCAATATCAATAATTGCTGGTACGAGAAATAATAAAGTTACCCAAAGGGTTGAAACAAACTGTATCCTGTTTTTACTGTTTTATTACCCATTTGATCCACAACTTCAGTGAGAGCCAAATATTCCGTAACAGAGATAACGTATTGCTCTTCATTGAAGTACAATCACAGAATTCATGAGATTTCTACCCGAAGAGAGTTTTTTTGTGAGAGCCTGATGTGGTCTTCAAATCTCAAGTCATTAACTATGACAATACCGAGGAATTTGGTGCTTAAGTTATTCTCTATAACACTTTCATTGAGAGTAATTGGTATGTTATCAAAAGAACCCCGAAACGATATCACGTTAGTTTTGTTGATATTCAGAGACAGGAGATTAGCACTGCACCAGTCCTTGATAATACCGATATCTGAAGATATAACCTTGTGGATATCTGAGGTATTTTTACTGTGCTATAGTATTGTGGTATCATCTGCGGATAACGTGAACTTTCCTTTTATATTTAACGATGTCAGATCATTTATGTACAAAAGAAAGATAATGGGACCAAGAATGGACCCCTGAGGAACTCCACTGCTTATATTAGCTGCAGATGATGTTGAAGTAGGCATTTTAACAGTTTGACTTCTACCTGTAAGATATGATTCAAACCAACTATGAGTTATTCCCTCTATGCCATAGTGATAATGTTTTTTGAGCAGTATTTCATGATTGACACAATCAAATGCTTTGGATAGATCACAAAACACCGCTGCAGCTACATCACGATTGTTAATATTGTTATAAACCTCGTTCAGAAGGGACAATATGGCGTCATTAGTGCACTTTTTTGGTTGGAACCCGAATTGTTCACAATTTATTATATTATGTGACATTAAGAAATCAGTCGAACGATTTTCTACCATTTTCTCTATTAGTTTGGCTATTGAGGGGATGAGACAAATTGGACGAAACTTTGAGACTTCGTCATGATTGCCTCCCTTGTATAACGGAATAACCACAGATGTTTCGAGGGGGGTAGGAAAATAGCCAGCTTCGAAGGAGTTATTTATAATTATTGCTAAAACAGCCAAATTGTCAATGGGAACGTTGATAAAGTTTTCCATAGAAGGGTGGGCCTTACATGATGGAAAAGCAGCCTTGCGCTCGGAAATGGCTTCGGAACACTCATGGTTCCACCATGGATGGCGTGATTCGGATTGTTTATATATTTGTTTCTTGGAAATAGCGATTTCTGCAGGAGAAATCATAGATTGGTAAAGCGCAGAGTGAGGATATCGTTGAGAGGTGAAGTCAAGTCCAAGAGATCCGTGTACCTAGTCCAGTTAGCTATTCGGATGTTGTAAGGAGTATTTCGTATACCATGAAAGCATGTGTCCTGAGACTCCTTCTGGAACGAGCATATAACTGGATAGTGATCGCTCATACCAGCATCATATACAAGGTCCCAATGAAAAGCAAAAGAAAGAAGAGGGGAACATATAGCAATATCAGACGCGCTCACATTTTTGTTAGGTGATACGAAGCGCGTACCCCTACCGTCATTCAAGATGCCTCATCCCTGTGACTCAACTAGATCAAATGAAATACAGCCATTCCGATTTTTTATAGTGGATCCCCAAGCATAGTGTTGGCCATTCAGATCCCCCAGTGAAAGAGAAGGTTTTGTAGATACCTGTATAATATTCAGTAGAATATTAGGAAGAAGAGAAACATCGGGAGGAAGGTAAATATTGAAGATCGAAAATTTCGCTAGTTCTATACCGAGAACTTGCATTATTCGAGGAAAGGGAATATGGGACAAATCCGAAACATTGTATGGCACCCCGCCTTTCCCATCCTACCTATCAAGTCTTAAGCAGTCAAATCCACTAATGAAAACATTGTGTATGTCTTTCAGCCAGGTTTCGTTAAGAGCGACAATATCGATTTTGTGGTCTCTGATGAGAGACACTAAAGTATCACGATTGCTGAAATAGCTCTTCATGTTCCAATGAAGAACCGTTGGATCTATTGTGAAATCAAAAACGGGAAACCAGAATCAAAAACAAGGTGCATGTGTAATTGGCAGTGCCCTGAGCTATGAAACTTTGGTAAATCAATTTGTCCGGAATAGTAGAGCCAAAAAAAAGAAGGAGAAAAGGAGAAATCATATGAATTATGATTTGGTTGAAGACCTCTAATAGGCCCTGTCAAATAATGAAAAAGAGAAGAGGCAGAACAAAGAATATGCGCTGAAAGGAGTGAGAGGTGTATAAGGTTAACAAAAAAATTAATGAAAAAACTATGTAAAAGAAAAAGGCAAAGCAAAAAATGAGAATGCAAGCTTCTGCACTAGATGGATGCATGAAAAAGTTGTTACTAGCTTTTTGAGTTATGTCCATTATTTTTAGTTTTAGAGTTGATAAAATTATCGAAAAAATTCTTCAGAATAGGTTTCAATTGATTTGTAATTACATGGTCAATGTTTTCACAGGGAGAGGATGAATATTTTTGGCTTGCAGACGACGATGCTGGTATTTGGGAATAGGAAGAGGAAGATTCGGCAATGAGGGATTGTAATGATGGGGATGTGTTGTAGGAAGGAATTCTAGTGGGTTGGAGGAAGAGGGCTTCCTTGTGAGCAGTCGCATGGTAGCCAATATCACAGAGATCAAGAAAAAAAAGTGCTAACCGAATTGGAGTCACTTTCTCCACTTCCAAAGATGCAAATGACTTTCTGTATAATCAAGCATTCCTCAATCTAGGTTTTGAAACTTATATCCCCCAAAGGTTCCTCACAACAAGAGAAATCGTTAAGAATGTGGCCTTTCCATCCAGACGATATTATGGAACATGCCAAGTGCTCCTTGAAAGTCATTGATGCTAGAAGGCTAAATAAAAAAATTTGGCTGGGAGATGAAGTTTCATACGTACCATCTTACATCATGCTTATCACTTTTGAAGGCCGCTCTAGGCCAGAGACCATCAACCTATTTCCCTCCACAACTCTCGTTGAAGTCTATATCGCCCCAATAAACCAATGCAAAAACTGCCACAGATTTGGCCATTCCGTCAACTTCTGCAGGGGTCAAAGAAGATGCCCACGATGTGGAGGTGTGCATGAAATATGCACGAATGATATGAGGTGTATTTTTTGTCATGGACCTCATGAAGCCATTGACTTTGCCTGCAAATAATTTGAACGACAACGCCTCATCACTGAAGCTATGGCTTTCCATGACCCATCTTTCTAGGAGTCCTTTCAAATATTTTCTCCTCTAATTCCCAAGGAACAGACTAAGCAGTTCAACAGGGCTCCTCAAGCTTTTCCGAATTCACAAGGGTCTTCGTAAGCTCCTTCGCCGCAGTTCTCTTCTCCTTCACAAAACTGCCTTCGAAACATTGGAAGCGGTAGTGGCGGCATTATCAGTACTTTTCGAAGATGATTCAGTTGTTCTCAAAGAAGTCGAGGATTTACGAAAGAAAATATACTCTGCAAAACGAAGGAAACAGTCCTACCATGACACCGACTCTGGGCCATTCACAGTTATTGTTGAAGGCACCAATGTATCTTAGGATATTTTTAGATGAGGGAGAAAGCTGATCCTTCATACTAAAAGTGTCCATGTTAATGTCTGGAGGTTCCCCTCCACCGGTGAGTGGAGGTTCGGCCCCCATACTAAATCAGGCACTACACACTAATTGCAATGCAGAAGCAAAATATATGTGAAAAGGTAACTCACAGAAAGTTTTGTTCAACGAGAGTCACTTGGCTCACTGGTTTTTCTGTTAAATTTTAGTGAAACAAGAAAAACCGAGAAAATAATCTCGTAATGCACCAACACTCTTCTCATCACTGATATTCAACATCTCTTCTGTATCATGTCACATAAAATCAGTTGACAGTTGACATTGTTGACAGTTGCACCAACGCCAAGGGGGGAAAAGCAAAGCGCCAAGGCAGCTATGAGTCATGACCGGCAAGAGAAATCCAAGTGAGATTTAGGCCTATTTTATGATCGTCATCCATACTTTGTATAATATTGTAGCATTCATTTGCTGGTGTGTGATTGTGATACTTATACATTTATTATAAAGGGTAGAAGCTTGTTTTTCACAACAAGTACGTTTAGAGGATGTAGTTTTCAATTTCTTTCATTCATCAGAGCATTTTTAGAAAATTTCACGAGAAATACGCTGTATAACAGTAGGTCTGAAGTTGAAAATATCAAGCAGCAATAATGTCACATAAGAAACAATTTGAAAGGAATTCAACCTGGTACCGGCACTTGCATCAGGAAACAGGTCAAGTTTTTAATGCTATCAATAATCAGATTCCTCCTGTAAGTGACTATTCTGAATATGTAGTACCAGCCGGAGATGGCAATCTCGCAGACACTGACCAATTTTTATGTGAAACATCAGACTCTACGATTTCAACAAGTGGTTCAGAAAGCATATCAGTTATGGACATCAGTGAGGATGAAATTGATGAGATTCATACAAGTATTAGAAATGAAACTTCCTCCTGTAATGAATTTGATAAAGTCCCATCAAAATCTGTATTAGAAAATTTGTATAGTGTTCAAAACAGGTTGCGTAACTGGGCTGTCTCTTTCAAGATTCCTCAAAATGCTTTGAATCAGCTGTTACACATTTTATCTGACTCGTCAGTAAATTTGAATAGTTTGTCTAGAGATGCCAGAACATTTTTGAAAACCCCAAGATTAGTTTCAATTCGTAATGTTGAGCCAGGTACATATTCTCATATTGGAATCGAAAATGCACTTGTTGATTCATAAAAGAATCATGAATCAATTCCAAAGGGACATGTGAATATTGCAATCAATATTGATGGTGTTCCATTAGCTGAAAGTACATCCAGCCAAGTTTATCCTATTCTAGGTGTAACTGAGATTTTGAGTTCTGAAAGAGTTTTTCCTATTGGGATTTATCATAGTTATTCTAAACCAAATAATTTAAATGACTTTTAAGATGATTTTGTTGTTGAAGCCACAAATCTAACACATAATGGAATAGGTTGTGTTGAATGGAAGGAAATGTACTTTAAAAATAAAAGTCTTTCTTATGGATGCTGTAGCTGAAGCGTCCGTATCGTTTATCAAAGGACATTCTGGTGACAGTTCCTGTAACAAATGTACTCAAGAAGGAGAATATTTGAAAGACAGATTATGTTTTCCAAGTTTAACATTTACTCGCAGAACACATGGAGAATTTGTTTCACAGGTAGACAAAGATCATCATAATGGCCATACTGTTTTATTGAACATACCAAACATTAATATAATCGAAGATGTGCCCTTAGATTATATGCATTTGGTGACTCTAGGAGTTGTAAAAAAACTTGTGCTATTTGGTGCTTTGGTCTACCACTATACAAACTTTCAGCCAAGGACATAAATAAAATTTCAGAAAATCTAAAAATTCTTGTATCGTTTGTCCCATCAGAATTTTCTAGGAGACCAAGATCCCTAGCAGAAGTGAAGAGTTGAAAAGCTACTGGATTCCGCCAGTTTCTGATTCGCGCAGGGCCTATAGTGCTATCGAATATCCTAACAAAACAAAAATATCAACATTTCTTAACTCTTTCAGTTGCAATGTCTCTACCATCTGGTAGGGCAACTTGTGACTCTTTCATTGACTATGCAGAGTCTTTATTAAACACTTTGTGAAATCTATGATGGACTCATAATTTCCATAATTTATTGCATCTGCCAGATGATGTTCGTGAATTTGGAGCAATAGAGAATTTTAGTAATTTCTCCGTGGGAATTTTTTTGCAAAATCTCTTGAAGCATGTACGAAAACATGATACTCCACTCTCTCAAATAGTGAGGCGAATAAAAGAAATTAGTGTTAATCAGATAACCAATCTGTTTGAGATTCCTTCCCAGTTTACCCTTGGTCAGGAGTATTCTGGTGGGATACTAATTGATAGTTGCACTGGTCCCGAGTATAAAACTGTTAAGTACCATATTTTCTGTTCTACTCAGAAACAGTTATTTGACCTATGAGATAAAAAATTGTATGCAATATAATGCGTTTTACTTTTCATATCAAATATCTATGGAACTGAACCAATTTTATTTTCATTATTTTGCTTATAGCAAGAATTTATTTTTTGACATGAATTATGCCATTTTTCAGTCGTCATTTCATAATGTGAAAAACGTCACTTCAAAACAACAAAGCGAAAAGTGAATCGCACGATGAAATTTCTTCTAAATATTTTTAGTTATTCTTCCCTGTCAAAAATACTGTGTGATACATTTGTTATAAAATTCCGCTTTTATCACTCGTATCATAAATAACTATTTCATCATTATTGTACTGCATATTATTTATATTCTGTTTTTCTAAACGGAATCGAACTTCCAGGATCATCATTTCATGTACCTCCATCATCAGCTCGGACACCTAATACTTCCTTTGTTGATTCATCAAAAAATGCCTGTGGAACACCCAAAAAATTATTCAGTCCAGAAATAATAAATAATAACAATGGTTCAGGTATGATTCAATCTGAGACCCCTTGCATGCACATTTCTTGCAATATAATTTTTCATAGACCCATTTCAGGAACAAGTAATTTCTCATCTTGTAAAAATAAACAAGATTATGAAAGATCATGCCACAGAATTATGCACTATCAAATCATCAATAGAGACAAATTCTATTATCCTCCAGAGTTTACAGAAGGAACAAGGAAAGACAGGCTTGGAAAATAAAGGCATTGCGAAATGTGACATTTCTGAGAAACTTCCTATAAATGATGATGAAAAGTTTCAAGAAGTTGAGTCAGCTTCACTGAACAAAGAATCCTATAGCCATTTTGAGAGTTGGACATCCATATATATAAGTTTTGTACTGCCCTATTTGGAACCTTTGATGAAGTTTTGCATCACATGAATATATTAATGATATTTCAATTATTCCATATTCAAATCAAAATGGAACTGCATTGAAATACTGAAAATGTCTAATGCTTTCTTGAAGTGCTGGTCAGTACGCACTCTAAGTCTTGGCTTCATTTGTAAGGAAAAAAATTATTGAACAAGGATATTGTTTGTTTTGCCGGGAGAGGACGATTCTAATGTTGTCCGACCTACCCTTGCACTGACGAGAGGCTAGAACCAAGAAAAATGTCTGCAGGTAGTCAGCCTCCGCGAAATCTCCAGTTTTAATAAAATAAGCACTCACAATCGGGTCTTCTTGGAGAAACGCACAAATATCTGTCAGATGCAGTTCAATGTCCATTGTGGTATTAGCCAGAGGAGTACTTTTTCCTGATAGATGTTTGCCTCATATTTTCCACTTGGTGGAGGTAAGGGGGTACTTATTTGCAGCAATCATTAAAAGATTCCTTCAAAAAATACTGATGGAGCATATAATGGAGGGCTACAGTGTGCAAGGACATAAAGGAAAGAAAAACTTTGGAAAAACAAAAATCTTCGCAGCAGTAGTAGGTAAAAATTTGCATTTTGTTATACACTACTTGCTTTTGGAATATAATATGGTTGTTTAGTTTCAGGTTGATTTAGCATAAGTATCATGAATAATAACAATAAATGTACTTTATTAGGGTGTTTCTTGGAATAATAGACAAAACACTTCATAAAATTACGGTAGAATATAATTTTTTGTTAACAAAAAGTATCATGAGTGTTATTGTTTCAGATGCCATCCAAAAGTTGAACAAAACAGCAACTAACAAGGAAAAAGAATTGAAAACTGGAATTTTCTTGGCAAAATCTAAGGCAAGGCAGAAATGGATGGCAGAGAATGCTGTAGCGAGTGTGGAGGGAGTCGGTTGTAATGTATCACCCTGTAGATGTAGATGATGATTAGCTTCGGCATGCGTGAATGTGAAACCAGTCAGAGTGTATTCGGCATTCAATAAATAATCAGTGAAATGTGGTGTCTTATTTCAGTAAATTCCTGAAATATGTCACAGTGGCGACGAGGATAATCGTGACGGCAGTTTCATAATAAACTGAACTAGCGGAAAAATTCACTTATTCAGTGTTGAATTTTTTTCCCTTTATCTATTTTGTCAAGCAATAAAATGGCAACAGAAAACGTTGGACATCTTCGTGAATTCGACCCGGTAAATTCGGACTGGACAATTTATAAACGACGTATTGAAAATTACTTTGAGGCAAATTCCATAACAGATGCAGGTAGAAAAAGAGCTATTTTGCTCAATGTTCTCAATGAAGATGCGTATAAACTAGTACGTGATTTGTGTTTACCAAGTGAACCGGAAACAAAAAGTTATGATGAACTGATAAAATCAATAACAGACCATTTTAAACCAAGTTTATCAGTGTTTGCTGCGCGATATAAATTTTATAACGCGCGAAAAACACCCAGTGAGACCTCAAGGGAGTGGGCAGCCAAATTGAGAAACTTAGCATCCGTTTGTGATTTTGAAAGTGCTCAGTTGGAATTAGTTCTCAGAGATCATTTTATCATTGCCTACGATAAAGGTCCCATCCAGGATCGGTTGATGGAAGAACAAAAATCAATCACATTCCAGAAAGCTATTGATATTGCCGCTGCAAAATCAGCATCGCAGCCATATTGTATTTCCTCTCCAAGATTTGTGAAGCAGGAGCCGGAATTCTTTTACGCAAACTCAAGATCAAGTGCTCGAGGTAATGCGCAAACGCAAGGCAGGACGTCATCAGCGGGATCCTTTTCTGCAAGATCTTCACGCAAAATCACCAATCCTGCTGGCAGCAGAACCCCCACTTCATCTACGAGCCATTCTTCCAAGCCCCCCGCTTGTGCTGTTTGTGGCAGGCGAAATCACCAGACAGCTAAGTGTTCATTCAGAGAATGTTTTTGCCATTTGTGTGAAAAAAAGGGTCACCTCGCACCAGTATGCCCAGAAAAACTTGCAAGGAAAAATAAATTCTCATCGAATGTAAACACACAAAATTATTTGGAATGTGAAGAATTCTCATTGTTCAGTATAGATACAAATACGAATTTGATTCCTATCGATTTGAAAATAGAAAATAATGATTTTACATTTTATCTGGATACTGGTTCGAGTTGCACCGTAATTTCTGATACCTTTTATTTCAAACATTTCCATTACAAACCAGTTCAAACAACTGAAAAAGTTTTCAATTTGTACAATGGACAGAAAATTGTACCTTTGGGTTATATTACTTGCGTTGTTTCTTTTAGAAATATGAATCGTAATTTGAATATTTATATTATTGGAAATGCATCTGGACCTCCTTTGTTGGGACGAGATTTTTTTAATCTTTTTGATTTGAGCATTTCTAATTTGAATTCCATGGAGTTATCGCAGGATGACTTTTTAAACTCTCTTGTTGATAAATATGATACCGTGTTCTCACCAGGCATGGGTACTTTCAATAAGGGTAAAATTTTGATCAAATTAAAATCGGAAAATGTTTCTCCAAAATTTTTTCGGCCTAGACCTTTGCCATTTGCTCTCAAAGAAAAAGTAGAAAAAGAATTAGTACGTTTACAGGAACTTGGAGTGATTGAACCGGTGGACTATAGCCCTTGGGGTACACCTATAGTACCGGTCTTAAAAAAAGATGGTTCGGTGAGAATATGCGGGGATTTTAAGGTCACTTTGAACCCGTTTATTGAAATCGATCAGTATCCATTACCCCGTATCAATGAGTTATTTGTAAAATTACAGGGGGGAGTGCATTTTACTAAGCTCGATTTATCCAATGCCTACCAACAGATTTGTTTAGACGACAATTCTAAATGTTTGGTGACTATTTCGACCCACAAAGGTCTTTTTAGATACAATCGGGCCCCGTTCGGGATTGCAAGTATTCCTTCTAAGTTTCAGAGAATAATGGAATCATTATTACAAGGTGTTGAGGGTGTAGTGGTTTTCATTGACGATATTCTCATAACTGGAAAGGATTACACAGAACACATGTCAAGGTTAGATAGAGTGTTACAGATTTTGCAAGATTCAGGTCTGAAAATATGTTTTGAAAAATGTAGTTTTTTTAAGTCTAAGATTTCATACTTGGGTTTTATCATTGATAAAAATGGTTTACACGCGGCTGAAAATAAAATAGCTGCCATTAATGATGCACCACAACCGGAGAATGTAACACAATTGAAGTCTTTCATTGGCATGATCAATTACTATGGTCAATTTGTACCAAAATTATCAACGATACTCCATCCATTATATAACCTACTGAAGTCGGACATTAAGTGGGAATGGTCACCAGAATGTGATACTGCTTTCAAAAAAATAAAAAAAATGTTAACGTCAGCTCCAATATTGGTTCATTATGATCCAAGTTTACCTCTCAGACTCAGTACGGATGCAAGCCAATATGGGATCGGAGCCGTAATAACGCATATTATGCCCGATGGCTGTGAAAAGCCGATAGCCTATGCATCGCGTACGCTTTCAGTATCTGAACAAAAATTCAGTCAAATAGAGAAGGAGGGTTTATCTATAATATTTGGTTTATGTAAATTTAATCAATATCTTTATGCTAGACATTTTTCGTTATTAACAGATCATAAGGCATTAACTACTATTTTCCATCCCGAAAAAAGTATCCCACAGTTTTCAGCCAACAGGCTTAGGAGATGGGCACTTATTCTGTCTAACTATCAGTATTCTATTGAATATGTTAAATCAGAAAACAACTATGCAGATTGTTTATCTCGTTTACCGGTAGAAAAAGCCGAGAGTAAAAGCGAAGATTTTTGGGAAGACGTAGATATTAATTTCATTACCTATTTTTCAGAAAATGAAAATTTTCCTATCAATTTCGAAGAAGTTCGAGAAGCCACTCTTGAGGACCATCTTATGCAAACGGTTAAACATTTTGTAAATACCAAATGGCCCAAAAATGTAGAAGATTCTTTAAAACCATTTCTGAGGATAAGAAATGAACTCAGTATTGAAGCTGATTGTTTGTTGTGGAATAATCGAATTATCATTCCAACTATTCTTAGAAAAAAAATATTGGAGATGTTACACGAATCTCACATGGGTATAGTCAAAATGAAGAGTATGGCCAGATCATATTTTTGGTGGCCTCGACTCGACAATGATATTGAGATTATTTGTAACACTTGTGCGAATTGTTTGATTCACAAAAAAACTCCAGACAGAGCTATTTTGAATCCATGGCCATTACCAGAAAAAGTTTGGTCTAGATTACATTTAGATTTCATGGGTCCGTTCATGAACCGACAATTTTTGGTAGTGATAGATGCTTACTCCAAGTGGTTGGAAGTTTTTCCGATGAGTTCAATCACTTCTAAGGCAACTATAGAAATTTTGAGATCTTTGTTCGCGAGATTTGGTTTACCAAATGTCATTGTTACAGACAATGCAAAAACGTTCTGTTCAAATGAGTTTCAGCTGTTTTTAAAACAGAATAATATAAAACACACAACTTCTCCACCCTATCATCCCTCTTCGAATGGTGCGGCGGAGAATGCGGTTAAAACTGTCAAAAATGCAATGAAAAATAATTTTGATAAACACCATGTTTTAGATTTAAATAAAATGTTATCTAACTTTTTATTCGATTTTCGTAACACACCCCACTGTACCACCGGGGTGAGTCCTGCTCAAATTATGTTTCAGAGAAAGTTACAGACTCGTTTCGATATTTTGTTACCTCCTACTGAAAGTTCAGTTGATAAATCAGATTTCAAAAATCACGTTCTAAAACAACAGAACAAACAAAAATTCTTTCATAAGGGTAAGAGATCATTAGATTTTGATATTGGTGAAACTGTGACTGTCAGAAATTATAGTGATGTACAGAATCCTACGTGGATAAAAGGAATTATTTCAAAGAAAATTGGCAAATCCACTTATTTGATAAAAATTCCAACTTTAAATAATGTAACCTGGAAGAGACATATCAATCAGATAAAAAAATTTCATTTTATGGAATCGGCAATCATAGAAAAAAATGAAGTAACACCAAGTTGTGAGACAAATGAAAATACAGTGGATTTGACAATTTCTCCCCAGAGAAATCTTGATAATTGTGAAAATATAAGTAACGAATTAGAGCGTGTTCGACCGAAACGTGTAGTGAAACCGGTGGAAAGACTCGTTTATACAAAAATGTGACATATACATTTTTTTTTTCTTATGGAGGAGGGTATCTGTAATGTATCACCCTGTAGATGTAGATGATGATTAGCTTCGGCATGCGTGAATGTGAAACCAGTCAGAGTGTATTCGGCATTCAATAAATAATCAGTGAAATGTGGTGTCTTATTTCAGTAAATTCCTGAAGAGCGTTTTTGAGAAATATTTTATTTTTATCAAATTTAAGTTCTTGTGAACATTTTTGGTACACATGGTTTCTACGATATACATATGTAGAGTTATGTGAGAATGCTATCTTGGTATCCATATTGGAATATTCTATGGATATTCTGGATACCTGTACTATATACATTCATTAAATATCCTCAGGATATTCTGGAATATTCCTTGAATATATGTATAGAATGTTTAAAAAAATTCCCATATCATGGTCTATAGAATATTCGAGGAGGAATTGAGATATTCCAGAGAATATTTCAATATCCGAAAACGAATAATTTTAAAATATCCATTGAATATCTAGTGCTATCTGGGTCTTTGTATTTGAACCTCTGTTTTTCTGCTCTGCGTCCCCTCCTCTCGGAAAAGACTGTTCATCCGTTCTGACATAAACGCGCTTTTTTCTAGCGGTGCTCCAAGCTCCTTGAAGGCAATTCATCGATCGATTAAATCCCTTAAAGGAACGTGTAACAGCTAAATTGCCCACTCTGTATGCGATACAAATTATTGATGTTGTCATTATTAAATGCCACAAACTGTTTCACGATATTAATGAACATTTGGTACATAGTTGACTAGTTGTGAGCTGGGTTCCGTGTGTCAATTGATTTTCGGAATAAATAGTGGCGATCCATTCATTCCAGATATTACAAAAGTTATTATTTGTATCCAATTAACTTTAGCTCTAGCGGTCATTTTAAGAACCCCATCAAGTACACAGTGCAACTTCTCCTTTTACTTCACACCGTGTTTTATGATACTGCGAATCTTGTGGTTGTTTTGTGAACCACAGTAATAAATATGACTTCTATGACTTATCCTTGGAATACGTCATAGAACGATGGTATTTCATTGGTCCCATTCGGGATTCAGTGGTAAACCCACCTTAGGATTTGTGGTGAACGATCCTTAAGAATTGGAACCATGGTGGTTGCCTACCTGTAAGGTGTATCAGAAAGGACCTGAAGCCAGACTGTTCAGAGTGAGAGACGCGAGTCTGTCTGATAAAATTTAAAATATGCATATCGAGGAGTTTCTGATGAAGCCTAATGCCACCTTAGGCAAGTATTTCAATAATTATTTTTAGAGTTTGTTCTAAGACGAATTTATTACAGGCTTTTTCATCCCACCAGGGATAAAGATTTGATCAGAGTTGATCAAAGGAGAGATGGCTATGGCGGCTTCCTCCATTTTGTGATTGCCATGAAGCTTTTTAATTTTATATAATTTTTGGGATTTGGATGTAATGCCTACTTTGTAGAAGTAGAAATAGTTCTACTGGAATTTTGTTCAGTTTAATGGGATGAAGAGATTGAGGATGATGAATCT
>JAVJAQ010001237.1:0-42657 GCA_032362365.1 Zygogramma bicolorata
ACTTTAACACGATATTCTTTCATGAGTGATAAATAGCTGTCAATGGCAAATTTTTATGTTATATTTTACAGCAACAGGAATAAGTTCGCAAAACAAGTACCTATTAGATTGTATCTGTCACTAGTGGTCCCGGTAGTGTAGTGGTTAGCATATCTGCCTATCAAGCGGAAGGCCGGGGTTCGAATCCTCGCCGGGCCACCGTGCTGGGTAATCGCACGTTAAGAGGTAAGGCCTCGTTGATCCATTGCTCGTACAAGTTCGTTAGATGGTTAACGGAACGAACAATTTTAGAACAACAATTGAATATTAGGTGGGTGGGTATAACAATTATTTTCTGTTCAATGCTCCACGATTTTTTCAGTACGAAAAATGAAGTGTGACATGCTGCTTTCGGAAAAAAAAATGGAAAACGTTCATAATATAAACGACACACGATTACCTATGAGACGTGCGACTGGTGCTCGACTCAATATCAAAACACTCTTAATTTTCTCAAAAGACTTTGTCGCAATTTATATGGATAGGGTGAAAATTGAGTATAATAATAAGCCCATTCATCTGGGGTTCATCATCTTCGATCTATCAAAAACCCCTCATGTATGACTTCTTGAATAATTTCATAAAGAACATTCAGGTTCAAAGGCTTCTTTCCTTCATACTGATACTAATTTCCTCATCCTCTAAATTCTTATAGATATTTTATGTGTTTTCATGAAGGATAATGTGCATAAATTTGACAAATCCAATTACAGGATTGGAAATCAGTTTGATATGCCGATTCCTGGGAAAGATAAAAGATGAAAATTCAACTGATCTGATCATCAGTTTTCCCAGATAGCTGAAGCCTATCTTATTGAAAATGTTGGTGATGAATTGAAGGAGGCGAATGGGTTGAAAATTGTTATACTATAGCGATTACAGGAAAATAGTCGAATTGGGTGGTGCCATATTACGTAAGATGAGCACTTTTTGAAGGGATTCGCATGATGTCTATACCCTCATGTATAATAAAGTTGACTCATCTCATAAGGATGATGAAATATTCTCCCCAACACCACTAAAACTCTAGGGTGGGTTCATAAGGACATCACGTTTCACTGAACGAGTCCGAAGCAAATTTCAAATTTCTCATGGATACCTTCAGATCTAGGAACAATTCTGGAGTCGGCTCGAATGATAAATTGGATATCATTATATAATTATTGAATGAATAGTCTGACGATTAAATGAGTGGAGCTGGTAAATCTATATCTAAATTGTAATAATTGTAGAAACGATTATATAATATAAAATAAAATGCTCAAATTCGTTTTTCTCGTTTTATTTCAATCCATTCTGAAAGTCTCAAATCGACAGAGGACAGAGCCTTGTGCGGGCAAGGGTCGCCTAATCATCTGGTGTGTCGAAGCGCTATGGAAAATCTTACTGATTTTTACGGTAGTGCATTTGCTATTTCAACTGTGGGGATTCCGAAAGAACCCCCAATGCTACCAGATCGTTGTGTGTATTCAATTTAGATATCTCACCTATTGAATTGGCAGTTAGGCAAATAACAATTGCCTATCGTACCGAGTCGAGCGAAAGAATTCCACCTCGTCCGAGGATTGAACCCAGTCATAAAAAAGCCAAATTGAATATGAGGGCTGCGCCTCTGACCACTTGGCCACACCGACCGCCAAATCCCGCCCATGACCCCTCAGAGACACACACTGCTGGTTGGTCCACACTGCGTGGTGGTTTGGAGCATAACTCATTCTCAAATCTGTCATTTTGGCGGTATTCAAACATATATTATGGAATTACAGGCAGAAGGTCGTAAATAAAACCATTGCCATTTTCTCATTAAGGCGCTCAGCTCATTTAAAATCTTCTCAAGATTGGTGGGAAGCTGTCTGAACGCACTCAAGGAGCAAAGTACCCAAAATAGGGTTACTCTAGCATGGGTACCCGAACATGAGGGTCACGAGGGCAACGAGGAGGCCGATGCTCTAGCCCGTGAAGGCGCATCCAAGGCTAGGATCTGCCTACAACCCCTTCTGCGGGGTAGCGAAAGCAAGTATAAAGACATCCATAAATTCATGGATGCAAAACGAATAGGAAGATTAGTGGAATAAGCTGCCTGGAATGAGACAGACGAAAGATTTCATAAAGGAACCAGCACCCAGGTTCACGGAAGACCTGCTTGTTTTCCATGGCTCAACGGCAAATTGGTCATTTTCATTGACGAGTTTTTGGGTACTCGATACTGGGCATCAACAATGGATTGGATTGTGTTCAATGCTGCACGGTGTTATTCGAATGTGAATTGAAATCTGTCTGGATTAGGCACAATATGGAAGCAGCAGGAGGCTGGTGCAGACTGTTCTGAGGCACCTGGAAGAGACAGTAGCGTAGCAGTATACTGAAGAAGCTTATCGGAAGTGGTTACTCATCATCAGTTTTGTACTGTTGTGAGGTTGAATGACTCAAGGTAAGACCATATGTAGTCATCACCATATTTGAATAAGGAGCAAACTCTTTGCATTCATTGCTCACTGCTACGGAGATAATCATCCATTTTATAGGTCAACACTTTTTCAAACCATTTTTTCATTTTCATTACATTTTGAAAATTGATTCACTGGCTCATTTTTTGTTTGGAGAGTTTCAATTTCAGCACAATTTCTATCACAAAAAATGGTCGATTCGCGAACAAGCTTGGTAGAAGATGAGAATCTTTTTTTCCGCGTAACTCACGCATGGAATGGTAATGTTTTTATTGGCATCTCAGTGTTCGAGTTATTCCTATATCCAGTATTTAATGCCAACAAACGTTCCTGTTCGAAACACTGCTCAATCATATCCGAGGCTAGGTAAGATCCCCATATTTGTTCTGTCTTTGTCTGATCTAGCTCCTTCTTATTAGGACGTCTAGCTACCTGTAAACCAATTTTCTCTTTCTTTTACAGGTAATATCACAATTTTGAAGTTCCATAGGAGTTGTACCGAGGATCTGTGCTATTCACGAGTATTCACAGTATTCATCTGCCATCAACTTAATGTGTTCTGATTTGTGTGATTGAAGTACATCAGTGTATAACCGTTCGAGCTCATCTCTGGATGATATATGTATATATGTGTCATTATCTTGGTACCCCTAATACCAAGGCAAATCAGGAATACAACCCAGTAGCCTCGATGTCCTCGATTGCTTTGTTCTTAGCCACCATCTCACGGCACCATATGCTATCATGGGCTTCGTAGATAGCCATAGTTTCCATCTTCGGGTTGAACCCTCGAATTTCTTTTTGTCGATTATGTAGATTCTCAGAATTATGTGCTGCTCTATGGAAATGCAGGTTACACGCGATCTGGAGATCGAAAGTCAAACCCAGTTATTTCATTCTCATGGCTTATATGTTCGATGAACGCTTATGATTCGAATTCTCTTTTGTCATGAACTAAGATATTCCTGCACCACCTGCCGATCGTGTTAGTCTTTTGCGAGCGCTCTGATTCAGGGCCTGTGAATTTGCCTATTGTGATCATAAAAGTTTGTCTTTATATCCCATAAAAGGCCTTCTTGAATAGTTTCCTGATGAGATCATCGACCAGGGTTGCTCACACCAGTGCTGATCTTGTAAGCCACTCTTTTCTGCTTCGATGACAGACTCTTGAATAAATATCGTCATTTTTTACTGGCTTTTCATCAACAGCAAATGCACTTTTTTTCAAAGTTTCTCATTAGATATCAGACTGATGGGTCTGAATGACTTGGGCGTCAGGTCTGAAACTTCACCTATTTGGGATAAGCATTTTAATGTAGCCTTTTCTCCTTACGTCTGTCATTTCCTTTGAAATGTTTCTGTAATACTAGCTTTGTTCGCGGATCACATTCGAAATTGATTATGAACCAGGCCAGAACTGATGCAGGATTGTCGTTGAGTGCATGCCCGATTATGAACTTGTTCAGGATTTTATTTTACCGCGAACGAATTCACCGATTTTGAACTGTCAACAGGGTTATCTGTCACATTGTCTCGTGCAAGGGACAAGTCTTCTAACAGTTCCAACTTCTTACCTGACCTGAAGTTCGTGTATTTTGGCCACTAAGAAAATTAGTGATACTGAAAGAGGTAATATTAAACAGTTATGTTTTGCATTTATTAATTATACTTATATTTTATATTTTGGACGTAATGACCGAATGCTTGGTCTTTCCAACAAACTCTGAGGAGGAGAGTCATGAATAGACACACCAAAATACTTCAATAGTCCTTGAACTGTATAGAAAATACTGGGAGCAGGTGGGTTCAATGAGAATGAAAAACTCACAGAAAATGCTCGAAGAAATTGACAAAGAAGTGAAACGCATTACCGAAACTGAAATAACTGGAGCAAACTGCAAAAACAGATGAAAAGTACTTGAAAAGCATTAAAAGAAGTTCATTGACAACTCCAAACTCTCAGCCAGGGGCAGGAGTGTTTGAATTCGCCGAAATTATAGAAAGTATTCTAAGATGAAAAAAAAATATTAATCCTTTCCTACTGTTGAATGTTGTTGAATAAATGTATTTTCAGCATTTAAATATTCCTCTTTGTCGAATTGAAAGAATGAAATTCAGATATGTACCCATAGAATTGTGAATAACATTCTCCTTGTCTTAAAGAATTGTTCGAGGTCTCTTGAGGTATGAACACTCTTAATGAGCCTATAGAATGTAGGTAAATAGTCGAATAAAACAAATATGTCAGTTGGTGTTTTTGAAAAAAATATAAAAAATTTGTTCTTGAAGTAGTTCCTCAAGAATTGCAATACCATCTCAGCCATCCCCATCTGTTTGACCATCTTCATTCAAAACAATGTTATGTTCAGGAGCTATTGCCTATTCACCTGTATCAATAACAACTTCTAATGATAAATTATGTAAAACAGCTCATGCTCAAGTTCTAGCAACTTTTCCATATCCTCATCACTAGACGATAAATGGGACTATACAATAGTAACTTTATAATAATGCTGTAGAGATAGATTATAATTTTGCTCTTTGTTCGCTGCCCCAAAACATCGAGAACTGAACTTTCCGTCCTAACCAAAATCCTAGGATCGCTAAAACCGATTCTGAATGGGTAATGAAAAGATCCGATGTGATCCGCGAACACGGGAAGGTTACCAAAAATTTGGAACTATGTGATCCGCGAACGCTGTTTTTCAGACTGCGCATGTGAATAGACCCTGAACTAGTTCGGAATCATACCCGCGAACAAAGCTAATGTAAACATTTGGCAAATTTTCATGACAAGTGTACCAGTTTGACATCAGTTAGGAAATAATAAAAACCAATTTTCTCTTCATGATCCAAATCTGCATCATCTTTCATAATCCAATCAATTATTCAGCGATGAAGGTTTGCTATCAATGAATGATAATCGACCGAATGCAAATATTGACATTTTTCATGAAGAAATATTTTCATAATCCGAAACGTTATACTCTTTACTATACGCATCTGCGAAACCATGTATCTGTGGATATTGGACATGGTAGCTTATCAGTGAATCATTTCAATCAATCTCTCATGTCATCGAATTCACATATATTTGATTTACTTATCTCCAATCAGTCCAACTACAGGATTGTATAAATGGAATGTGCTGATATAGATGAATATCTATGAACATATATTCATTAATAAACTATCAGAAATCCAATTTGAAATCGAAGATTAACTCGCATTTGAACAAAAATAAAAAAGTCAACAATGATAAATGATATTGACAAAATAAGAGTGGAATCAGAGGAAAAACCTAGATCTGTGCTACTAGAACTAACAAAAAACATACATAGCTGAAAATTTTCAAACTTCACAAACCTTGAGGAAAGCAGGATATTCATCACGAATGATCTCAAGGGAGAAAAGAGACATAACGTAAATTCTTGTGTGAGCATTTGAAACTCGCAATTATTTTTCGAACAATTCGTTCAAAAATATGTCGAATGTTTTTTATTTAATGAATAATCGAATATCCATGCACACAAATTAACCTATCAACAACTGGAATAAAAGGTGAAAAAATAACAATGGAAAGACACAACAAGAAGCAGCATAAACGAATACTTATATGCCTACAAGATCATCGTTCAAAAGAGGCCTCTAAGATCAAGCAACGTACAGGATAACGAAGAAGACCAGATAAACAGATTGCAAATAAATATCAGACTCAAACTATAGTTATATCCATTATATGTTGCATTCCACCATATATGTTCATGTATTTCTATATAGGTTATTTCTGAGGATATGATTAACGTAGGGTATTGGGATAGTATGAATGTTTATATTTGAGACCTGGAGTAAAACACAATGAAATCACACAAGGTGTGTAATATACAGGAATTTGCTAGTATCACGAGGAGGAGGGAAATGAATCATCATATTTTTTCACACAAATATTCGAAGTATCGCGGAAAAATTTCAAATTGAATTGAGATTTTTTCAGAACAATTCAATGAGAAGTCGATATAATTGCAGTCACAGAAACATGAAAAACTATGTGGATTATGTGGAAGACTGGGATAGGAACTCTTTTATAATCAGGGAGACCTGAACCACAATGATTATGTTATAGAGAATAGAGGGAACATTGAAGTTTCGAAAATTGTGTCAAAACTGAACTTATTTGACTATCCACGAAACCTGCAGAAAAAAACAAGCATTGAAACAACTGTGATCATTGGAGACATAAATATTATCATTCTTCCATCGGTGGATTTTGCGCAACACTATTTGAATTTAATGGGTGAAAATGATTATATTTCATATATTATTGAAAATATTATTCATATATTGTTGAAAATACAAGAGATAGCGAAATCAGCACTTTTTGCATCGATCACACATTCATCGAAAGAAAAATTGACTTGAAAACTTGAAACCTGTTATTTTTGACTAAGAAACCACAGAGCAGACCACTAATTCACAATAATGAGTATAAAATTTGATAAGAAGAAAAAGTGATCAAAAAGGAGCATAGGAAATATTGGAGTTAATGAAGAATAATGGAATATTGTTATCTTCTCCATAGAGTTGAAGAAATCACTGAAATAATGATACAAACTTGATGGCCAGTGCGAGTGAGCACACAAAACTTATGAAATAGAATCATTCTCACAAAAAAAAGTTGTTGAAGAACAGAAGAGAACCATGTGAAAAAGCAAAACTTATTTCATATAACGGATATATTCAAAGAATCTATTAAAAATTTGAAACAAGCTTGATTTGGTGATAACAAAAACACGAATGCAATATCTCAACAAAGAAATACAAATGAATGAAAAAATTTCAAGAGGTAAAACAGAAAATTCAATAAACATCATCTCCATGTTGGAAAAAATCCCGCGGCGAACATATCCACTCCAGATAATTACACCGAAAACATGAACCTAATGAATGAAAAAATCCTCCTTTTTCCAACTAATCCCTTCGAAGTGGAATCCAAAATAAAATCACTCAGAACAGGCGAAGCGCCGGAATACTACATCAAAACGTCTGAAATACTCGAGGAAAACTGTGACAATACAGCTGAACCTCTGATTTATTTCACTAATTAAATAATTCGAAGTGAACAGTTTCCATAACAACTGAGAATTGCTGTATTTCAACCACTTGATAAAAATGGGCATAGAGAAACCATAATGAATTTTTAAGCTCCTGAAGGGGAAAAATGGACAATTTAGTTTGTAATCAGGCAAATTCAATCAAGATGCAACAGCTCATGTTCATAAAACTTATTTACCAAAATCTAGACGATGATGAACCAACTTTGGGCATCTTTGTTCACTTAGGTGGAGTTTTCGGCAAAGTTAACCATACCAGACTCTTGAAAAAACTACGATAAACTGACTTGAAAGGAAGAGCACTACATCTTACGAAACATACCCAACAAATTGAACAGCAAGATGCATATACTCCTGGTGAGATCTCCGATTCGATTTTGTTTCGTCAAAAACTCTAGACACGATCAATCATATCCAAGGACCTTACAGCGATTTCCAGTAGATGGTGCAAGAATCGAATTCTTTTATCTTTTGACATTGTTTTCACATTAACATTCCAATTTATTCGAATTGTACTCGGTTTTCCATAATTTACTCTTCTTTTAAACCAGCTATTTGTCGTTTCCAGTTTAATTGTCTTCCGTGGTTTCCTTAGTTATTCGTCGTTTATCTACCGTTGCTTTGAATTATTAGTCGCTTTCCGTTTGTTTACTAATTAATTTAAGTGTCGTTTCAAATTTAGTCGTTAATCGTTTTCCGTTTGTTTACTATTCAATTTAAGTGTTGTTTTGAATGGTTTTACATAATGGATATCAAACGCTGTTGTATTATTTGTGGACAAAATAATCAATCATCTCTTCATCATCAAAATTCAATACATGTACTCCGGTTCAAGTGGTCAATAGAACCCGAAATTATTCTGACGCTGATTGAAACAAAGTTCATCTTGCTCAGTGTTCACTTTGGTAGAAGTTATATTTGTGTTATTTGCTGAGTGTTTTACAGAATTTTCCAGTTCGACATATTCAAAATTCCAGCATTAGGGACAATGGTTATAACATTCCCAGTGGGACCATGCAATAACAAAAATTCATAATAATGGAATAAAAGGTCTTTCGACAGAATGTTTTCAATGCGATCTTTCAAGTAGGATTTTCAACAAACTGAAAAACAATCAGCAAATCACACTGTATAACTTCTACCCAAGTAGTCATTGAGAAAGACCAATGAAGGTGAAATTAGTTCTCATCAACATCAGAATAATCTCGCATTCTATTAATTCAAAATCAATGTGTTGAACTTCAGTCCTATAAAATATAATTCACGACTATAACACTACAATTTTTTTATATTTGGCAATAAGTTCTCGACTTTTCTTTTATGTTTTTCTTGAACCGTACGGAAAGGCCTAGTCGTTCCCCAAAATGCAAAAAATATTACGAAAATAATATTCTTATCCCATTTGAGGAACAAATTCAGATCGATTGGTCACAAACACAGCATTCAATTGCACACTTGAGCTTGTTATATCTCAGGAATTTTTGAAAAATATACCTTTTTATCCCAAGAATTCATCTTTCACTTTCAAATGAATATATTTAATTACCTGTTACAAAATATCTTATACGTCCTTTAATGCTTTATTTACAGGGATTTTCATGATGAGCGTTAATTAGCCGTTTCTGACAAACTATTTAACGGATCAACCTGAAAATTTCACAGTATGCGTAAATCAATATTACTTACACGCCCAAAATATTTCAGACGATGCGGCGTTGTTGCTGCTACTATAAAATAGCGGCTCCTTTGATTTTTCAAATGAAACACCCCGTTTATAATACATATCATGATTGATTATCACTTTGTCAACAAATTCATATTCTGAAGAATTGTTAGGTGCTTCCGGACTTCTGAGCCGTGGACAACAGGTTTTAAGGCATGACGTTTCGTCTGCATCTGCGGCAGACATTCTCAAAGGCGATGCAGCAAGGTCGAAGTATCCTTCTCTGCTGCGAGGCTTCGATCTGAGCAGCAGAGAAGGATACTTCGACCATTGCCGCATCGCCTTTGAGAATGTCTGGCGCAGATGCAGACGAAACGTCATGCCTTAAAACCTGTTGTCCACGGCTCAGAAGTCCGGAAGCACCTAACAATTCATTAGTTGCCGGCCGTGAAAGTCTTCAATCTTTGATGAAATTCATATTCTGTTTCCCTTTTAGAATATATAAATTAATTTCGATATTTTTTTTACGAAACATGGACTTTTATGAATGCTGATAATCGTGAACTCATTTGCACTAAAACGATCAAATTTGAAATGGAGTGGAGTGATACTATAAGGATCTTCACTTCGAGTCATATTTTCATTTGCCTCATACAGGGTCTTCAAGAAATGCAGATACTTTGATCTCATGAAAAATGAACTCAATTCTTTCAAATGGAACACCCTGTATATTTAAACATTTTTGAGCTCTACATTCAATTTTGGATTGACTAATACTACTAATACTATTTTTATTTTGAACCGTTTTCGATATAAATTGTTTCAAATGGAAACTGACGTGGTTTTCTTGCTCGTTTTCTTGAATTCATCACTTATTTTGAATACTCAACATTTTTTTGATACTTAGTAATATTTCTTTTTGATCCAGTTTTTCAACTGTCTCAGGTTAGTCAATTCGAAATTGGTATGTACCTACCTTAGAAAAAGTTACAATTTGTATACATTGAGGTATTGGTCTCTAACGTACAACAGTGCACATTAATATTTTTTAATAGTGTGCTTTGAAAAAATGAATAAACCAATTATTTAACGTCAGACTTTCGTTGGTGGTTTTGACTGATTGTGATAGCTACCAATTATAATAGAATAATGTCAAGATTAGGTTACAGTAACGACGATTTCTTGAATTTATTAATAATTATGGTGAGTGCAATAGAATTGCAAGTAGAACATGCCGAGTATTACATGAAAGATATCGACAACTTCCGAAACCGAATAATAATGTGATAAATCGACTACTAAAAACTGTAGGTTGAATGGAACCTTCCGTCCAAATATCATTCATTACTCTATCCTTTGACTACTTTCAGAGACACAGGTTACTGAAGTTGAAAAATAACCAGTTTTTTCAACGAATATTTTTTTCATTCTCTCAAATATATAACAGAGCAGTAAAAATCTTTTTGAAATAGTCATTCGTCCGGAAAAGCTAATTTAGAAAAGATAATCGAACTTCGAGAAGTAGTAGTCGACAACATGTGTCGGCTATTGTAAAAATTCCATTGTAATATCAGCATTATTTTTATTCAAGATGATTAGCAATACGCGCGTGGAGTAATTCTAGTTTGATGTTTGTATATTTAAGCTTGAGGATACTTATATGCGTTGATACTCCAGTCTATGACGGTAAAAAAAGTGTAAACTGTGTGTTTATCCCATACAGCACCGATTCGTATGAAAATATGGACATAGGTTCTACTTACCCTCTATTCCAAAATCTACCCTGAACCGAAGGTTGATTTTTTGGAGGGGGGGTAAAAACAACCCCTATTCGAAAAAAAATATCAAAATTTTAGATTGGAGCATGTAATAAACTGAAATCATATTTATATCAGTGAAATCAATCAATTGATAATTCTTAATATAATTTATGGTTCAGTAATCAGTGTCAGCCCTCAATACCCCCCCTTATGACAGAATATCACCAGAAAATAATAATTAACATGTTATTTGGCAGTTATTCAACTTATTCAGTATCTATTTGCATTTAATTTGGGATTTAGCTCCTATCTACCATCTACTTCATAGTTGAGGTTATGCCTGGGATTGATTGATGATCCCTATCAAAAAAATTTACAAAATACTAGTTTTTAGCGTGCAGTCATCTGTAAATACGTTTGAATTAACTTTGATAGACAATTTCTGATCTATAAAACAGTTTCGACCCCTAAAAACCACCCTTATGAGTTTTCATTAAAAAAATATATCGAAATTGTTATTGAGTAACCGGAAAACCCAACTGTATGAAAATTCAGATTGAGACTCTACTATAAAGTTACCTCTGTACTCGGGGTTGCTTTTGAATTTTTAGAGGTGAAAACTACCCCAAGAAAGGTTAAGTCTAGATTTGGATGTGTGATCCATTGAAATCATCTTCAAATGTATTTAAAATATGTTTCAACAACTTTTATTATTAATAAAAAGTTAATATAAAGAATTTTATCATTACAAAAAATTAATGTAATAATAATCAATACTCCTCCTCACTCTCGTCTTCCTCTTCGATGCTATTTCTTTCTACCACATCTTCGTCTTCGATCTTGTCTTCCTCCTGGTCCATAATTGGAACCGTGTTGTTACAGTTGTCTCCATTGCATGTTATACATGCTGAATTGCAGAATAACCCTACCCTCCGGCAACCAGTTAGTAAGGAGGGGATAGTTACGATTTTACTGGGTTCATTAATTGAAGTAATACGCCCAACAACACTAGAGAACTCTTTATTAACTACACTTGAAAATACAAGTACCGACTGGCTAATAAAACATTTAGACTTTTCAACTGCCTCATCGAATTTTCTCGGCACTCAATTTATCCACTATTAATTTTCAATGAATGAATGAATGCAGGTTCTTCAGTAAAAGTGGGTGAAGAAGATCTACGCTACTCTGGTACTGAAAAAACGAAGGAAAGAGCAGAGAAGAACTTCCCCCCTGCTAATGGAATACCTATACTTCAGGATAGCAGACCATTTCAATCATGATGGGGGGGAAGTCAGAGGTGATTAAAACAGAATCAAGAACAGAATTTACCACCATTGATCTACTGAGCAGAAAAACATCTCATTGCTTTCAAAGCAAACGCTCCTGTAACCGAAAATGAGCAACTGAAGAAAAAGGTAGAAGATACCTTGCTCTATGGCCCCAGAGCTGATGGCATCATACATAGAACTCGACAAAGTAGAATTAACGAAGATGAAACATTTAATAATAAAGTTATATTGTTCTAAATTGTCCTGAAATTGTTCGTACCGTTAACCAGCTGACGAACGTCAACCCTCAGAAGTCGAAACTTGTGCGAGCAATGGATCAACGAGGCCTTACCTTTTAACGTGCGATTACCCAGCACGGTGGCCCGGCGAGGATTCGAACCCCGGCCTTCCGCTTAATAGGCAGATATGCTAACCACTACACTACCGAGACCAAATCAAATGAAACAACTATGAAATCACGATTATTATCAAAACTTTAAGATTCATTTGTGTGAGAAAATAATTTTTGTCATATATTTTGTAACTAGATTGGGGCAAATACTCATTTTGAAAGGTAATCAATTCTCCTTGGAAGATTTCTGGATGATTATAGTCACATCTGTGAAAGGTCAGATAATAAGGTTGTAAAAATCTTGAGAAACATTACAGAAGCAGAATTTGACGTTGTGTTCAAAATTTCAGTAATTTTTATTAAGGAATTTTGGATTCAGCAGAAATACACAACTTTTGCAATCGATTATACTTTGAACGGCTCTTCAACTTCTTTTTTTTTTCAATAAACATTGCATATCATTTCTATGAAAAAGTAAAATAAAACACAGAGTGAACAATGCTGTTTTTCAATACTTCCACCTTCTGTTGACGTTCTCGGAAAGAAAGATTATTTTTTCCAATTTTTTTTTAATTTCATTCTTGAAATCGGCTTGGTGAACATGTCTGCAAGGAGTTCCACTGAATATCACGAAAGAAACTGGTTCAAAACTTACTCTTCTATGAATACATACATATTTCGATGAGTCAAAAACAAAAGTGAAATGAAACACAGAGTGAATAAAGCTAATATCCCAAAAAACGCACACAGTTGTTTTCAGGATTTCAAACTAATGAGAATGTAACACAATTGAACAAAACTCAATACATTTTTAATTATCTAAAGAAATGAAATCCAAACAAAAATTCATGTTTCCTCTGTCGAACCTCATTGTAAGAGGAGTATTTTCATACCAGTGACCTGAAGGCGAAACAGGTAGTCGAATTTACCATTGTGATTTGGCTGGTCAATCGTCGTTGATCAACGTTTGGTTGGTTCCCTCGTGGGTCACTATAATCATAGAGTTTTTTAAAACGTGTAGAAACATCAAGCTACCCAAGAATATGTTCTGTGAATCGGTTCGGTAGTCTGGTTACAAATTTGGCGTCCCGTTAATCGAAAACTTCCTGAATTTTATATTAACGGGATACGGTTTCTAGCACAATCGTAACTGGTTTCACCAGTCCATTTTCATTATATTAAAGCAGGCATGATTTGTTAAACTTTTCATCAAATCTGTAACGCGAATGCCAGTATACCATAACCATTCAGTAGAGACACCTAAAAATCAATCCTTCGTTTTCAGGGGGCAAATTTCTGTGACCTTCATTCTGTTCTAGGAGTGTATGATTTCATGTTGTGGCGGTAAATTTAAATTTACGGGAAAGTACTCAATGTGTCATTCTGCATGTTAAAATGAATATCTTGTATACAGTAATGTTTGAAATGAAAGTGAAATTTCTCAAATACCTATAAAAATGAAGGAAAAAACTTCATTTGTTAACAAACATACAGGACGATGAAATCAAGTTGATTGTGATAACACCTCGAGATGTGAAACTGACAAAGTTGGTGTTCTGTGGCGAGTATCACTACTGTATGGCTACGGTATACTGTGCCCAAACAACCGCCATGGGTTAGCGTCATTTTCATATTTTTTTTTATATTTTTTCCAAATAATTCACAGAAAATATGGAACATTGCAACAAATAATATTTTGCAAAAACCTCCGTTTAATTATTGGAAAATATTTCATCTTGAAGCATTTATTGCAATATTTCAATTGGTGGTGTTACTGTAGGACACGACCTGAATAATTAAAACAGGTCTAGAATGCGTCTTCTACCTTCAGATATCAACTGGATTGATGAGATGATCAAATCATTATCAGTTCTTTCTGCGCTTATAGGAATACATTTCAGTCATCCTTCAACAAACAAAAGTTTGTATAATCAATAATAATCCCTAGTTCACAGATGAAACTTTTACTGCATTCATACACTAACGTTAAAGTAAGTGTCGGGTGTAAAGGCTTTATTGATTAACATTGTGACAAATTTCATAAAGTAAAGGTTTGATTATGAACCAGGCATAATTATTAAAATGAAAATCAAGTGAACGATATGAAAATACAGGAATAATTTGAGCGGATCATAATTTTATTATTGTGAGTTTTGAACTTATAAACTCAAAAGTGAAACGGATACAAGCAAGAAACACAATTGATTTGAAGAGATGAGAGATTCAAGATAGGGTCCAAGACATAGACTTGTTTGCTTTTTCCGATCCATGCTGAAAAAAACTTATCGATCTATTGCATACATACAGTTACATTGGGGAAAAAATCCGAAGAGACTTCAGAAAGGGATTAAAGTTATTAATGAATTTTCTATACATTCAGGTTCATGACATAGGTGAATAAAAAAATTATAAAATAAAAACGTTTATTCACCAGCAAGAAACAAAGTTTAAAAATATGGAAATATGAACATACATAGATATGGTAGACAAACACCATTAATCGCTGAAGTTGAAGAATACAACTTGTGTGTGACAGACAAAAACATACCAGTTATGTGACTGTAAGGACATACATTTTCATTGATTTATAGATAACTTCGTATTATAGAATAAAATATAAATTTGAATCTAAAAGAAATTATTTTGAGAATTCAATAAATAAGTATCCTTGGTTATGCAATGAGATAATAAAAGCAGTAATAACATGTCTTACACAATTAAAAACACATATGAGAGGGAGTAGCAAATCATTGAATCAATTCGTAACCAAGGAGATTGTGGATAAATAACAATAAAAATAATAATTGAATATAAATAATCAAATATATAGTATATTATACCGGCAGTGTCGATCACTGGTTTACTTACGTGCAGCATAATAATAATAATGAATAAATGAATTCCCCAAAACAGTTAAATATGTTGATAAAATCATTTAAACTACAAAGACAACAATACAACGAGAGTGGGGAATATCTAACAAATAGAACTTTTTGACAGTAGAATAATAGTTACGGTTTTAATTGATAATAATAATGATAATCATGATGATTATAATATTGAAATTTCGACTATGGAATTGATTAATTGAACCTCTTCAGTTCAGTTTATCAGAAAAGGCATTTCGTTTTCATCTTCACAATTTTGTGTTTGTGGCAAGATGAATGGAAAGAAGAATATATTTCATGATTGATACCTATTTCTCTGATTAACCTTCAATGATAACATGCAGATCCTTTCTTTTCGTTCTTAATATGAATTGTTTCAGTAGCTTTTTGAATTTAAGGATCGAAGTCTCAGCTTTCAAATATTCTGGAAGATAGTTATACAATTCGGGAGCTAAATAATCGAAACTCTTTTGTCCTACAAATTTATTTTTCATGGGAATAACATATTCACTTTTGTATCTTGTAGAACATGAATGTGGAGGGATACTCAATTGCGTTTTATCGAAATGCTGTCTTATTCCTAACTGAATACAGTTAAGTCCTCGGACATCTAATGAATTACTTTCGCTATATAATAAATCATTCGAATATCTAGGATCTTCTGAGGAAAGTATTCTCAGGAACATCTTTTGGGAGACTTCTAACATATTCAGATAACTGCGTGAGACATCGCCCCAACCTATTATCCCATAATTCAGATGAGATTCCACTAGGCTTCAATATATTTTTTTATATGTTGATTGATTCTATTCTACATTCACAACTTTGTTGTATCCATATAGGGATAATACGGTTTCAAGAAGTTCTTGTGTATTTTTATCATTCTGGAAAAAGCTTTGAAACCATTAGTAAATCATGTATTCAATGAAGCATATTCTCTTTCTACTCGATCATAAAATTGGTTCAATGTTAATCATTCACTAGTTTCTATAATGAGTGCCTCTCGTCACTTCAACCTAACGAGAACGAAAATAAAAGGTTGCGACTGAGAATGAATCAAAGTAATATCCACAATATCCAGTGCACTGTTATTTCGCAATGAAATTACCCTGTTGGGGGCGAAATTCACTGAATATAATCCGTGGACACTTTTTCATCAGAGTCTGAATAATCGTGAAATCAGTTGAATCAGAATACGTTATTGTAACTATGTCAAAGTAATCAAGCGAAAAATACTGAAAGTCCACCCGCGCCATTATCTGAGAACTGAATCGAAATATGCGACTGTCTTCGAAACTGTTAGCATTGATTTGGCGGGAAAACTTTTCCTGGAAAATGATGATAAGTTTTGGGTCATCTTCACTTATGCTGTATACAGCTCGTCATTTGGAACTCTTTCTTATCTAGTCCATTAACTTGAATATTTCCCTCATATATAAAATTTCCCATAAGAGCAATGCAATTATCGAAAACTTACAGCGGTAATTACATTGTATCAAGTCACCATATCAACACATTTGAAACCGTATCGCTAGACGTCAGCAAACAACACAAATGAATGTTAGATAGACTTCAAAAATAGAAAAACATTCTGCGTTTAGGTGAGTACCTACTCCATACAATCTATAGAGGATAGTATGAATAAAAAAAAAAACATTTCCTTGAGAATTTCTTTATTTGTGAAATATTCCAATGAATTACATTCGTGCATGAAAATGACCAGATGATTTTGTATTCAAGCGTGATATCTCGTACAAATTGCATTCGGTTATTTCCATATTTTTTGTAAAAGAGCCCTCGTTCTTCGGACTCGGGTACTTTCGCCAAAATATGAAAATAAACTCTTGCCATTTTTAGATATCACGCTTTCTTGCAAATTTATCGGTAATTTTTATGCACTCGTGCAATCATAACCGATAATTTTATGGGTTCAGAAAATTACACACATATATCGCTATTATTGGTTTCTACATGAACGTCATAGAAAAAAAAAATATATGCAATCAATGCTTTACCAAGCACTGACGAAATGTGCTTCGAATACTATAAGCACTATAGAAAAGTGTTCCGTGATCTCGAGCAATTAGCACTCATATTTACAGAATGCTCGCAACTACTAAAAACTTTCAAAAGGTAATCAGACAGCGAGCACTAAGTACTAAGCCCTTTCCAGAAAGGATGATACTTTGACATGGTTTTTGTATTTTTTGTAGACTAATCACTTCAAATTGGGTGAACCCTCAACAAATAACATTCTCCATCATAAGGTATTCACATTCAATATCACTTATAGACCTGTAAAAATCCCTCTAAAAAGGCATTCGTTCGGAAAAGCTGAATCTTCGATTTAATATACAATTGTACTGTTTGAAAGTCATTATTTTGGGGTGAATGAATTCTTTCTCCTCGGCTTTTTCCGGGTTCTTACAATTGTCTATTATAAATCACCAAGCCAAATATGAAGGTGTCATTTCGAAGTGTGGAAAACAATTGAAAATTTCAGTTTTTTGCTCGTGAGCGGAAAACGGTATATGTTTTTGGAGAAAAGTTTTAAACAAAAGTTGCAGAAAATTCACTTCTGCACAAAAATTGTTCAGTGACAAAATCACCTAAGTTCGATAATCAAGCCGTCATACACTTACAAACTTTATTCAACCCAATATCCTCGATTTTTCGCATGACAATGGTACGAGTGAAAAGGGTACGCGCGAGGAAGAGACAGTCATAGGTCGCAGGGGGTTTTGCATGCGATGTTGTCTCATTGATATCATTATTCAAATGACAAAACTTTTTGTTGTGACCCAACAATGCGAAAAAGTATTCCAGTGAAAAATCAATAAATTTGCGGAGGTTTCGCGGTTGATACAAGTTTCCCGAACTTTTGAGGAATACTGTTTTTTGAGTAGTCGTCGATGTACACTAAAACATATCGCTTCGTGTATGGAGTGTATCATAAATAGTTCATTCCTCCGGACTATGGCATCCGATTCCAGTTACATTAAAACCATTTCTGAGGGAACACATGGTTAATCTTGATCCCTTCGTTGAATCAACCCGCCGCGCCGCAGTGTACCTACACATTCACATACATATTTGTTGACGTGTTTACACGATTTGTTGATTTATGTTCGATTAAGAATACGACATCATTATGTGTTAGGTGTGAAATAGGTGTAAGAATGATTTGATATTGAAACACGGCATTCCGGAAATGATCATTTTGAATAAAAATAATGCTGATATTATACAATGGAATTTTTACAATAGCCGACACATGTTGTCGATTACTACTTCTCGAAGTTCGATTATTTTTTCTAAATTAGCTTTTCCGGACGAATGACTATTTCAGAGAGATTTTTACTGCTCTGTTATATATTTAAGAGAATGAGAAAAAAATTCGTTGAAAAAACTTGTTATTGTTCAACTTCAGTAACCTATGACTCTGAAAGTAGTCAAAGGATTGAGTAATGTCAATGGACATTATTATTTAAGAAATCAACAACTGCCTAATAAATTCGGGAAATTACTGAGGAGCCTTTTTCTCCATCAGCCGCCTTCATTGACCATCACTTTTCAATGCAGCCATAAAAGATTATTTGATAGAACGCACCTACCTATCTATAGTGCATACTGGGCTGGGACCTAACTCACTCCGTTACATTCAAAACAAGACTGTGATCTTTCGAAGATGTGTGTGGAAGCGATCAAGACTCAAGAGTTCGTCTTGAGGTAGCGTGCTACGCTACCTTCCACTTTTTCATGTTTCGACGAATAATAATTATGGAAAGGCACAGTGCTTAGTGATCCCGAGTGCTGCCGAACACTGCAGTGCTCGGAAGCACTTTTCAGGATTACTGATTGGGTTCTTGAATAGTTTATTTCACGCTATCGAATCGATGGCCTTATAGCGCTGGATCGCTCTCTCCGGCTTCCCCCTCCACACGGCACGTCGAACGGTCCCGGAAGAACCTCCACTGCTCCCATCAGTAAATACGATAAATAATTGTGAAAAACAAATTCTGCTGGTTCTTATGTATAATATGACTCTTGCTCTGTGCAGTCGTCGAGGTCTCTTTGCTTCATAAAAATTACCAAATGGAGGGAAAACTAAATGATAAAGAGTGTTATCTTGGCTCCTTATTATCGCGGAACAAAAGTTAGGTTGTCAAAATTCGTAGAAAAATAGCGGCTTTCCTATGCCTTTTGTCGCATTTTGATACGACCATTTTTTCCCAATCGTTTTTTAGTTTGAATAACGTTGGTTTTTTGACGCCATTTTTGAAGGTATCACAGTGAAAAAATCGCTTATCCAAAAACGATAATTTGTAGTTCAACTCTTTGACTATCCAAAACCGTATCGATCATTTCTCTAAGATTATTCATAGGGCAAGAAATAACAATTTAGTGGGACACGTTTTTTAGTAACGAATTAGATTGTTGCTAAACTATCAACTTTTTCTCAACCTAATTGTAACTGTGGTCTCTACTAGTTGAAAGCTTTCCTAATCCACAGTTGCTAACCCCAAATGCATTACAACATTTTTTTGGTGAAGTAATTGAAAAAACGCCTTTTTTTGAATTCCGATCGCAATAGTTAAGCAACAAATTACAATAGCGACATCGGGCCAACGATAATCGATAGATTTTTCAATTATCTACAATTTTTAATTCAACTTTTTATCGACCCGATAAATAGTTTTCGTTATATAAGCAAAAAACAAAAAAAAATGCTTTCCGACATTCAACCGCTAATTGTTGCTAAACGCACGGACAGAATCTGGCGCAAACTTTAGGGGATAATAAGGACACCGGTTTCTGCCGGAATCCACAGCTACTTTTCGGGTAGACAGACATTTTACGAAAAAAGTTTATTTGATTGGACTAATATAAAGGCAATATTTGACGAGTCTTCGGTTGCAGAGGAGTCTTATAGCGATCATAGGCAGTTGATTGATTCCTCAGAACGCAACGTCCGTACTTTGAATCATTTGGAGAAACTACAGAGCATTGGACAGGTTAATAATAAAAAAGTGTTGGGAAGTGGCATTTCTTTCGAAATTCAATGGTAAACTGAAACTTGAAGAATTTGGGAATTTCAAGTCGAAGAAATGTCGCATTACGAAAAGCTTTGAAAATAACAAGAAAAGTGTTGAATTCATGTCAATTTCAAATCAATATCGAAGAGCGGAGCCCTCAAAAAGCAGCAAAATAGCAGTAACTCCCATACATATCAGTTCTGTTTTCACTGAAACGAATTGTCGTTCCACTGAGAGGTACGATTCCACCCAGGCGAAAGCTTTTTCTTGAACGCCGCACCGTATCGTTCTGATTTCGCTAGACTATGATTTATGGTATCGAATGCCTTACGGAAATCGTAGAAGACACATGCACACGATTCGTTATTTTCAAGCGATTCCAAATTTGTACATATAGCATGTTTATTGCTTCCTGAGTAGAGGGTCCCATTTCGAAAACAACTTGGAATTCTCTTGTTGTCAACAAAAGTGACAACATCACACGAGTGTAATGACGGAAAACTTCGGTTATCAGACGTTCCTCGTGAATCTTGCACTTTGTTGCAGATAAGGCCTACGCCGGCCACTTCCACCAGATCCAATGCTTTGTCAATCCACCACGAGATGGCGCTGAGTTCACACTCATCGTAAGATCGTCGAGTGATGAGCCAAGTGGCGTTCCTATTGTCGAAAGCGACTTGGTGAATTTGAAAAATTTTGGGACGAAAACAGATCTCCCGTAGGCCGATCCATTTCATCGTCCGTTTGCTCCGGCTCGAGGTTCGTTGGCCGATTTGACATCTCGAGGTAGAGCTCTGTGACAGTATCACCGAGATACCTCCTTCCTTGATGTATTTAAAAACCCAAAATACTATTACCAAGGTTGGCAATTTCTGGGCAGAATACCCAAACACGCGCAACCATCTGCACTCTTCGCGCTCGCGACCTGAACAGATCGATTAATTTAATTCTCGGATTTTATCGGTAAGTTCCCTATGAGAGATATAATGCTAACCGTCCAAATTCCGCTCCCAGCCACCACGTTGGCACAAAGGCCGGACTGGCGGGTCACTACGAGCCCTATCCTAGTCGACACACAAAATCGCGAGCAAAGCCCCGACCTATCACCGCGACCACGTGTCTGGCTCTCCGATGCCAGAAGTGCGTTTTTAGCCGCAACTATGCAGTGCAACGGTTCGTCAGCGCAGACAAACCCTACAATAGCTGGTAGGCATCTCTGGAGCGAGCAACCCTTACGACGAGGTAAGGGTGGAGGGCTCAGAGCTTCCGACGTCTCCACACGGCTCTTACCCAGGCTCAGGCAAGAACTGCACGCAATGTCTTGGAAACCGTGTGGAGAAAAAGGCTTCTTCTTGATGTCACAATACAATGGAAAAATATGGAGCGGTGCAAAGCACTTCATTAGTGGCTCCGTCGACGATGGCTCTACAGAGCCCAGGAAGTGGAAGTTAGTTCCGACAGGAACTGTTGGTTTGCGGCTTGTCGAGTTCTGTTAGTCGGCTTCAGTTGCAGTCTGATACGAATTCATATATAAGTCGATTGTGCCCTACAATCGACGGTAGTAGAACCCCTTATGAAAGTATCCTTCTTATATTATTCGAAAACAACCAGCTAGTTTTCTCCTAAAGACGTCTAGTTTTCAGCTTCTCGAATTCTCGAATATTGGAATATATATCGCTTCTCAAATATCGGAATAATATCGCCTTAATGCGTATTCAACTTTATTTGCGGCTGGCGCTGGTGCATAACTCAAAGGCGAATGCTGCTGAATGCTGAATATGGGTCTTATTTACTAGTGTCGAGTTAGGGCAAGGCCCTCTTACTCTTTCGGCGGACTATCTGTCAGGCTAGACAGATGGCGAAACCTCACTAATTTGCATCAGAGTCTAGGAGACTCTGAGTGCAATGGCTGGCAAAAGGTCCCCATTCCTGACTGGGGAGTGGGTGATATCAGGTATTGTTCTCCCAGTGACTCATTGAGATTTAGGGGCGTCATCCAGCCGAGAACCGGGGCCTCTTGTAGCAGGAGGGGTCGTCTATAGTGTAATCTATAGCGGCCCGGACGAGAGGGTTCTCGTGGCTTTCCGCCAACTCGAAGAAACCCTGATTTCGACTTCGTATCAATTGCCTGATGGAAGGCAGGCCTAAATCGTCACGGATCCGTTCGTTGCGAACGAACCATGGAGCGTTAGTCAACATTCTTGAAATTTTTGACTGAGTCCGATCGAGTCGATCAATATTGGAGTCACAAGTGTGACCCCAGACACCTGAGGCGTACATGATGACAGATCTGAAGACTGTTCTGTACAGTAGGACCTTGTACTTAAGGTCCAACCTTGACTGGCTGTTAATCAGAGGATAGAACATGCCCATCCTCTGATTAATCTTAAGAATGATACTGTCGACGTGAGAAGTCCAGGTCAACCTTCGATCTATGACTAGACCTAGGTATTTTCCATTATTTGACCAATCGATCGCCCTTCCCGCGATCCTCACTCGCCCTTGCGGAACTCGCAACCTCCTCCCAAGAGGAATCGCCTGAGTTTTTGCCGGATTGACCTTGATCTTCCATTCCAGATACCATCGTTCGAGTGCGTTAACTGCGTTCTGCAGGTAGAATGCTGAATGCTCAAAAACCGGCTGTTTATCTAGGCGCGTTTCGCACTCTCATAAGCTCCGCCCACCTTGACCGCGCGCGGCGATTGGTCAGGCGTCTAGATACTGGCGCCACAGTTGGCGGGAGTAAAGATATCGATCCTAGATCTGCTGGTTGTTAACATTCCCAGTATTCGTCATGGTGCACTCGAGCATTAGTCGTTGTTCGAATGCGGTCATCGCTGTGCTGATGAGTCCCAAAGGACGAAACTGCAGTCCACAGATAGACCATACCATGCGTCTACTGGTAATAATCAGCCTTTGGCGACATGCATTGGATTGCAGATTTGTGGTTCCAAATGGAACCTTCTGCACGGAGGCTTTCGGATGAAAATTCCGAATGCTTTCGCTGGGCTTGTTGTCAACAAAAGTGACAACATCACACGAGTGTAATGGCGGAGAACTTCGGTTATCAGACGTTCCTCGTGAATCTCGCACTTTGTTGCATATATATATATATATATATATATATATATATATATATATATATATGGCAGAACATTTAGTAATAATTACCTTGTATTCGAATATACTGGCGACTACTGTGATCCTTTATTCTTTTTTATTTTCTTTACTGCAGCATATACTTAGCCTTGGAACTATGTAGTTTTTTGAAGTATATTTAGATATTTCTATCTTGTGTCTTTCGCAACCAAGTAAAACTTTTGCATTTTTGGTACATTGACTTGGACTCCATTTTTTTTGCAACATATCCACAGAAGTACGCAAATGCTTCCTCTACATCTGTGAATACTTCAGATACTTCCTCATCGTTATCTGATATCACAATATCAAATACAAATTTACTATTTTTCTCTTTCAGGTTGCCAATATCGATGAAGGATTTCATCATTTCACCTCCTGGTACATTGCTTCCCCGAGGTGGTTTTATCAAGGAAATCATTGAAATTAATCAAAAAATTTGACCCACTTGCAGTAACTCAAAATCAAAGTTGTTGTAACTTTGATTCTCCAGCTGCTCTCATCATCTCAAAGAAGTGCTGAAATATTCAAATAATAAATTCACACATAACAAGTATGGAACTGTTCAGATAATTCAGTCATTCGATTGTTTTGCTTTGATATAAAATAAGCATATTAGAAAGTCATCACCTCCAGATGATCTTGGTTCAATCTAGCAATCATCAAAAATTCGAATCCAATGCTTTTCGAATGTTTTGATAGATCAAGTATAAAAGACAAAGTAGCTTTTAATCGTTATGCTGGCGATTCTGATGGATTTCTTTTTGTTTCAGAACATTGTGTTCACAAATACATGTACATTAGGAAGTTCTTTAATTCCTGAAATAGAAAAAAATCTATGTACAACACATTTCTTCAAATTTAACCTTCTAAAATGAAATGAAAAAGTCAAAATCAATTTTTCCTTTCAGATGATTTAAGATATTTTTAAAGTAGATGCCAGAACACACTGGAATAACATGAAAGTTTGTATTCACCAAAGCTATCAATTATGCCCTGGGGCAACTTACCTTCTCTTAGGCTATATCTCCTTGACTTTATAAGATCGTCGTTTTCGAGGCCTAAACATGTAGTTTATTCTTAGTACATTAATAACTATTCTAATTTACAACCAAAGTTATATATGAAACTGCTATTAATTCATTAAATACCCTGTTAGAGGCTGTACCTTGTACTCATCTGAATTATATCTCAGTCCAGTATCCGCTGAACGTGAGTTCATGCCAGTATATATGTAAGTTTATTGATTTTCTCGCAAAAAATTATTGTTGTATTCACACTACCAGTAAAATCAATTTTTCATATGTTTCCAATGCTAAAGCAGCAGTCTTGCTGAAGAGCTGAAAATGGAAGATCATTTATTTAAAAATTAATACAACAGCGTTCGATATCCATTATGAAACACTATTCAAAACAACACTCAAATTAAATAGTAAACAAACGGACAACGATTAACGACTAAATTTAAAACGACACTTAAATTAATTAGTAAACAAACGGAAAGCGACTAATAATTGAAAGCAACGGTAGCTGAACGACAAATTACTGAGAAAACTACGGTGGATAATTAAACTGGAAACGACAAATAGCTGGTTGAGAAGAACAGTAAAATTATGGAAAACCGAGTACAATTCGAATAAATTGGAATGTTAATGTCGAAACAATGTCAGAAGATGACAGAATTCGATTCTCGCACCATCTACTGGAAATCGCTCTGAATTCCCTGGATATGATTGATTGTGTCTAGAGTTTTTGACGAAACAATATCGAATCGGAGATCGCAAAAGGAATATATGCATCTTGGTGTTCAATTTGTTGGGTATGTTCTCAAAAGATGTTGTGCTCTTCCTTTCAAGCCAATTTTTTGTAGTTTTTTCAAGTGTCTGGTACGGTTAACTTTGCCGAAAACACCTAAGTAAACAAAGATGCCCAAAGTTGGTTCATCATCGTCTAGATTTTGGTAAATAAGTTTTATAAACATGAGCTGTTGCATCTTCATTGAATTTGCCTGATTACAAACTAAATTGTCCGTTTCTTTCCTTCAGGAGCTTAAAATTTCATTATGGTTTCTCTACGTCCATTTTTATTAAGTGGTTGAAATACAGCAATTCTCAGTTGTTGTGGAAACTGTACACTTCGAATTATTTTATTAGTGAAATAACTCAGAGGTTATAACAGTTTTCCTCGAGTATTTCAGACGTATTAATGTAGTATTCCGGCGCTTCGCCTGTTCTGAGTGATTTTATTTTGGATTCCACTTCGAAGGGATTAGTTGGAAAAAGGAGGATTTTTTCATTCATTAGGTTCATGTTTCATGTTTTTAATTATCTGGAGAGGATATGTTCGCCGCGGGACTTTTTCTAACATTGAGATAATGTTTATTGAATTTTCTGTTTTGCCTCTTGCAAATTTTTCATTCATTTGTATTTCTTTGTTGAGATATTGCCTTCCTTTTTTTCTGTTTTCACCAAATCAATCTTGTTTCAAATTTTTAATAGATTCTCTGAATAAC
The DNA here is from genome assembly GCA_032362365.1 of Zygogramma bicolorata. Lineage (NCBI taxonomy): Eukaryota > Metazoa > Arthropoda > Insecta > Coleoptera > Chrysomelidae > Zygogramma > Zygogramma bicolorata. The sequence continues at coordinate 26,218 of JAVJAQ010001237.1, forward strand.
TCCGTTATATGAAATACGTTTGGCTTTTTTTTCACAGTTCTCTTCTTTTTCTTTTAACGATTTTTTTGTAAGAATGATTCAATTTCATTAGTTTTGTGTGCTCACTTGCACTGGACATCAAGTCTGTATTATTATGTCAGTGATTTCTTCAACACTATGGAGAAGATAAGAATATTCCAGTATTCTTTATTAACTGTATCTTTCAGTTTATTGTAATCCAATATTTCCTATGCTCCTTTTTGATGTGAATCATTTCTTCTTCATATTGAATTTCATATCCATTATTGTGAATTAGTGGTCTGCTCTGTGGTTTCTTCGACAAAAAAACAGGTATGAAGTTTTCTAGGTATAATATTTTCAATAATATATGAAATATAATCATTTTCGCTCATTATATTCAGATGGTGTTGCGCAAAATCTACTGATGAAAGAATGATAATATTCATGTTTCCAATAATCGGAGTTGTTTCAATGCTTGTTTTAATCTGCAAATTTCGAGGATAGTTTGATAAGGCTGTATTTAACTGGTAGGGGTATGTAGATGGTGATCTGTAAATAAAAATGACTTTTAGTTTGGTTTATTTTTCAATGTTAACACAATCTTCGAAACTTCAATATTCCCTCTATTCTCTATCACATGACCATGGTGGTTCAGGTCTCCCTGATTATGGAAGAGTTTCTATCCCAGTCTTCCACATAATTTTAGGTTCAGAGTTGTCCATGTTTCTGTGACTGCAATTATATCGACTTTTCAATGAATTGTTCTAAAAAAACCTCAATTCAATTCGAAAATTATCCGCGATACTTCGAATATCAGTGTGAAAAATATGATGATTCATTTCCCTCATCCTCATAACACTACTAAATTCCTGTTTGTTACACACCTTGTGTGTTTTTATTGTGTTTTACTCCAGGTCTCAAATATAAATATCCATAATATTCCAATACCATACGTTAATCATTTCCTCAAAAATAACCTATATAGAAATACATGAACATATGGAAGAATGAAATATATAATGGATATAACTATAGTTTGGGTCTGATAATTATTTGTTGAATTTTTTATTTTTGTTCAAATGTGAGTTAATCTCTGATTTCAAATTGGATTTTGGATAGTTTATTATAGATTTTCATTTATATCAGCACATTCCATTCATACAGTCCTGTAGTTGGACTGATATAGATAAGTAAATCAAATATATGTGAATTCGATGACATGAGAGATTGATTAAAATGATTTACTGATAAGCTACCAATTCCAATATCCACAGATACATGCTTTCGCAGATGCGTCTAGTAAAGAGTATAAGGTTTCGGGTTATGAAAATATTTCTTCATGAAAAATGTCAGTATTTGCATTCGGTCGATTATCATTCATTGATAGCAAACATTTATCGCTGAATGATTGATAGAATTATGGAAGATGTAATAGAAACATTTTAAAGGAAATGACAGACGTATGGAGAAAAGGCTACATTGAAATAACAGATTGCATTAGAAGCATTCGAGTTCTCGAATAGTAGCAAACAAAACGCTTTTTTCAAATTGAAAGTGGATTCTATACAAAATAGAATGAGAAATGTTCAGGTCTGTCTTTCGAGTTCATTTTTCACTGGAAGCCGAATTTGATAATTAGGAAATAATACAGAGAGGAGATTCAAGAATATCCCTACAAATCATCAAGAATCAGTTTTTCATAACCGGCTCTGCTGCAGACAGGAGTAGATGATGACATATCTGAGTTTCGATCTGAGTAGGACTCTCAGGAGCTATGTGCTCAGCGAATATACTCCACGAGCAAGCCAGAAGGCGACAGAATGCTTTTTGTCCGAAATGTTCGAAGTTTCAGCACTGACGCCCAAGTCATTCAAACCCATCAGTCTAATATCCAATGAAAAACGTTGAAAGTGAGTGCGTTTGCTGTTGATGAAGAGCCAGCAAAAAATGACGATATTTATCAGAGAGTCTGTCATCGAAGCAGAAAAGAGTGGCTTACAAGATCAGCACTGCTGTGAGCAACCCTAGTGGATGATCTCGTCAGGAAACTATTCAAGAAAGCCCTTTATGGAGTATGAAGACGAACTTTTATGATCACAATAGGCACATTCACAGGCTCTGAATCAGAGCGCTCGCAAAAGATTAACATGATCGGCAGGTGGTGCAAGAATATCTTAGTTCATGACAAAAAAGAATTCGAATCATAAGCGCTCATCGAACATGATATGTCGTATGCCATGAGAATGAAATAACTGGGTTTGACTTTCGATCTCCAGATCGCGTGTAACCTGCATTTCCATAGAGCAGCACATAATTCTGAGAATCTACATAATCGACAAAAAGAAATTTGAGGGTTCAACCCGAAGATGGAAACTATGGCTATCTACGAAGCCCATGATAGCATATGGTGCCGTGAGATGGTGGCTAAGAACAAAGCAATCGAGGACATCAAGGCTACTGGATTGTATTCCTGATTTGCCTGGGTATTAGGAGTACCAAGATAATGACACATACATACATATATCATCCAGAGATGAGCTCGAACGGTGATACACTGATGTACTTCAATCACACAAATCAGAACACATTAAGTTAATGGCAGATAAATACTGTGAATACTCGTGAATAGCACAGATCCTCGGTACAACTCCTATGGAACTTCAAAATTGTGATGTTACCTGTGGAAGAAAAAGAAAATTGGTTTACAGGTAGCTAGCCGTCCCAATAAGTAAAGACAGAACAAATATAGGGATCTTACCTAGCCTCGGATATGATTGAGCAGTGTTCCGAGCAGGAACGTTTGTTGGCATTGAATACTGGATATAGGAATAACTCAAACAGTGAGATGCCAATGAAACCATTACCATTCCATGCGTGAGTTACGCGGAAAAAAAGATTTTCATCTTCTACCAAGCTTGTTCGCGAATCGACCATTTTTTGTGATGGAAATTGTGCTGAAATTGAAACTCTCGAAATATAAAATGAACCAGTGAATCAATTTTCAGAATGTAATGAAAATGAAAAAATGCTTTGAAAAAGTGTTGAACTATAAAATGGATGATTATCTCCGTAGCAGTGAGCAATGAATGCAAAGAGTTTGCTCCTTATTCAAAACTGATGATGAGTAACCACTTCCGATAAGCTTCTTCAGTATACTGCTACGCTACTGTCTCTTCCAGGTGCCTCAGAACAGTCTGCACCAGCCTCCTGCTGCTTCCATATTGTGCCTAATCCAGACAGATTCCAATTCACATTCGAATAACACCGTGCAGCATTGAACACAATCCAATCCATTGTTGATGCTCCAGTATCGAGTACCCAAAAACTCGTCAATGAAAATGACCAATTTGCCGTTGAGCCATGGAAAACAAGCAGGTCTTCCGTGAACCTGGGTGCTGGTTCCTTTATGAAATCTTTCGTCTGTCTCATTCCAGGCAGCTTATTCCACTAATCTTCCTATTCGTTTTGCATCCATGAATTTATGGATGTCTTTATACTTGCTTTCGCTACCCCGCAGAAGGGGTTGTGGGCAGATCCTAGCCTTGGATGCGCCTTCACGGGCTAGAGCATCGGCCTCCTCGTTGCCCTCGTGACCCTCATGTTCGGGTACCCATGCTAGAGTAACCCTATTTTGGGTACTTTGCTCCTTGAGTGCGTTCAGATAGCTTCCCACCAATCTTGAGAAGATTTCAAATGAGCTGAGCGCCTTAATGAGAAAATGGCAATGGTTTCATTTACGACCTTCTGCCTGTAATACCATAATATATGTTTGAATACCGCCAAAATGACAGATTTGAGAATGAGTTATGCTCCAAACCACGCATCACCCAGTGTGGACCAACCAGCAGTGTGTGTACTCTGAGGGGTCATGGGCGGGATTTGGCGGTCGGTGTGGCCAAGCGGTCAGAGGCGCAGCCCTCATATTCAATTTGGCTTTTTTATGACTGGGTTCAATCCTCGGACGAGGTGGAATTCTTTCGCTCGACTCGGTACGATAGGCAATTGTTATTTGCCTAACTGCCAATTCAATAGGTGAGATATCTAAATTGAATACACACAACGATCCGGTAGCATTGGGGGTTCTTTCGGGATCCCCACAGTTGAAATAGCAAATGCACTACCGTAAAAATCAGTAAGACTTTCCATAGCGCTTCGACACACAAGATGATTAGGCGACCCTTGCCCGCACAAGGTTCTGTCCTCTGGGCGCAATCCTGAGAGTGTTCAGCGAAGGGCAAATACAAATAAAAAAAATAGTCAATGAGGATGTTGGCGGGCTGTCCTCAACGATGACAAGTGACGGGGGAGGAATATCATTATCAGAATCCACCTCCATTTGTGTAAGGTAAAGGTCCCAGAATCGTCTCCGAAGTTTAACTGCCGGTCTTCACCATGAATAGCATTTATGCAAGACATCACAAGGCTTGTAATTACGGGGGGCATTGAATAATCCAATTCATCCGTGCTCGTGATATGTGCCACTTGTATCCTCGGATCATAATGGCATTCGGCAATCTCGATTTACTATAAGACACTTGAAGAACTGAATGGGACATAGACACTTTGTATTCAAAGGCTAGACGAAGCAGTTCGAATGAAGAAAGATCGCAACCAGCCTCACTTTTGCTACCGAAGCTCCTCCTCCTCTCACCACTTCCACCCTACCTAACACAAAGATTTTATCATAATTCCTACAACTCTGCCGATCCACAGATCATACGGTAAATATTAACTTGTACCATACAACACATACAATTCAACACTTTGTTATGGAATTGATTTGATAACAGAATTTCATTGATTTATTATGAACCCACCCTTGAGTTTTAGTGGTGTTGAGGAGAATATTTCATCATCCTTATGAGATAAGTCAACTTTATTATACATGAGGGTATAGACATCATGCGAATCCCTTCAAAAAGTGCTCATCTTACGTAATATGGCACCACCCGATTCGACTACTTTCTTGTAATCGCTATAGTATAACAATTTTCAACCCATTCGCCTCCTTCAATTCATCACCAACATATTCAATAAGATAGGCTTCAGCTATCTGAGAAAACTGATGATCGGATCAGTTAAATTTTCATCTTTTTTCTTTCCCAGGAATCGGCATATCAAACTGACTTCCAATCCTGTAATCGGATTTGTCAAATTCATGCACATTATCCTTCATGAAAACACATAAAATATCTATGAGAATTTAGAGGATGAGGAAATTAGTATCGGTATAAAGGAAAGAAGCCTTTGAACCTGAATGTTCTTTATGAAATTATTCAAGAAGTCATACATGAGGGGTTTTTAATAGATCGAAGATGATGAACCCCAGATGAATGGGCTTATTATTATACTCAATTTTCACCCTATCCATATAAATTGCGACAAAGTCTTATGAAAAAATTGAGAATGTTTTGATATTGAGTCGAGCACCAGTCGCACGTCTCATAGGGAATCGTGTGTCGTTTATATTATGAACGTTTTCCATTTTTTTTTCCGAAAGCAGCATGTCACACTTCATTTTTTGTACTGTAAAAATTGTGGAGCATTGAACAGAAAATAATTGCAATACCCACCCACCTAATATTCAATTGTTGTTCTAAAATTGTTCGTTCCGTTAACCAGCTGACGAACTTGTGCGAGCAATGGATCAACGAGGCCTTACCTCTTAACGTGCGATTACCCAGCACGGTGGCCCGGCGAGGATTCGAACCCCGGCCTTCCGCTTGATAGGCAGATATGCTAACCACTACATTACCGGGACCACTAGTGACAGATACAATGTAATAGGTACTTGTTTTGCGAACTTATTCCTATTGCCGTAAAATATAACATAAAAATTTGCCACTGACAGCTATTTATCACTCATGAAAGAATATCGTGTTAAAGAAATCATTCAACTACCTCTCTTCCCCTAGAGACAATGTTTTGGTTTCGATTCATAAACAGCTGATTGCAGAGTTACGGATCCGTGAGCTGAAAACGCTCGGATGGCTGGTCGTGTACTCTTTGAAAATGGCTGACAATTTCGTTTTGTTTGAGCATCTTAGTTGGTAGACACAACTCGAAGGAAACATCTGTTGTAATTGCTTCCTAATCGCAACGCGCATGATCCTGGTTACTGAGGTCTTGTTGAATTATCAAGGTGTAAATCTGGTAAATACACCGTTCTCCAAACGTTTTGTGCCGCTCTCATGGTGAACCTAATCTATTTCATACAAAAGTAAAATAATTAGAGAATGTTGCCAAAACTTTCCAATTACAAAAATCCATATTATTAGTAAAATAATTTTAAATGATTAAGTGTTACAAGCTTTTGTTCTGGTTTTGAATATGTTTTAATGGTGAACATTCGTTGCTCGATTTCTCATAAGAATATTCAAATCGATATATTTCTTCAAATACGGGGATTGATCGAAGGAGGGGATTCTATATATCTTCTATAATGAACGATGTAATTTTTTAAAGTTCAGGTTGTGTATCAGTTCAGATATTCTAGAATATTTCCTGGTGGAACGACACTTCCATGAATGGTAAAACTGAATGTGCGTCACGAAGTTCTTCGGGATAATGAACACCTACTTCCAAGACTTAGCCTTTAGACAATTGATGATATTCACCTGAAGAGTTTATTGTTCAGATAACCATGAGAACCCACCTGATGCTTATGATTGCGACATTCTAAGCCCATGAAGATTGGTGGAATTCAAATAAGTGACGAATGACGGAGGTTCATTTATATCATGATCAGGCAAAAAGCAGTTATCGGCGATATGCTTCCTTCCATAGAACTGGCTGATCCGCCTCGTATTCTATTCTCAAATGTCAATATCAGTCAGTATTTCCAAAACTTTACCTTTATATTCGAACATAGCATCCTAATGACTGGGAGGTATGGAATAGTGCGCAGAATCCAATTGATATTTATCGGGACATCCATTACAAAAGCTCTCGAATATATAGCATGAAAGAAGAACATTCATTTTCAAATACAAATCTGAAAAGTTCCCCAATGCCTAAATCCATACAGGCTTAGCACTTTCATAATCGTCATTGAATATATGTATATCATTCAGTTTGTCATGAAAATCTAATTTTTCTGTATCTTTCACAGATTTGTGAGAAAAAAAAACGCATCACATAGAAAGTTTCATAATTCCGAAAACGATTCCGTACTCCACCACATTAGTCATCTGACAACCTATCACCCAACTGCTCCAATGAAGATAACATGAATCTAAGGCTATCGATAAATCTCATCAATCAATCAATTTAAAGAATTGCTTTGCTCTTCCTGATCAGTTGTAGTGCCCACCAATAGATGTTTAGAGAAAAAAGTATAATTTTTGCTCGTTTGGGCGATGAAAATTTCGTTTTTATATGTGCACACCACTTTTATGAATAAATTACTGTTGTATTCACTTGAATCATGGAAATGATTGGAATCCTCATAACTTGGAGTTCAAATGACATCGAAAATGTGCTGCACCAAATATTGCCTTTTTTGTCAAGTGATAATTATCTCTGACATCACCCACTACGAAGGATTTTTCGCAAATACCGCACTTATCGGCAGATGCGAATTTAATCTCATTCGAATCCGTTGATTCAACATTCGACTACCTTACGAAATTTCACGTTCGTCAGAACATTTAGCCGTCGCGCATAATAAAACGGTCCAACATTTTCAGCCGGTTTTCTTCTGAAATTCTTTCAAACCCACATAATATCGTAGCAGTAGTAGATCATATACATGTCTTTTATCGAATTAGTACAGGATTTTGAAAACATTGCGTGATTTTTATTGACACATGATTCAATCAAAATAAACTCCAACCGTCCTCATGATCATCCTGCATTCAACAACCCACTCTAAATGGCGGGTATAATCCTACTTCAGAGCATCTGCTTTGGTAATGCTAATATAAGATTGCAGTGAATTCTGCCCCATCGACACCTGCTGAATAATTATGTACTTGTTGGGATTATCAAGCAGATTTTTCAATGGAGTTGAACAGAAAATTGCAGAATTGGTTGATCAATTATAGTGCAAGTCCATAACGTTTCGAAATTGGACATGGAACTGTTTGGGAGGTATATACTTCAAACTCAGGAGTTTTCCGAGTTGAAATCGTTCAACAGTCCCAAACAAATTGTTGACCAATGATCTCGAAGATTTATATAGAACATTCGTCGACATATTGAGTGCAAATGCTCTGTTATTTCAGGAGCGAGATTTAGATATGTAACAGATAAAATCTGAAGATTCACAGTTATAACAAAAATGTTTTTCACAGATTGGTCCAAAGAGAGAATTATGAAAGTGAATAGGAACTCAGCCCTCTCATTAAACTTACAGAATCCATCGTTTTGAATAGAGCTATCTTCAATTAAGATCAGTATTGTTGCGCTTTGTTTGTTACATCAGCATTACAACCCGTCCTAACTAGAAGTAGGATCATACCCACCATTCAGAGGTGTACTCAATGTTGAAGGTATATACTTCTCAATTAAATTATGCGATAATATGTGGGTTGGAAATCATTTCAGAAGACAACCGGCTGAAATTATCAGACCCCATATTATGCGCGACGTAAGCTCGGGCGAAATGTAAATTTAATGAATGAATCTGGTAACAATAATTTCTGCTGGATAGAGGATTTATCGAGATTGGTTCCATCCCAAATATCATCTCATGGTAAAAGAAGTATTTTTAAGATAGATATTCGATGTATTTTTCTGGCGAACGTAAAATTTCGTGATGCAGTTGAATGTAGTATAAAAATGCCGATTCGGGATCTTTTCTGAAACTTTTCCTAGAGATCAATTACCCTAACACCAAACTGATTTTTTCGCACTCGACGCGCGTTTCGCTAACAAGGTTAGCATCTTCAGGAGAAGAAAATTGATGCTTAATCTAGAGCTGGGGTTAGTTATTTATATACCTGAAGTTTTCCGGTCCGATATGGACTTCGTTTGTTACTGTTAATTATTCTAATTAATTTCTTGGTAATGAACTGACTACCTGCAAGTTCCGTCATCTGATAGTATCGATTTCTGATTAGTTTCTCAGCAATAAATTGAAAAGCGGGCTGAAGGGAATAGGTCGTCCCTTGTCACCATTCATGCTGTTTTTACATTTTGCTATTTGGAGACTCTCACATGCATCGAGTAGTCTTGTGTCATGCACATGCTTGATCAGTTTCAGATTGCTTTCACCAATTCTGTGGTCATTGTGTAGAGTGTTTTGGGCGACACTGGATTTTTCTACCCTTCCGTATTTTATATGTGCAAAATTTTCTTTGAAGCGGGTTTTGATAGCTCGTCGGCTCTGGCCGATGTATTTGTTGTTGCAATCTTGACAACTGATCTCGTAAATTCCCGACTTCTCTGAGTTTTCTAGTTTATCTTTTGGGTTACCAAGAAGCTGCTGTAATTTGTAAGAAGTTTTATATGCAACTTTCATATTTACTTTGTCAAATATCTGGTGGAGTCCTCTAGTGAATTGAGGTTCATACTATAAACTTTTCGTTTCTCTCATCTTTTTTAAAAGTCGAAGATTTACGAAGTGTTTCTCTAAATTTACATTTTCTAATCAACTTATCTTACCTATCTTTTTTCAAAGGAAAAGTTATTAACCTATGGACAAGAAATTGCAGTGCCGCCATTTTATGCTGTGGACAATGAATTGGGTCATTTGGAATGTATCTGAAGGTGTTCGTGTCTTTCCTGTAAATGTCGAATATCGGACCGGAAAACTTTAGGTATATAAATAACTAACCCCAGCTCTAGATTTAGTATCAATTTTCTTCTGAAGATGCGCGTCGAGTGCGAAAAAATCAGTTTGGTGTTAGGGTAATTGATCTCTAAGAAAAGTTTCAACTTTCACACCAAAGGTTCCAAAACTCATCGTTTAATCTTTTCTGAAACCTATACAGGCAAATGAACCAAATTCTACACGCTCTTTCATTTATGAACCCCATTCATTCTCATACCGAATTTACTGCTCTGTTGACGAATCAGTTTTCGAATTCGAGGGGTGGATGCCAAATTAACCAGGCTGGAATCTGGAAGAGCTCAATATATTATAAATATCTACGGATTCGGAGGAGATTGAATTCGCATCTGCCGATAAGTGCGGTATTTGCGAAAAACCCTTCGGAGTGCAGCACATTCTCGAAGTTATTTGAACTCCAAGTTATAAAAATGGATTCCAATCATTTTCAGGATCCAAGTGGATATAACAGTTAGTTAGTCATAAAGGGGATGTGCACAAATGACAACAAAATCGGTGTCATCGCCCAAATGAGGAAAAATTATATTTTTTTCTCTAAACATCTATTGATAGGCAATGCAACTGATCAGGTAGAACGAAGAAGCATTTCTTGAAATTGAGATTTTTCGATAGCTTCAGATTCATGTCATCTTCATGACTATACGGAAGTGTTTTCCTTATGAAATATTCTATTTAATGTGGCTGAAGTTTTTTTTTCTCACAATTCTGTGGAAGATACAGAAAAAATTGATTCCTCATGACCAACTGAATGAGATACATATATTCGACGACGATTATACGAGTGCTAAGCATGTGAAACGAGATCTTGTATGGGTTGGAATGGAATATTATCCTGGTGAGTGAGATTTGTTCTACAAATAGCTCTCTATTCTACTTTGTGAGGATATTTCTAAGTTTGCTATCCATTTGATTCAATTTTCATATGCTTGGTCTACAAACTGAGCAAGAAGAACTGATTTAGGAGGAGGAGTGACTATTTCAGATGGACTTTTTCTTCCCTTTTGTGAATGATAGACACATAACTAGGTCTCAAGAAAGGGTATAGTTTCAAATTTTTGATTTTACTCCTTTTATAGAAGTTGTAATTGCTATTTTTTGATTAAGAGAAGGAATAAAAACAAAAAATAATTCATCAGAAACTATTCTCCTCACAATTTTTTTCTGAAAGTTTTTTCAACGAATATCCCAGGCTTCTAAGAAAACCTCCAGAAACCCATCAAAGAGCTTGTGCGGACAAGGTATACCTGGGACCTACAGTTAATGAAGTGGAATCCGAACCACTTTTGGCTTCGTGGCTGGACAGAAAAAAGTGAATTCGGAAAATTCTGGCACTCTCAGGATTCGAACCTCGTTCGTCCAGGACATTGAGTTACATGTGCCAATCAATCTTCTTCACAGAAAATGTTTCCGCATGTGTTTGTTGTGAAACAACAAAATCAATTATTGGGATAGGTGATTTGCAGACTGGTTTCGGATTAATCATTCATTGGCAATGAGTGGTGAGTTCCAACCATCAACTGAAAAAAGTAGTTTTTTTCAATATCACTACTTTTATTCGGGTTTGAAGGCCGTCGTTTTTTGGAATTTCTTCCTGACGTTTCGCTGGCTCGAGTGGCTAGCTTCTTCAGAGGTTCATTCATCTTGGAATTCACTCCGATGACTGGAGATTGTTTCTTCGCAAGTTGTATTTATGCCGATTCAGGTAGTTTGCGGTGCTAATTATTCCATTCGGATTCGGGGAATTGTCATTAATATTGATTACCTTGTTTACTTCCTGTGGGTCAATCAATATTAATGACAATTCCCCGAATCCGAATGGAATAATTAGCACCGCAAACTACCTGAATCGGCATAAATACAACTTGCGAAGAAACAATCTCCAGTCATCGGAGTGAATTCCAAGATGAATGAACCTCTGAAGAAGCTAGCCACTCGAGCCAGCGAAACGTCAGGAAGAAATTCCAAAAAACGACGGCCTTCAAACCCGAATAAAAGTAGTGATACTGAAAACCTCGGCCGCGAAAGCCTCAACTATTTTGTCAGTTTTTTCAAACTGCATTGGAGTCATACTGCTGTTCGAGTCCATGTCTTTAGATATGTCGATATAAACACTGTTTGTAGTGGAAAAAACACCCTCGATTTTCAGCCATAGGAAAAAGTAACTGACAAGATGACAACATTGTTTGAGACCGTCATGATGATCTGAAAATAAAATATGTCGATACAAATTACCCAAATCCTTCTACTACCGATGCTCCAATCATTTTTCCTTTCAGTGGAAATTAGTCAAATGAGAATTAAATAACCTGATAATGATAACAGTCCTGATGAGAGTGATGTTGGCACTAACGATAATATCGGTGAATCTGAAATAGTAGATTCAGATGATGAAATTGCAGATCAAACAGGTGACCGTTATAAATTGAGGCCTGAATGGGTTATATAAAGTTCTCCAGAGAAGTTCTAGTGATTCCTATTCCGTGTTCATTTCTCATACAGATCTTGAGTTTTCAATTGATGGTATATTTTCTCCCACAATCTCTAAGACGTTTTCACAAATTGATTCTACATCGTCGTCCATGAATAATTTCGTCACAAACTCTGTCGTCGTGATTTTCGAATCTATGGATGTTCCATTTCAATTAACCTCAGAGTCTGAAACAAATTAGATGGAAAGTAGATTTTTTTTATGTCTTTCTCAAATCACACCAACTTTACGACTAAAAATGCAACACAATAATCGTAAACAAATCATTCTGAAATTCTCGTATTCCAAAATTAACAGTAGACAAATTACATTCTATGGTCCTTCTGGTAGATGTGTGAGGCGCTTTCCGCTTCTCTTTGATAGACCCAGCCAATATGACTTATATACCGGTAACATCTCAAATTTAATATTAGTCAATTTTTTTTTTCTTTTCAGAGAAGAAGCTCTGTACCTTTTCGGATTATCCATCTTTGTCCATTGAATTCATGTTATATGGGATTCAATAACCTGAATTAGCGAAGGTCTAAACGGTTCCTATATTACAGTGAGTATGGAAATAAGCATAACAATGACGTCATGTGCCAACCAAAAATTCATCCCCCAGGGTATCTCTCAATTTATAATGATATCGAATGGGAAAGTAACAAAGGTATTTTATGAGGTTTATGCACTGGACAGAGTACGAAAGGATTATCACATAAATCGGAATATCTCAGTAAGAAACGCTGAAATGTTTCGAAATGGAAAATAAGACGGTGGATGGAAATAAATTCATGTATGAAATCATAGCAGACTAATTTTTACTTTACAGACGGATTGAAAATTTCAGAATATTACCTATAATATTGGTTCCTATTGAAGCTGAGGTATCAGCAGGGCGAGCTAGCAAGAATCCAATGAAACAAATTGAACCGAAAAACAGAAAATTGAATGGACTAACCTAACAGAACAGAATAACTGGTTTCAAATGGAGCCTAGACACAGAATAATGAAACCACTATACAGAATACAGTGACATTCAGTAAAAGCTATGCTTTTACTGTATGATTAGTATGATTTAGTATGATAGCATACTAAAATATTCTAGTGATTTTGCTTCAGTGAGTCAGATGAAGATAGCGAATTAATTTGACGCATTTCACTTGAATTTTCTCAGTGTAGTTTCCCATTGTTGGTATATATTGTAAGATTCCTCAGTGTCGATGAAAGTGCCAAATTTCGATCAAGATCAAAAGTTTTTGGGAAAATTGTGTTAGGTTACCGATTCGCTTCTGTATAGTATTTTTATTATTCTGTGATCTAGATATCTAGGAACTAAGAAGAACGCAATGAAAATCAAAATATGACAATATACTGACAGACTGACGGTTATGACCTCAGATTCGGAAACCATTCTTATATATGAAAACAATGGTGGTGGTAGCAAACTGATGATTCGGAGTAATCAGGAACTGTTTTCGAAACTGAATTGAAAATGGAGTTATGAAATTCGAATGCTCAATAATAAATCCTTATTTCACGGGGGTCAATTTATATCCTCAAGAACCGCATCTATACTCACAGAAAATCTGCAAATAGTGGAAAGAAAATGACAAAAAACACTGAGGAATTTCATGGAAGCTGGTGTCGGTTTGGCCAGAATCGGTGCTTGCCCACTACAAGGTTAATCGAAAAACTCGGAGACGAATGTGTTTTTATGATAACAGTAGGAAGCTAGACTGTTAAAATATGGACAATATTATTATGGGCCAATAATATTATCGAACTCTTTGAAACATTTCCACCCACAACTCTATCACATCTCTACAACTATCAAATAGGTTTTTATATTCATCAAGGCGTTGAGTCTCAATAAGAATTCTGAAACTACGGTTGAAAATTTCACTTGATTTTCAAAGATAATGCAATACCAAACCATATAAAACAATTCTGAAACTCTTTTTTACATTTCACAACACTTTACAATTTTTTAGATCAGTACAAAAAAACAATCATAACAAGAAATCAACAATGAACTGATTAATAATAACATACGTTGAAACTATGCGGATATAAATCAAATATCAAAACAGCCCCGCTGAAAGAATGGAACAAAATCAAAACATAATATACTTTGAGGAGGTCTGGCGGTTTCATTTATAAAAATCAACCATCAAAACAAATACATCATTTAAATATTTGTTATTCCTTTTTCAACCTGAAACTAGAAAAGAAGGAACAGCATGTACCATTCCAAGAAACTGTATGTCGATTACTCTGGACTGTAAATCGACCGATCAATTCCTCTGCACATATTGAATGTTGATTCATATCACTTCACGTCGAATACGATTCGTTCCTCTCGAAACAAAATTCTCTGAAATTGACAGAAAATCAATACAGCATCGCTTCGTGTATTACCATTTGATTTTTTTCTCTGGGGAACAAATACTTCAGTAAAAGAATCCTTTGCTTCAATGGTGGTATAAGGTTCAATAGAATATAGCAGAAGTATGACTAATTATTTATCGCACTAGATGCTTCTCGATACTCTTCTTACGAGTCCTCATGAAAGGCTTTGCTCTAGGACCCGGTCATAACTCGTAATTCTTCGGGTCGAATAGTGAAAGTGAGGCAATATAATTTTTATTCAATTTGATTCAGTTTGATATTTTTGCTTCTGCTGTGTCTGTTCTGCTAACGTCGTTTTCAACGTTTCGTGATGTGCTTTCTCAGATCAATAGATAAACTAGATAGGCCCAATTCTGAATATGGAAGCAATGTTGTGATCGGCAGACAACTATGGGAGGAAACTGTTTCTGACAGTCGAACCAAAACAAAACAACTATTCAACAGTGCCGTGCCTTTTTGAGGGGATCAAAACAATTTTTATTCGTCATTTTCGTATATAATTAACCCGGCGTTACCTAGGTGGAAAAAAATAACATAAGTACTTAGGTGGGGTTTCACATACCCCATAAGGAATATATATCTAATTCTAAAAAGTATTAATAGTTTCAGACAAATTGGTTATCAAGGCATTTTATGGAATCTTGGCTGCAATAAGACTAAATCATATTGGCAAATCAGTCTTTATTCTCATAGAAAAAAAAGAAATTATGATGTTATAACAGAAAATAACATGGTGGCGTTAGAAAATCGATTTCAATGAAAAAAAATATAAATTTTAATATTGAAAACTCATTAAGTTAAAGCCGAATGAATGAAAAACATGTTGATATAAAATGTTTTACTTGAACTGAAACTGTATTCTCATTCTGACCGAGCACAACTCTCACAAAAAAAAGTGCATGTTCCATGCATAAGGATGCATTGCAGCTTGTACATGCATATTATCTTGTTTTTCTATCACGACCCCTTGGGCATATAGTACATCTCCTAGATTGTCCAGGCTCTGGGGATCTTGGATGAGGTTGGATAAGAACTTCAAAAATTTTGCACGCAGTGCCCTTGGTAGTCTTGGGATATTTTTTCTGACTTCCATGTTTTCTCTGACTAGAGCCATTCCTAATTCTTGTAGATATTTTCGTCGTTTTTTGATCACATATGTGTTATTGAACTTGTATATAACTTGTAAAAATTGTAACGAATTGAAAATGTTATAACTTTAGTACCCAGGTGGGGTGTGACGCGCCCAAGACAAATTTACGGCCGATGTACTTCCACACTATCTACACTAGCACTGACTCCTATGAATAATACTCAAATTCAACATGTTTTCTCAAGCTATAGGCAGCCATAGATACATTAGAGCATTTTTGACGAAGTTCTGCACCTTTTAAAAACACTGGGGTTTATCACACCCCACCTAAGTAATGGCGGGTTAAAGAAAAATTATCATTGACGAATATTGTACTTGACATTTTCAACTAGTACAAAATCGTTATCCGGGAATTTTTAGTAATCACGAGATGGCAGGGTATACAATAAGATAAAACAAAAATAAATGAAATAGGTATATGTATATATCGAACGATCATTTATACCATATACAAATATCTCCAAAATAATGCATTAACATTTGAAAATATTTCCATCAATCATTTGTTTTTCATTTCCCTTGTATCATTTAGGAAGATCATGAACAGTAAGGGTTTTTTGTTTCTAATTGTGTAGGTTATACTGTATGTATGTGACAAATTCATAAAAACGAATAGAA